>CM046875.1:17756826-18356826 GCA_025667525.1 Glebionis coronaria
AAAGGCGTAACACACTAGGTAACAATATTAACTATTACGTCAGTTTATCGTTCAACAAAACAATACTACGGAGTAATGTCCATCATCTTCCGGAACAATGTTGTCATGTTGGCCTCCTCCAATAGGCAACTTTTGAGTCTGTAAACAAAGTGACATAGGTGCTAAATGCGGCAACTAATTTCTCTAATCAAAGAGTTCAATCAACTTGATTAGTGATAGCCTGATAGGTGTCTGCAGAAACAGGTTTATACCAAAGAGTTCAGTATTAGCGTATGCAATTTGACAATTTCTAATATATTGAGAAGATTGGATAATTTATACCCACAGAAACAATCAGCTGCATGACATGTAAATCCAACATCTTTGAGAGCAACCTGTAAATCCAACAAAGCGGTAGAGCTACTTGTGATCAGAGTTTCATTATGTGCAAGGATCCTTTACCATGTCAAGGACATCAGCTGCATAAAGCCATAAACTACATATGTACCATAACTGGCAGATAGTCTTTTTTTTATCAAAACACATCATGAAAAAGACCAAGAAGGCCAGGTCATTAAGGGGGCGTTTTGTTGACGCATATACATACCATTGTTATCGTCCCACGTGCAAATGAGGACCCATTGTTATCAATCCTACTTTAGTGTTTCGGATCACACAGTGTCTGCATGATACCTGTGACTTTCTCAAAAAGCTCGAGAATTCCGAGAGGGGTTTTGTTTGACCTATAATCGCAGAGTCTTGACTTTGTAAGTCATTTGATCCTTTGTAAACTCTTCAGATGAATGATTTTTTTGGTTACCTAAAATGAGATCAATTAATTTTCCTCCTTAGTACAGAGTACCTTGGTGAGTCTGTATAAGATTATTTCTAGAATGCTAGGCAATGTTGTTCTGACTTTGACACTTTGTCCTTGAGGTTCCTGAATGTCCTCGACCAACTCGATCCCGCTAATCTCTTTTATTTTTCCTTTTGAAATCACCATTTTAGCAGCATATGTAACTTCCAAAGTTTTTTTTAATTCACTTTATTATCCTCAATATTGTTTTTAAAAAATATGTTTGCTAGGTTTTGACAATTTCTAATATATTGAGAAGATGTCTGATTTTGGATAATTTATACCCACAGAAACAATCAGCTGCATGACATGTAAATCCAACAAAGCGGTAGAGCTACTTGTCAAGGACATGTAAATCCAGCATCAGAGTTTCATTATGTGCAAGGATCCTTTAGCATGTCAAGGACATCAGCTGCATAAACTACATATGTACCATAATGATCATCATCATAACTGGCAGATAGTCTTATCTCATCAAAACACATCATGAAAAAGACCAAGATGGCCAGGTCATTAAGGGGGCGTTTTGTTGATGCATATACCCTTCTACATAATTCTGCAAATATTATGTGCGATTAACCTTTTGCATAATAATATACCACCACTTGGTATCTTCCACGTGCAAATGAGGACCCATTGTTATCAATCCTACTATAGTGTTCCGGATCACACAGTGTCTGCATGATAGCTGTGACTTTCTCAAAAGGCTCGAGAATTCCGAGAGGGGTTTTGTTTGACCTACGATCGCGGAGTCTTGTCTTTGTAAGTCATCTGATCTTGTATAAAGTCTTCAGATGAATGATTTTTTTGGATACCAAAAACGACATCACTTAATTTGCCTCCTTAGTACGGAGTACCTTGGTGAGTCTGTATTAGATTATTGCTAGGCAATGTTGTTCTGACTTTGACACTTTGTCGTAGAAGCTTTACATAAGCAGTTTCATAAAATAATATAGTTGAAGTCACATGTTCAAAGAATGCAGAAAGGTCAAGCAGAAGCAGATATGTTTTACAAAAGTTAGTCTGTATCCCACATCGGTCGGTGGAAGTAAACATACATGTAGGAGTTGAGTATAAAAACAAAGGCATGTGAATGTAAAAAGCATACCTTTCTCGGGAGTGAAATGCACTTTTCATACCTGTGGTATGTCCAGATTGCATATATAGTAACTGGTCTGTCGAAATTGCAGGCGGCCTACCTGGTCTTCCATTAAGTGTTCAATTAGCTACTTTGACCATAACGATTGTTAAGCGTTGACTGTTAAGTTTCGTTGCTACAGGGCTAATTTTGTCATTTTCCTATTTTTGACCGTTGCACCATTACTAACACACATCCTCTATATAATCTAACCCAAAACCCATTCACAGCTATCATTTGTTCATCCCCAAATCAAGTGTTATAAACATAAACCCTAATTAAAGTCATCACAGCCTCCATTTACGCCTTACTATTTTTTTCTCAATCAGATCTTTGAGCAACATAAACCCTAATCATAACATAGACATGGTTAATTGTCATTGTGGTCAGCGATCTGTGGTTCGTACCTCTTGGACTGATAATAATCCAGGGCGTAGGTTTTGGAGTTGCTCTCAATCTGTAAGTTTTATTATTATAAGTGTTCTATGAATGTATTATTTCAATTATTACAACATCTAATTCTTGATTATTGTAGGTTAATGGTTGTGGTTTTTTCTTGTGGTATGATCCTCCCATGTGTGCTCGTTCAAGAATGATCATTCCTGGGTTATTAAGGTCACGAAATGAACTACAAGAATTAGTGAACTCAGTCACAAATGCCAACAGAAGACTTAGGATTTATATAATTTGTAGCTGGTTGTTGTTTGTTGTGTTTATGTTCATGTAATTGATTTTTCTTGTGAACGTTTATGAATGGAATTAATTAAGCATGTTTTTAATTGAATCGTTTGTTGCTTGTTGTTTGTTGATATAACATGTCTGGATACCCAGTTTGACAGAAACATAATACAAACATAAACTTAAGTTTGACAGTGTTCAAACACTTAAGTTTGACACAAATACAAACAGAAACATAAGTCAAACAGAAACATAAGTTTGACACAAATAATACTTATCTTACAACATAAAGTGTTCAAACACTTAAGTAAATATAAGTACTAGGGATAACATAAGTTTGACAGAAACATAAGTCAAACAAGAGTACTTGTCCAAACATAATACAAACATAAACATAAGTCAAACAAGAGTACTAGTTCAAACTTAATACAAACAGAAACATAAGTTATTAAACCATCATTGAGTGTATTTTGGATTTGGAATCCTGATTCTTTTCATTGTTGCACCATCAGCAGATCCTTGAACTCTTACAGGTTGGCTAGAAGATCCTTGAGCTCTCTTAGCATGCTTTGCTGAATGAGTCCCTTGACTTGCATTAGGTTTTCTAGCGTTTTTCATGCCTGCATCTTCATGTGGTTGACTAGTTCTACCCCTTTTGGCACCAGCTGCACTTGTTTCTGCTTGGTTGGAGGATGAATTACCTTTACAACTTCTTGAGTTGTGACCAGTACCCCTACACTTTAAACAAGTTACCAACTTACCTTTCCTAGACAGCTTTCCATCCTTAACCATTTCAAGCTCATCTGCACTTTTCTTCCTATTTTTTTGTGGCCTCCCTATTTTTGGAACAGTTTTTGGAGGCAACAATGTAGTTAGACAGTTAAATTTCTCCCATTGTTGCCTTCCATTAACAGGATTCACCTTAAAAGAATACACTTCCCTCCATGTTTCTAGCTTATATGACCTATGGACCCAATCTTCTGGCAACCCTACATCATTACCATGGTCTATCATATCATGAATACAAGCTACTGCATGTTTACAAGGAATACCTGAGACTGCCCATTTCCTACAATTGCATACTCTTTTTGTAATGTTAACAACAACTTGTTCCCCTGTTCTCTTGCACTTAACTTGATACAAGTCTGCACCATTCCAGTCCACAGTACATTCAGCAGATTTTTCCTTAATTGCACTAAATATACTACTAACAGCTGGTGTCAAAATCCCCTCACTTTTTTCTATGACATTTTGTACTATAACTATCCTCTTCATTAAGTACTCCCTAACATACTCTAAACAGGAAATTATGGGACTGTCCCTTGCATCCAATAACTGCCTATTAAAAACCTCACACACATTGTTTATCAACAAATCACAGTTTGCCCTACCTGTTATAAAATGGAAAATTATCAACATTATGAACTAACTGATATATATTGACAGAAAAGTAGACTTACCAGAAAAGTGGGATCTGCTCCAATGCTCAGGTGAGATCTTGTTCAGCCAATCATATGCCCTTTTGTTGAATTTCTTTAAGGTTTCCATATGCTTTTTGAACTCCACTACAGTGCAAGCTGTTGCACAAGCCCATAACATTTGCTTGTACTCATTACCTTTCCAAGTCATATTCATGTTTGTATAGATATGTCTTACACAATATCTATGCTCTGCAGCTGGGAACAATTTGTTTATAGCTGGTAAGAGTCCCTGTACACAAAAATAAATAAAGATTCTTAAAATCATAACAATTAATAAATTACTTAACATAGAAAACTGATTGTTAATTTGTTTACCTTTTGCCTATCAGTGATAAATGTGAAATTTGAATTGGAGAATAACTCCAAGTCATCACCAAGGCAAGTTAAAAACCATGTCCAAGAAGATAAGGACTCTGATTCCACAACACCATAGGCCACAGGGTATATTCCATTATTTGCATCAACACCAACAGCAGTAACCAATTGACCAACATAATTTCCCTTCATAAAAGCCCCATCCAAACCAAGTAACTCTCTACCAGAAGCCCTAAAACCTTCTTTCAAGCTGCCCAAACACACATAAATCCTCCTAAACATTCTAGTGGGTGAGTTGGGATTACCTTCAGGATACACATCTATTTTAACAGTTGTGTTTGGGTTACATCTTTGTAGCTCTTGTACATAATCCCTTAACAATTCATACTGTACAGTATCATCACCTCTTATGAATTTTTTGGCTTTTGCCTTAGCCATAAAAGCCTTTGATTGACTAACACCCAATTGAAACTTCTGCTGCAGCTGTTCTTGAACAGATTTTGCTGGTATTTCTGGATTCATCATTACTAGATCTTGGATGTGTTTTGACAGAAAAGTAGAAGTACAAACTTTGATTTTTCTTGACTGCAAACACTTATGTTCTTCCCTAAAAGTCCTAACCACCCACTTGCCTTTTACACCTTTAGATATGTACAAATACCAAGGACACTCTGGTTTGACCTTGACTTTTACTTCTTCATTTACCACTTTGCCCTTTCCTTTGTCACATGATTTTACATTACTACCCTTACTATTTTCCACCCCAAGATTCTGTTTTCCCTCCTTTGTTTTCAAATCCTTAACAGGTGATAAACTATCCCTATTTCTTATCTTAGTCTTTGTCATTTTCTCAGCAGGCTTTGGAACAACACCAAAACACTTAGCTTGTGTTCTGTTTTTGTCATTTAGTGTCAGCATAATATTCCTTCTAGTCTCCACAGAATGGATTTTCACCTTATTTTTTCCAGCCTCTCTATTCGGAAATTCTTGTCCAACATAGAAACTTGTAGTCACATTAGAGTTGGCAGCTTCTTTTCTAAGTTTTCTAAGTGCCTTTCTCCTAGAATTCTCATTAGGATCCTCACATTCACTCTCAAAAGAATCAAAATCAATAACTTCTAAATCAGTTTCTTTCATGCTAATCTTATGATTTGGTTGTTCTATAAAGTCTCCTGCAACATCAAACCTAAACCCATCCATATGAACATCCACTTCATCAACAATGTGCTCATCATCTACCATATCAACCTGATCACATTCATCATCCTCACATTCATCACCCTCACCTAAGTTAACCTGATCACATTCATCACCCTCACCTAAGTTCCTACACTCACCATCACTTATATCTTCCTTATCTGCTTCATAATCCAAGTTTTCACTTTCATCAGGGTTTATTACAGATTCTTTATGCTCAACATAAATTTCCATCATCCTATGTTTACTCACATAGGTAAGCAGTTGGGTAAAATCATCATTACTAGCTAATTCCCTTATTCCAATGTCTAGACTTTTCAAAGGTACATTATACCAAAAAAACAGCTTTTCCTCAAAACCTAAACTAGCATACAAAACAGAGTGTAAAATATCCATCTTACACTTACTGATTTCGATCAAATCAACGAACGTTACCTCCCCTTCAATGTAGTTCCTATTTGGTAATTCAGTAAACCTTCCACCATGATGTATCATCATAGAAAACATGTCTGGATACGCGACTGTGAATAATCAATCAAAACAATTAATTAAAGATTTAAAAAAAAATAATTAAATTAAAGTATAATTAATTAGGGCAATCATATTACCATATAATGCTTCATGATCAAGGGTTTCATCTTCAGCTCTAATCACCCAATAAGGTTTGTTATCAGACATTATTGGGTATTTGTGACAGTGATTGTAGGTGAAACAGTTAAAGAAGACAAGTGATGGAAATGATGATACGGTTTAGGGTATTTGACCAATTTATATGGTAAATTTTTAAATTGGGGGAAAAAGATGTGTCGGGTTTAATTTTGGGTTAAAAAACACGGGTCTAATTTTGGGGAAAGTTGTGTTGGGTCAAAAATAGGAAAAGGACAAAATTAGCCCTGTAGCAACGAAACTTAACGGTCAACGCTTAACAATCGTTATGGTCAAAGTAGCTAATTGAACACTTAATGGAAGACCAGGTAGGCCGCCTGCAATTTCGAAAGACCAGTTACTATATATGCAATCTGGACATACCACAGGTATGAAAAGTGCATTTTACTCCCTTTCTCGGCCTTTTGGCTAAGATCAAGTGTAGTATCTGTTCTTAACAGTTTAATAAGTTTAATATCTATATGTGAGCCATCGGCTCACTCGATATTAATCTTATTTTTTATGTGGAAGAACCCATCACAGTAGCTTGCTGCTGTGGTTCTTCATTTGTCGCATTGGCGTTGCACTATTGCCTAGGCTTGGCGCACCCCTCCAATTATTATTTCAATGTTTTTATGTGTTGTTTTGGGTATTCTGTTTTTGCTGGATAATATCAAGCAACAACTGTGGGTACCTTGCCTCATAAGATTTAGATCGAGAAGCAAAAAAAAAAAGGTTTGTGGTCTGTCAACCATATAGCCATGCCAAGACCAAAAAGTTAAAGATAAACACTGTCATCAGACTAAAGAGTGTTTTCATCCACATTAGTGTGTCCAAGCTCTTTCTTTTTTTATATCATCATTTGACGAGACCTAGCATATGGGCTAACAACAATCCTCTGATCCATGGCCGAAACCATAAGGCTCAGTTAATCGTGTTGGTTCCATTGTCCACCCCTTTTTAAAACTATTTTGTTTGGATTTTTGGTCGATGTGGGATGAGACTTGCTTCTTTTATTTACACTAACCATTTGAATTTTTCATGTCACTTTGATAAACGCTTAAGCTAATCTAAGTTGCCTAGCCTTACAAACCCATGCTAACTAACAGCTGATACCATTGCATTATTAATTAGCCATAACATCCGTATGAGGCATTTCATTGCACTCTCTTTACGGGACTCACTCTTTGCGGGACTCACTTGCATCACATTTGGATAACCTCGGGTCTAATCGAAATTCGAGATGTGATCCCTATTTGGGTTCAAGAATCCAGTGACAAACAGTGTTTGTGTATATGCATCTTACAACAATCCTTAACTATGCTCATGAGAAAAGATACGATCAAGAAGCTCCTAGCTACAAAAAGTCCTAGATACGACACACATAACACACGATCAGGAGATGATAAATGTTATTGGATTTAATTTTGGGACAAAAAAGTCCTAGCTAGTATAAAATTCCCATCCCACATCGGATGAAAAGCAAAACAAAGACATGCATATAAGAAAGGTGTGAAATATAGTGTTAGTAAGGAGGAGAGATGGTTGGCATCTCCCCCTGACAGGGACGTGAACATCTTTCGAGCTTATCGGTTAAGGCTTTCCACTTCAGTGGATCTTACAACCCAATTTTTTTTCCTTGTTCATGTGTAAACACCAACTAAGGTTTGCGTGGTTTAAGGCTTTCGATTTAGCTTGTACTTTTATCAGAAGTATTTTTTTCTTTCAGAATATGGAACGATGTAACATCCTGAAAAAGTACTTTACTTGAAATACTTTCTGTTGGCATCAACTTTCGAGCTTAACTGGAAACAAAAAATGCAAATCAAGAAGTATGTGCTAACGAATGGTGACACTAAAACCGAAATTTTTTTCAGTGTTCATGAGTAAACACCAAGGTTTGAGTGGTTTTAGGCTTTCGATTTAGCTTGTACTTATATCAGAAGTAGCAACATCCTGAAAAAGCATTTTACTTGAAATTAAAAAGGTTATAGCAGAACTTGTAAGATCAAAAAGGCCATAGCAGAAATTGTGTGATATACAAGTGGTTTTGATGGAGTATTATATGTGTTTCTTCTGCACCTAATCTTTGTATTTATGCATAGTCTCATGTATTGCGACGAGATCAAGAAAATGGTTATAAAAATTTTTGGACTATTTCTCGAAATGTGTGTCATCCTTGCCCCGATTGTATCCAACAAGGTACTAAATTTTGCATCCCCTGTGGCTTCCATTGAATTTCAGAAAGTTAAAACCCTGTCATGTGACAACAAGGCGACAATTAGTGTTTGCTTGATAAAATTGTATGAATAAGTATTCTGAATAGAATGTTTAGGTTAGTTATTGGTACATCTCTAAAGTTCGGATTCTGTGACGTACATGTGTAGTTCTGCCATACCTGTAGTTAAAAAGGAGATGAAATTAACATCCACACCTATATATGTACAAAAGAATTACATAGTTCTATGGCATATTCTACAGTAATCAGGCAGGGGCCGCATACAAAAACATTATACTAGAGAATTGGACAGGGGCCGCCCGAACACAGGCCCCTTCAAGAACAAATTACGATGTAGACTCGACAATTTAGGCCGATCTTAGGATAGCACCTCTCCAAAGTGCAATAGAAGTCACTAACCTAGGCCATGAGCCTTTTTGATCACCCATTGACCCCATCCAGGTAAGTGCCTAAACCTTTAGCATAGTTTTCTTTTTATACACCTTCCCTTTCCTTTCACTTTTCCCTTTCATCCGATGTGGGATCTCATTAAATTGCTTTTTTTTCCGTACTTTCATATATCTAAATGAGTATAAAAAGGCCACAAATTCTCATCATGAGCTTTCTGTTTGATGCAGCCGGATTGTGACCATTTCAGAACTAATAACCACAAGGCTTAATTGAAGAAGGAAAAGATATACATATATTAGTACATATGGCCTATTTTATATATTACACTAATCTTGCCAAATTTTTGGATCTGCATCATTTGCAAACTATCCACCTCATTGTCTTATAATGTACTCGTAAGTATTATCGTGTGTGATTGTATCTAAATCATTTTAATGGTGGTTGCTGAGTTACAATGTGGCAAAATGATGGAAGTCTTCCTAATTGTTGTAATGGCAACATCAAACTTGGTTCCTAATTGCGGTTCTGTTGATTTAGGTGGTTCTATTTATCTACGCAATAAACCTTGTGTTTCGGTTAATCGGGTTACACTTTTTAAAAGTGATAAAATCAATCTAGTACTTACTGTATTAAAGAATAAGTCCGATGTCACATGGTTGTCCTTCAATTACCAGGTTTGGCCGGGTATGACCGGGCATCATTTGGTGTAGAAGGGTTTTGGATGCAAAGTCAAGTGGTACTAGCGTAGTAACAGGTAAAACGTATTTTAAAAAGAGATGGTGGTAAATATATAAGAGTGACCCATCATAAACGAGGCTAAACATCTTATGTTGAATCGGCACCTCAGATAATAACAATATGATGTATGTCTGGTTTTTGGCTTGAAAATGTTTTAGGTCCAAGACATCTCCAGGGAACTCATTATATATTTATCTCCTTAATTAGTGTTTTGCACGAATTGTATACCTCACAATTTTATGGGTTGGGAGATGTAAATATGTTCGGACTAACATAGACTTTACAGCCTTCACAAGGCAATATTTTCCTACATACAGTATATTTTCTTTGTATATTATGACTATCCTACATCGCTGTAAGGGGTGAAATGAAGTCAGTTTGAAGACATATAAATAGAAAGCATATGCTTAGCATTGAAACTCGCCTTAAACTAATGAGTAAAGAAAACAAAGCAAGCGGTGAGAACCGGTTGCCGCGCAACTCATAATAAAACTTTGGTTTTATTTTTAGCGCGATGAATTTATGGAGGGGTCATCGGCTGGCCGAGTGTTGATGTTGTTTACTTTGCAGAACTCACTTGTGCGGGCCTCCCGACAACCCACCCCCAATCCACCCAGTTTCAAATATTTAACTTTGTTCTCTTTCTATCTGTGACATCTTTGTTGGAATCAGTCCCATCACCGCGGACTCACACAACCCGAACACACCAATCAAAACGACACTATTAGTTTTCAATGGTTGTATTATTAATATAAAGGAAATTGATTACAAACATAATATAAAACCTTACATGACATGGAACGTGGGTATTGCCACGAACTCCTAAATAATAGGTCAAACCAAGAACGAGTAACACCCCACATGTAAACCCCTAGTCTTCTGCCTTTGACTAAGCTGACCTGAATCATGACTTATCAAGATTATGCAACAATCTTGTGGCTTTCTGGAGACTTACCCATTGAATGTGGCCTAATGCTGCTACAAGGACTCGTATAAGCAGAGGGAGTACATAGTTATAAAATAGCTCCAATATCAAATTAAACATTTTGTACGAACAGAAACAATTGTTTTACACATATTTGTTATCTTCATGTCTAATCTAACTAGGGGCCCCATCTCACTATAACTAGGACTGAGACCGATAAAAACCGGAAAACCGATTCGCCCAAAATATAAGACCGAGGACTTGATTAGCAAGGGGAAAGCTCATTGAATCATATGTCGTTCAAAGTCATTTGGATAAGTCGCAAGGTGCAAGCTCGCAAGTCGCCACCCCTAGGGAAAATGCAAAACCTTCTGTGTCTTGACAATGTCCATATTTTCAAACAAGAACTGTTAGATCCATGCCCACTAAATGTTCCGTATAGGAGAGACCAAGCAATGCTTAATGTGCCATAGTGTCGAAGCATGTGCTTCAACATGGTGGATCAAAGAGACCGTATTAAGGCTGTTTTCGTTCTCGTTCAAGAGACAATGGAACACCAAGTCAGGTACCATTATGATATCAGTTAGACAGACACATTAAAGTTTCATGGGATCAAACTAGGGTATTTTAAATTTAAGAGATTTAAAACTTATCACTTGTTTATTTTGACTCTGTGGAACCAAATGTTCGCCGAGCTTGGTGACATGAGCTTGTGACTTAAGTGAGGGCATTAAAGTGTGGACTAAAAAGATTGAGCATCCAAAAAACGGAGGACGGGATGGTGGGACAAGATTGAGTTAGTCAAGTTGAAGGTGCACCCTTGACACATAAACCAGCTTGGTTCCACCAGATTGAGAATTCAAAGTTTGAACCAATCAAGTTTTACGTGTGACTGATCCCACATCGGTGGAGGGTAGAAAAGCGTTGAGAGGATGTCAATTGTTTGAAAGTTGGCATTTGCAATTGGAGAAACAAACAATTCTACAGTTCCCTTTATACTACCCCTAAAATGATGAATATGTGTGTGGCTTTCCTTCTTACTGGAACCACTACATGCCACTCACCCACCCACACATGCAAAAATAGCAACATGCACACGGCCATCAACCAGGATTTGGCCGATATATTTTATCTCTATGCAATCGGAGAAACCATTGTATTAAAGAAACAGATGCATAGACAACTTGCGTGATACAAGCCTCCGTCCAGTATGGTGGAACATACCATATTAAGCAATGGGAAAATTCAAAATAGTTAAGTCTAAGAAACTCTTTAGACATTGTTGTATTTGCAAAACCATAAGAAGATCCATATTTTAACATAATTCATCTAGCTAACCAAGGCATTTAACGTTCTGATACGGATCCCGCACTCCATGAAACGTCAAAGGACACATCTCAAGATCCGGAAATTACATCTGCACAATCAAGAATATGAGATATAGTTGCATACCATTGTCACTAGATCACTTAAACACTTTAAATCATTTTGTCTGAATCGATTAGTTTTTGTAAGTCAATCCAGCCAAGACCCAATCCATTCTCACCCAAACCCATCTCTCCTACTACCTAATCCGCTCTAACCTGCCCATGACATCTGTAATAACCCAAAACACGGGCCATAACACGTAAATGTTACCACAAAAATTGAACTTTCATATGTCATCCTTTTTATAACTTGATTCGGTTGGAGCTAGAAACTATCAGTCGTAAACAAAACACTTTTTTTTTATTTAATCATAAGAAGGCTTTCAAACTTTGCAACTAACTTTATCGATATCATATACCTTGTCTTCTAGTTTCAACACTTGTAGCTATAAACACACAAATTTTATCAATATGGCCCTCTTATTACCACATTTTATTACAATAGCTACTTGAGAATGATGTTAACTATCACAATTATTAGCTTGTGTCACATAGTTTTATTAAAGGATTTAGCATAACTAATATACCGCAGATGATCGACACTTACTCTCCCTTCGGGGACATCTGATAAAATTGGAACGATACAGAGAAGATTAGCATGGCCCCTGCGCAAGGATGACACGCACAAATCGAGAAATGGTACAAATTTTTTTCCACATCAAATGCAACTGCTTTTTTTTGTAGGATCTGTCTATTATTCGATTTGCAATTGCATAACTTCACGTTATAAATCTATAACACGTATTTTCCTTACAATGCAGACACTAAAAATTGTTTTGCTGCTTTCATCAAATTGGAGTTTGAATATGTAAAAATGGTTGAGATAGAGCATGAAATATGTAAATCGACAAGCTTTGAGACATGAATTCATATAAAAATAACTCTTGTGGTTCAGTTTTGAGACATGAATTCAAGTGCTCTATTAATAATCGGTGAATGATCAAAATGGATTTAACTTGTAGTTGCAAAAACATATTAGCCTTCAAATGGTAATATATGTCGAATAAAAGACATGAATTCTGGTTTCTGTTAAATATGACCCAATGTTAAGTTATAATAAAAAAGTGAAGCTAAAAAAGCAAAGAAATACACAACAAATAAGTTTTTGTTGTAGATAACTTTGCTTTGATATGAAAATGTTACTTGAACTTATAAAGAATTCATTACATTTACTTTCCATTCATGTGGGACAAGGTATGTGACCGTGAAGTAGTAAATTAACCACTCCATGAAAAACACAAAGGAAACATAACTTAATGTTCGAAAATCTGTGTAGGAAATTTTCTTATGCTTACTCGATCAATATATAAAACTCATACAAAAGAATTATTTGGGATGTGGATGTTACGTCCAAGTACAAAGTTGAAGTTAAGTACGCACTATCGTCATGAACATGAACAATCTTTTTCCAAATATTGTGGATGCGGAAGAGTCCAACGAACATAGAAGAAACACTTTCGAGACCGACTGAACATCTTCAATCAGGTACGTGCATCATCCTTGCACGAATGTAAGTAATGACTCTTTGGGCGAGACAAACTTTAAGTATTTAGTAGCATACATTTAAATTCTGTAGCCAATAGTTAGAAAGGGAGTCATAACCATTTAACAGTTAAAAGTTTTGATAATTTTGAGGTAAACGTAGTAAACTAGTAAATATTGGCCAAAATATTAAGGGGAAAGACTGAATTTATGTAACGTATTTGTTCAAATTAACTAATGTACGTAAGATACTTTTTTTTATTATGGATCTACGCAACATACTTTCAAATACTTACCAATCTACGTAATATTGACCAAAATGTGACTTGTTTGACCGGTTACCACTTAAAAAAGTTACAGTTTGGTCCTTTGCTCTGCATGGACTTCCACCGTTAGTCCTTTGACATTTTTTCATTAGAAAACTTAGTAATGATACCTTGACTTTAATACACGTATTTTTATACACGTTTTTATACACACTTTTTATACGTGTTAATATATACACGTGTTATACGCGAGAAATTTTGAACTTTGACAGACGATTTCAACGTCAAAACTTATCCCGTAAACTCCGAAAAACTCACGTTAAGTCAATGTATACGTTCTCTACAACTTTCATGTTTTATGTTTTTCATGAAAAAGATATTTAGATGGTCGAAATCCCGATTTAAAACTATGACATCAATACTAGTATTTTCGGTAATTAAGTAAATCCGAATTTCAACGGTCTCGGTTAGTGCTAAATACTCACTTTGAAGTCTCTAAACCTATCAATGACTAAATATAGACATTCTATACGTAAAATATTATAAAACAAAGTGTAAAACTTATAAAAATAGTAGTATGATAAAAATAGAAAATTTAAAAAGTGCACCAGATCGATTCGATTACGTATCTAAAAAAACCTGTGAAAAGAAATTGCTCGAAAAACTTCTCGTTTAAAATTAAAAGTTGTATAAAAACGTGTGTATAAAATTGTTTGTATTAAAAAGCGTAATTGTTTTATAAAATTGTGTGTATAAAAGTTTTATAAAGCGTGTTTATACACACAATTTTATATACTTTTTTATACACTCCTTTTATACACGTTTGTATACACACACTTCGATACACATTTTTAGACGCATGTTATGTGTTTGAGTTTAATTTTGAACGGGAAGTTTTTGAGCAATTTCTTTTCACAATTATATTTTTCAGATACGTAATGGAATCGATATGCGTTTATTAATTTTTCATTTTTTTTATCATACTACTATCGTTATAAGTTTTAAACTTTATTTAGTAATATTTTACATATAGATTGTCTATATTTAGTCACTGATAGGATTAGAGACTTAAAACTAATTTTTTAGCACTTAACGAGATCGTCGAAATCCGAATTTACTTAATTACTTAAAATACTAGTATTCCTGTCACAGTTTTAATTCGAGGTTTCGACCATCTAAATATCTTTTTCATGAAAAACGTAAAACATGAAAGTTGTAAAGAACGTATACATTGACTTAGCT
Organism: Glebionis coronaria; assembly: GCA_025667525.1. Classification (NCBI taxonomy): domain Eukaryota; kingdom Viridiplantae; phylum Streptophyta; class Magnoliopsida; order Asterales; family Asteraceae; genus Glebionis; species Glebionis coronaria. The sequence continues at coordinate 17,771,825 of CM046875.1, forward strand.
CGAGATTTTCGGAGTCTACGGGATCAGTTTTGACACCAAAATCGTCTGTCAAAGTTCAAATTTTCTCGCGTATAAAAACGTGTATATAATTGCACGAATAAAAAAGTGTGTATAAAATCGTGGATAAAAATGTGTGTATTAAAGTTAAAGTATCATTACTAAGTTTTTAACAAAAAAAAATGTCAAAGGGCTAACGGGAGAAGTCCACGTAGACCAAAGGACCAAACTGTAACTTTTCTAATTGGTAATCGGTCAAACAAGTCATATTTTGGTCAATATTGCGTAGATTAGTAAGTATTTGAAAGTATGTTGCGTAGATATGGAATAAAAAAAATATCTTGCGTACATTAGTTAATTTGAACAAAAATATTACATAAATTCAGCCTTTCCCCAAATATTAAAGTAGAAAAAAGGCAGCCTATGCAGGTTTCGATCCTGCGACCTTCAAATTTTGGTATGACGCTCTCACCAGCTGAGCTAATAGACCACCTCTGATTTATTTCTATATTTCAACCTATATAACCTGTATGCTCGATTACCAAGTTTTGTAACCAAACAAATATACTACAACATGTGTCATAAAAACTTAACAGACAAATGGGTAAAACAAAACTTAATAATACACACATTTCTTGTGGCAGGCATGTTTATATCGCTCGACCAGAAAACTTTCAACCCGTGCATCTTTTTAGATGCTGACTGTCATTTAAGGACTAAGTACCGATTATTTCACGCAAGAGCTGGAATTGGACTCAGGATCTATTTTTCATAAGTTTTCTCCCGGTCAACTGGTTTTCGATGGGAAGGTACAGAGAAAGATAAAAAGACACATAGTTCTATGACTATTATTGCAGATCACATATTTGTGCTGCAATCTACTTATGTTAATGAATCAACGAAGATTAATTAGCAGTCAGAAGCCATATTTTCAGATAGTAATGTTTATGAGTGAATAAAACAAATTTGTATGTATCAGACTAGATAAAAACAATAGGATTGCAAGATAGTCTTATAAACTTGAGCTCGGCTCATGGCTATAGTCTAAGGCATGACTGCATGAGTTCAGATCAAAAGTGTTGACGAGGCTTAATGATACACAGTGAAGCTCAACTTGAAGACGCCTCAATATGGGCTGTAGCAGTTAAAAATATCTAAGGAGAATGTCTTCGTACGGTTAATGAAGTAACTAACGTCATCGACATCAAGCATGACAATAAACGAGCTTCTATAAAAGTTGCATATAAAGTTATGGGCATAGAATACAAAAAAAAACCTTAATTGTTGTACTTGGTTTTGCAATATTTCCCAATCAAAGTCATGTTAAAGTAAGGTCGTGTTGGTTCCTTTTCCACCCCTTATTGAACGTACATGATATTAGTGTAGAATAAAGGACCTAACATACATTTGTTTGCATGTTTGAGAAACAATGACTAATAATTTAATAATAAATTCATATTCATACAACACATACATGATATTAGTGTAGAATAAAGGACCTATTATAATTAAACGAATAACTAGGCATTCAAAGATAATTTCATAAACTGATCAAGCGACGTCATGTTCATCACGGCAGCAGCGGCTTGGCCTACCCGCCACAAGAGCAAAACACAACTGCCACCCGTCTTTTCTAAATGACCAAACTCGAATAGTTCCCGATTTCTTCATCTTAACCGTCTTGTTTGCCTCAAAATAAACGGACCACTTGGTCTCCAATAGATATGACAATTTTGACTTGGTTAACCGCATTGGTTTGTTGAACATGTGCAAATTTGGGCCAACCAATGGAACCCAAATCTCACCACCGTCATCAAGATGCCGCATCTCTTCTTGTGTCAAGAAATCACGAGTCTCGAGTTTTTCAAACTTCATAACAATCAAAATTGTGGAACGACATAAATCGTTTTTTGAATCACAAACTTCATATCACAACCGTTGATCTCATCAATAAACTCCTTTAACTCCTCGTTCCTCGCAACCGTTGATTCGGCCTCATTTATGATGGTAAAGAAGTTTTTTCTTGTTACATTAGTTACTTTGTTTTTTACACAAAAGTTGTGAACTATGAATCGGTGACAAGTAGTGCAACGCCTATGCAATCTATTTAATATTAAACTGATAAGAACAGATACTACGCTTGATCTCAGCAAAAAGGCCAGGAAAGGTATGCGTATTCTCATCTTGGTTTGCTGTTTTTATAGGCCAAAACATCTTCATAACATCACTCTTATGGGCGATGTGAGACAAATGGAAATCTGGTTTAGTTAATCCCACCAAGTCCCAAACAAACAAATACCATCTCATTATGTGCAAGGATCCTTTAGCATGTCAAGGACAACAACTGCATAAACTACATATGTACCATAATGATCATCATCAAAAATGTGCCACATAACTGGAAGATAGTCTTATCTCATCAAAACACATCATGAAAAAGACCAAGAAGGCCAGGTCATTAAGGGGGCGTTTTGTTGACGCATATACATACCATTCTACATAATTGTGCCAATATTCTATGCGATTAACCTTCTGCATAATAATATACCACCACTTGGTATCTTCCACCATGTCTACCTACCACGTGCAAATGAGGACCCATTGTTATCAATCCTACTTTAGTGTTTCGGATCACACAGTGTCTGCATGATACTTGTGACTTTCTCAAAAGGCTCGAGAATTCTGAGAGGGGTTTTGTCGACCTACGATCGCGGAGTCTTGTCTTTGTAAGTCATCTGATCCTTTATAAACTCTTCAGATGAATGGTTTTTTTGGCTACCTAAAATGAGATCAGTTAATTTGCCTCCTTAGTACGGAGTACCTTGGCGAGTCTGTATTACATTATTGCTAGGCAATGTTGTCCTGACTATGACACTTTGTCGTAGAGCTTCTTGAATGTTCTCGACCAACTCAATCCCGCTAATCTCTTTTATTTTTCCTTTTGAAATCACCATTTTAGCAGCAGATGTAACTTCCAAAGTTTTTTTAATTCACTTTATTATCCTCAATATTGTTTTTAAAAAATACGTTTGCTAGGTTTTCCAATACGTCTGAGGGGGTAAGAGAAGCAGCGTGTACATTCTGGATGCGTGATTTTAAAACTTAATACAATTTACTAAAGGTACATTTGCTTAAAAAAGAAGCTTTACATAATCAGTTTCATAAAATAATATAGTTGAAGTCACATGTTCAAAGAATGCAGAAAGGTCAAGCAGAAGCAGATATGTTTTACAAAAGTTAGTCTGTATCCCACATCGGTCGGTGGAAGTAAACATACATGTAGGAGTTGAGTATAAAAACAAAGGCATGTGAATGTACAAAGCATACCTTTCTCGGCCTTTTGGCTAAGATCAAGTGTAGTATCTGTTCTTAACAGTTTAATAAGTTTAATATCTATATGTGAGCCATCGGCTCACTCGATATTAATCTTATTTTTTATGTGGAAGAACCCATCACAGTAGCTTGCTGCTGGGGTTCTTCATTTGTCGCATTGGTGTTGCATTATTGCCTAGGCTTGGCGCACCCCTCCAATTATTATTTCAATGTTTTTATGTGTTGTTTTGGGTATTCTGTTTTTGCTGGATAATATCAAGCAACAACTGTGGGTACCTTGCCTCATAAGATTTAGATCGAGAAGCAAAAAAAAAGGTTTGTGGTCTGTCAACCATATAGCCATGCCAAGACCAAAAAGTTAAAGATAAACATTGTCATCAGACTAAAGAGTGTTTTCATCCACATTAGTGTGTCCAAGCTCTTTCTTTTTTTATATCATCATTTGACGAGACCTAGCAGATGGGCTAACAACAATCCTCTGAGCCATGGCCGAAACCATAAGGCTCAGTTAATCGTGTTGGTTCCATTGTCCACCCCTTTTTTAAACTATTTTGTTTGGATTTTTGGCCGATGTGGGATGAGACTTGCTTCTTTTATTTACACTAACCATTTGAATTTTTCATGTCACTTTGATAAACGCTTAAGCTAATCTAAGTTGCCTAGCTTTACAAACCCATGCTAACTAACAGCTGATACCATTGCATTATTAATTAGCCATAACATCCGTATGAGGAATTTCATTGCACTCTCTTTACGGGACTCACTCTTTGCGGGACTCACTTGCATCACATTTGGATAACCTCGGGTCTAATTGAAATTCGAGATGTGATCCCTATTTGGGTTCAAGAATCCAGTGACAAACAGTGTTTGTGTATAAGCATCTTACAACAATCCTTAACTATGCTCATGAGAAAAGATACGATCAAGAAGCTCCTAGCTACAAAAAGTCCTAGATACGACACACATAACACACGATCAGGAGATGATAAATGTTATTGGATTTAATTTTGGGAAAAAAAAGTCCTAGCTAGTATAAAATTCCCATCCCACATCGGATGAAAAGCAAAACAAAGACATGTATATAAGAAAGGTGTGAAATATAGTGTTAGTAAGGAGGAGAGATGGTTGGCATCTCCCCCTGACAGGGACGTGAACAGCTTTCGAGCTTATCGGTTAAGGCTTTCCACTTCAGTGGATCTTACAACCCAATTTTTTTTCCTTGTTCATGTGTAAACACCAACTAAGGTTTGTGTGGTTTAAGGCTTTCAATTTAGCTTGTACTTTTATCAGAAGTATTTTTTTCTTTCAGAATATGGAACGATGTAACATCCTGAAAAATTACTTTACTTGAAATACTTTCTGTTGGCATCAACTTTCGAGCTTAACTGGAAACAAAAAATGCAAATCAAGAAGTATGTGCTAACGAATGGTGACACTAAAACCGAAATATTTTTAAGTGTTCATGAGTAAACACCAAGGTTTGAGTGGTTTTAGGCTTTCGATTTAGCTTGTACTTATATCAGAAGTAGCAACATCCTGAAAAAGCATTTTACTTGAAATTAAAAAGGTTATAGCAGAACTTGTAAGATCAAAAAGGCCATAGCAGAAATTGTGTGATATACAAGTGGTTTTGATGGAGTATTATATGTGTTTCTTCTGCACCTAATCTTTGTATTTATGCATAGTCTCATGTATTCCGACGAGATCAAGAAAATGGTTATAAAAATTTTTGGACTATTTCTCGAAATGTGTGTCATCCTTGCCCCGATTGTATCCAACAAGGTACTAAATTTTGCATCCCCTGTGGCTTCCATTGAATTTCAGAAAGTTAAAACCCTGTCATGTGACAACAAGGCGACAATTAGTGTTTGCTTGATAAAATTGTATGAATAAGTATTCTGAATAGAATGTTTAGGTTAGTTGTTGGTACATCTCTAAAGTTCGGATTCTGTGACGTACATGTGTAGTTCTGCCATACCTGCAGTTAAAAAGGAGATGAAATTAACATCCACACCTATATATGTACAAAAGAATTACATAGTTCTATGGCATATTCTACAGTAATCAGGCAGGGGTCGCATACAAAAACATTAGACTAGAGAATTGGACAGGGGTCGCGCGAACACAGGCCCTTCAACAACAAATTACGATGTAGACTCGACCATTTGGGCCGATCTTAGGATAGCACCTCTCCAAAGTGCAATGGAAGTCACTAACCTAGGCCATGAGCCTTTTTGATCACCCATTGACCCCATCCAGGTAAGTGCCTAAACCTTTAGCATAGTTTTCTTTTTATACACCTTCCCTTTCCTTTCACTTTTCCCTTTCATCCGATGTGGGATCTCATTAAAGTGCTTTTTTTCCGTGCTTTCATATATCTAAATGAGTATAAAAAGGCCACAAATTCTCATCACGAGCTTTCTGTTTGATGCAGCCGGATTGTGACCATTTCAGAACTAATAAGCACAAGGCTTAATTGAAGAAGGAAAAGATATACATAGATTAGTACATATGGCTTATTTTATATATTACACTAATCTTGCCAAATTTGTGGATCTGCATCATTTGCAAACTATCCACCTCATTGTCTTATAATGTACTCGTAAGTATTATCGTGTGTGATTGTATCTAAATCATTTTAATGGTGGTTGCTGAGTTACAATGTGGCAAAATGATGGAAGTCTTCCTAATTGTTGTAATGGCAACATCAAACTTGGTTCCTAATTGCGGTTCTGTTGATTTAGGTGGTTCTATTTATCTACGCAATAAACCTTGTGTTTCGGTTAATCGGGTTACACTTTTGAAAAGTGATAAAATCAATCTAGTACTTAATGTATTAAAGAATAACTCCGATGTCACATGGTTGTCCTTCAATTACCAGGTTTGGCCGGGTATGACCAGGCATCATTTGGTGTAGAAGGATTTTGGATGCAAAGTTAAGTGGTACTAGCGTAGTAACAGGTAAAACGTATTTTAAAAAGAGATGGTGGTAAATATATAAGAGTGACCCATCATAAACGAGGCTAAACATCTTATGTTGAATCGGCACCTCAGATAATAACAATATGATGTATGTCTGGTTTTTGGCTTGAAAATGTTTTAGGTCCAAGACATCTCCAGGGAACTCATTATATATTTATCTCCTTAATTAGTGTTTTGCACGAATTGTATACCTCACAATTTTATGGGTTGGGAGATGTAAATATGTTCGGACTAACATAGACTTTACAGCCTTCGCAAGGCAATATTTTGCTACATACAATATATTTTCTTTGTATATTATGACTATCCCACATCGCTGTAAGGGGTGAAATGAAGTCAGTTTGAAGACATATAAATAGAAAGCATATGCTTAGCATTGAAACTCGCCTTAAACAAATGAGTAAGGAAAACAAAGCAAGCGGTGAGAACCGGTTGCCGCGCAACTCATAATAAAACTTTGGTTTTATTTTTAGCGCGATGAATTTATGGAGGGGTCATCGGCTGGCCGAGTGTTGATGTTGTTTACTTTGCAGAACTCACTTGTGCGGGCCTCCCGACAACCCACCCCCAATCCACCTAGTTTCAAATATTTAACTTTGTTCTCTTTCTATCTGTGACATCTTTGTTGGAATCAGTCCCATCACCGCGGACTCACACAACCCGAACACACCAATCAAAACGACACTATTGGTTTTCAATGGTTGTATTATTAATATAAAGGAAACTGATTACAAACATAATATAAAACCTTACATGACATGGAACGTGGGTATTGCCATGAACTCCTAAATAATAGGTCAAACCAAGAACGAGTAACACCCCACATGTAAACCCCTAGTCTTCTGCCTTTGACTAAGCTGACCCGAATCATGACTTATCAAGATTATGCAACAATCTTGTGGCTTTCTGGAGACTTACCCATTGAATGTGGCCTAATGCTGCTACAAGGACTCGTATAAGCAGAGGGAGTACATAGTTATAAAATAGCTCCAATATCAAATTAAACATTTTGTACGAACAGAAACAATTGTTTTACACATATTTGTTATCTTCATGTCTAATCTAACTAGGGGCCCCATCTCACTATAACTAGGACTGAGACCGATAAAAACCGGAAAACCGATTCGCTCAAAATATAAGACCGAGGACTTGATTAGCAAGGGGAAAGCTCACTGAATCATATGTCGTTCAAAGTCATTTGGATAAGTCGCAAGGTGCAAGCTCGCAAGTCGCCACCCCTAGGGAAAATGCAAAACCTGTTGTGTCTTGACAATGTCCATATTTGCAAACAAGAACTGTTAGATCCATGCCCACTAAATGTTCCGTATAGGAGAGACCAAGCAATGCTCAATGTGCCACAGTGTCGAAGCATGTGCTTCAACAAGGTGGATCAAAGAGACCGTATTAAGGCTGTTTTCGTTCTCGTTCAAGAGACAATGGAACACCAAGTCAGGTACCATTATGATATCAGTTAGACAGACACATTAAAGTTTCATGGGATCAAACTAGGGTATTTTAAATTTAAGAGATTTAAAACTTATCACTTGTTTATTTTGACTCTCTGGAACCAAATGTTCGCCGAGCTTGGTGACGTGAGCTTGTGACTTAAGTGAGGGCATTAAAGTGTGGACTAAAAAGATTGAGCATCCAAAAAACGGAGGACGGGATGGTGGGACAAGATTGAGTTAGTCAAGTTGAAGGTGCACCCTTGACCCATAAACCAGCTTGGTTCCACCAGATTGAGAATTCAAAGTTTGAACCAATCAAGTTTTACGTGTGACTGATCCCACATCGGTGGAGGGTAGAAAAGCGTTGAGAGGATGTCAATTGTTTGAAAGTTGGCATTTGCAATTGGAGAAACAAACAATTCTACAGTTCCCTTTATACTACCCCCAAAATGATGAATATGTGTGTGGCTTTCCTTCTTACTGGCACCACTACATGCCACTCACCCACCCACACATGCAAAAATAGCAACATGCACACGGCCATCAACCAGGATTGGCCGATATATTTTATCTCTATGCAATCGGAGAAACCATTGTATTACAGAAACAAAAGAAACAGATGCATAGACAACTTGCGTGATACAAGCCTCCGTCCAGTATGGTGGAACATACCATATTAAGCAATGGGAAAATTCAAAATAGTTAAGTCTAAGAAACTCTTTAGACATTTTTGTATTTGCAAAACCATAAGAAGATCCATATTTTAACATAATTCATCTAGCTAACCAAGGCATTTAACGTTCTGATACGGATCCCGCACTCCATGAAACGTCAAAGGACACATCTCAAGATCCGGAAATTACATCTGCACAATCAAGAATATGAGATATAGTTGCATTCCATTGTCACTAGATCACTTAAACACTTTAAATCTTTTTGTCTGAATCGATTAGTTTTTGTAAGTCAATCCAGCCAAGACCCAATCCATTCTCACCCAAACCCATCTCTCCTACTACCTAATCCGCTCTAACCTGCCCATGACATCTGTAATAACCCAAAACACGGGCCATAACACGTAAATGTTACCACAAAAATTGAACTTTCATATGTCATCCTTTTTATAACTTGATTCGGTTGGAGCTAGAAACTATCAGTCGTAAACAAAACACTTTTTTTTATTTAATCATAAGAAGGCTTTCAAACTTTGCAACTAACTTTATCGATATCATATACCTTGTCTTCTAGTTTCAACACTTGTAGCTATAAACACACAAATTTTATCAATATGGCCCTCTTATTACCACATTTTATTACAATAGCTACTTGATAATGATGTTAACTATCACAATTATTAGCTTGTGTCACATAGTTTTATTAAAGGATTTAGCATAACTAATATACCGCAGATGATCGACACTTACTCTCCCTTCGGGGACATCTGATAAAATTGGAACGATACAGAGAAGATTAGCATGACCCCTGCGCAAGGATGACACGCACAAATCGAGAAATGGTACAAATTTTTTTCCACATCAAATGCAACTGCTTTTTTTTGTAGGATCTGTCTATTATTCGATTTGCAATTGCATAACTTCACGTTATAAATCTATAACACTTATTTTCCTTACAATGCAGACACTAAAAATTGTTTTGCTGCTTTCATCAAATTGGAGTTTGGATATGTAAAAATGGTTGAGATAGAGCATGAAATATGTAAATCGACAAGCTTTGAGACATGAATTCATATAAAAATAACTCTTGTGGTTCAGTTTTGAGACATGAATTCAAGTGCTCTATTGATAATTGGTGAATGATCAAAATGGATTTAACTTGTAGTTGCAAAAACATATTAGCCTTCAAATGGTAATATATGTCGAATAAAAGACATGAATTCTGGTTTCTGTTAAATATGACCCAATGTTAAGTTATAATAAAAAAGTGAAGCTAGAAAAGCAAAGAAATACACAACAAATAAGTTTTTGTTGTAGATAACTTTGCTTTGATATGAAAATGTTACTTGAACTTATAAAGAATTCATTACATTTACTTTCCATTCATGTGGGACAAGGTATGTGACCGTGAAGTAGTAAATTAACCACTCCATGAAAAACACAAAGGAAACATAACTTAATGTTCGAAAATCTGTGTAGGAAATTTTCTTATGCTTACTCGATCAATATATAAAACTCATACAAAAGAATTATTTGGGATGTGGATGTTACGTCCAAGTACAAAGTTGAAGTTAAGTACGCACTATCGTCATGAACATGAACAATCTTTTTTCAAATATTGTGGATGCGGAAGAGTCCAACGAACATAGAAGAAACACTTTCGAGACCGATTGAACATCTTCAATCAGGTACGTGCATCATCCTTGCACGAATGTAAGTAATGACTCTTTGGGCGAGACAAACTTTAAGTATTTAGTAGCATACATTTAAATTCTGTAGACAATAGTTAGAAAGGGAGTCATAACCATTTAACAGTTAAAAGTTTTGATAATTTTGAGGTAAACGTAGTAAACTAGTAAATATTGGCCAAAATATTAAGGGGAAAGACTGAATTTATGTAACGTATTTGTTCAAATTAACTAATGTACGTAAGATACTTTTTTTTATTATGGATCTACGCAACATACTTTCAAATACTTACCAATCTACGTAATATTGACCAAAATGTGACTTGTTTGACCGGTTACCACTTAAAAAAGTTACAGTTTGGTCCTTTGCTCTGCATGGACTTCCTCCGTTAGTCCTTTGACATTTTTTCATTAGAAAACTTAGTAATGATACCTTGACTTTAATACAAGTTTTTATACACACTTTTTATACGTGTTAATATATACACGTGTTATACGCGAGAAATTTTGAACTTTGACAGACGATTTCAACGTCAAAACTTATCCCGTAAACTCCGAAAAACTCACGTTAAGTCAATGTATACGTTCTCTACAACTTTCATGTTTTATGTTTTTCATGAAAAAGATATTTAGATGGTCGAAATCCCGATTTAAATCTATGACATCAATACTAGTATTTTCGGTAATTAAGTAAATCCGAATTTCAACGGTCTCGGTTAGTGCTAAATACTCACTTTGAAGTCTCTAAACCTATCAATGACTAAATATAGACATTCTATACGTAAAATATTATAAAACAAAGTGTAAAACTTATAAAAATAGTAGTATGATAAAAATAGAAAATTTGAAAAGTGCACCAGATCGATTCGATTACGTATCTAAAAAACCTGTGAAAAGAAATTGCTCGAAAGACTTCTCGTTTAAAATTAAAAGTTGTATAAAAACGTGTGTATAAAATTGTTTGTATTAAAAAGCGTAATTGTTTTATAAAATTGTGTGTATAAAAGTTGTATAAAAACGTGTGTATATACACAATTTTATATACTTTTTTATACACTCCTTTTTATACACGTTTGTATACAAACACTTCGATACACATTTTTAGACGCATGTTATGTGTTTGAGTTTAATTTTGAACGGGAAGTTTTTGAGCAATTTCGTTTCACAATTATATTTTTCAGATACGTAATGGAATCGATATGCGTTTATTAATTTTTCATTTTTTTATCATACTACTATCGTTATAAGTTTTAAACTTTATTTAATAATATTTTATATATAGATTGTCTATATTTAGTCACTGATAGGTTTAGAGACTTAAAACTAAATTTTTAGCACTTAACGAGATCGTCGAAATCCGAATTTACTTAATTACTTAAAATACTAGTATTCCTGTCACAGTTTTAATTCGAGGTTTCGACCATCTAAATATCTTTTTCATGAAAAACGTAGAACATGAAAGTTGTAAAGAACGTATACATTAACTTAGCACGAGATTTTCGGAGTCTACGGGATCAGTTTTGACGCTAAAATCGTCTGTCAGAGTTCAAATTTTCTCGCGTATAAAAACGTGTATATAATTGCACGTATAAAAAAGTGTGTATAAAATCGTGGATAAAAATGTGTGTATTAAAGTTAAAGTATCATTACTAAGTTTTTAACAAAAAAAAATGTCAAAGGGCTAACGGGAGAAGTCCACGTAGACCAAAGGACCAAACTGTAACTTTTCTAATTGGTAATCGGTCAAACAAGTCATATTTTGGTCAATATTGCGTAGATTAGTAAGTATTTGAAAGTATGTTGCGTAGATATGGAATAAAAAAAATATCTTGCGTACATTAGTTAATTTGAACAAAAATATTACATAAATTCAGCCTTTCCCCAAATATTAAAGTAGAAAAAAGGCAGCCTATGCAGGTTTCGATCCTGCGACCTTCAAATTTTGGTATGACGCTCTCACCAGCTGAGCTAATAGACCACCTCTGATTTATTTCTATATTTCAACCTATATAACCTGTATGCTCGATTACCAAGTTTTGTAACCAAACAAATATACTACAACATGTGTCATAAAAACTTAACAGACAAATGGGTAAAACAAAACTTAATAATACACACATTTCTTGTGGCAGGCATGTTTATATCGCTCGACCAGAAAACTTTCAACCCGTGCATCTTTTTAGATGCTGACTGTCATTTAAGGACTAAGTACCGATTATTTCACGCAAGAGCTGGAATTGGACTCAGGATCTATTTTTCATAAGTTTTCTCCCGGTCAACTGGTTTTCGATGGGAAGGTATAGAGAAAGATAAAAAGACACATAGTTCTATGACTATTATTGCAGATCACATATTTGTGCTGCAATCTACTTATGTTAATGAATCAAAGAAGATTAATTAGCAGTCAGAAGCCATATTTTCAGATAGTAATGTTTATGAGTGAATAAAACAAATTTGTATGTATCAGACTAGATACAAACAATAGGATTGCAAGATAGTCTTATAAACTTGAGCTCGGCTCATGGCTATAGTCTAAGGCATGACTGCATGAGTTCAGATCAAAAGTGTTGACGAGGCTTAATGATACACAGTGAAGCTCAACTTGAAGACGCCTCAATATGGGCTGTAGCAGTTAAAAATATCTAAGGCGAATGTCTTTGTACGGTTAATGAAGTAACTAACGTCATCGACATCAAGCATGACAATAAACGAGCTTCTACAAAAGTTGCATATAAAGTTATGGGCATAGAATACAAAAAAAAAACCTTAATTGTTGTACTTGGTTTCGCAATATTTCCCAATCAAAGTCATGTTAAAGTAAGGTCGTGTTGGTTCCTTGTCCACCCCTTATTGAACGTACATGATATTAGTGTAGAATAAAGGACCTAACATACATTTGTTTGCATGTTTGAGAAACAATGACTAATAATTTAATAATAAATTCATATTCATACAGCACATACATGATATTAGTGTAGAATAAAGGACCTATTATAATTAAACGAATAACTAGGCATTCAAAGATAATTTCATAAACTGATCAAGCGACGTCTTGTTCATCACGGCAGCAGCGGCTTGGCCTACCCGCCACAAGAGCAAAACACAACTGCCACCCGTCTTTTCTAAATGACCAAACTCGAATAGTTCCCGATTTCTTCATCTTAACCGTCTTGTTTGCCTCAAAATAAACGGACCACTTGGTCTCCAATAGATATGACAATTTCGACTTGGTTAACCACATTGGTTTGTTGAACATGTGCAAATTTGGGCCAACCAATGGAACCCAAATCTCACCACCGTCATCAAGATGCCGCATCTCTTCTTGTGTCAAGAAATCACGAGTCTCGAGTTTTTCAAACTTCATAACAATCAAAATTGTGGAACGACATAAATCGTTTTTTGAATCACAAACTTCATATCACAAACTTCATATCACAACCGTTGATCTCATCAATAAACTCCTTTAACTCCTCGTTCCTCGCAACCGTTGATTCGGCCTCATTTATGATGGTAAAGAAGTTTTTTCTTGTTACATTAGTTACTTTGTTTTTTACACAAAAGTTGTGAACTATGAATTGGTGACAAGTAGTGCAACGCCTATGCAATCTATTTAATATTAAACTGATAAGAACAGATACTATGCTTGATCTCAGCAAAAAGGCCAGGAAAGGTATGCGTATTCTCATCTTGGTTTGCTGTTTTTATAGGCCAAAACATCTTCATAACATCACTCTTATGGGCGATGTCCGACAAATGGAAATCTGGTTTAGTTAATCCCACCAAGTCCCAAACCAACAAATACCATCTCATTATGTGCAAGGATCCTTTAGCATGTCAAGGGCAACAACTGCATAAACTACATATGTACCATAATGATCATCATCATAACATGTGCCCAATAACTGACATATAGTCTTTTTTCATCAAAACACATCATGAAAAAGACCAAGAAGGCCAGGTCATTCAGGGGGCGTTTTGTTGACGCATATACCCTTCTACATAATTCTGCAAGTATTTTATGCGATTAACCTTCTGCATAATAATATACCACCACTTGGTATCTTCCACCATGTCTACCTTCCACGTGCAAATGAGGACCCATTGTTATCAATCCTACTTTAGTCTTTCGGATCACACACCATGATACCTGTGACTTTCTCAAAAGGCTCGAGAATTCCGAGAGGGGTTTTGTTTATCCTACAATCACGGAGTCTTGTCTTTGTCAGTCATCTGATCCTTTATAAACTCTTCAGATGAATGATTTTTTTGGCTACCTAAAATGAGATCAGTTAATTTGCCTCCTTACTACGGAGTACCTTAGTGAGTCTGTATTAGATTATTGCTAGGCAATGTTGCATCAGAAGATTTAGGTCGAGAAGCAAAAAAAAAAAAAGGTTTGTGGTCTATCAACCATATAGCCATGCCAAGACCAAAAAGATAAAGATACACATTGTCATCAGATTAAAGAGTGTTTTCGTCCACATTACTGTGTCCAAGCTCTTTCTTTTTTTATATCATCATTTGACGAGACCCAGCAGATGGGCTAACAACAATCCTCTGAGCCATGGCCGAAACCATAAGGCTCAGTTAATCGTGTTGGTTCCATTGTCCACCCCTTTTTTAAACTATTTTGTTTGGATTTTTGGCCGATGTGGGATGAGACTTGCTTCTTTTATTTACACTAACCATTTGAATTTTTCATGTCACTTTGATAAACGCTTCAGCCAATCTAAGTTGCCAAGCCTTACAAACCCATGCCAACTAACAGCTCATACCATTGCGTTACAGTATTAATTAACCACAACACCCTTATGAGGCATTTCATTGCACACTCTCTTTGCGGGACTCACTTATGGCGTAAATGGTCTCATTGACAAATATGAACATGTGGCTCACATCATGCTAAACAAAGACGCGTTCCCGAACTTGGAAGACACCCGCTCCATTTTATCCCTATCTGAATCCCGCATGAACACGAAGAATTCTTCGTCTTCATCCTCCTGCATATCTCGTCCTCAACGACTGCCCTCGTTGCAAAACCTAGCTCGACTGTTAGCCAAGGTCATTTTGGGGTGTGCTTTGCTAAGCAAAAATATATGATCTTACATGACACTGGCTTATTTTCTATAAGCCCATATTTTTTGGCTTATTTTCTGGTTATGAAATTTAAGCTAAAAAATGAGCTTATGAAATATGAGTCATATATTGTTTGAGAATCTGATATACCCACAGGCTCATTTTAAATGGCTTAAAAGCGTATCATCCTCGTGTTTTTAAGCCATTACAAATGAGCTTATTAGATTATCAAATTTCACTATAAGCTCATAAGCCCGTTAAATAAGCTAAAACAAACACCCAATAAGTTGTTTATCATACATGACCCATCAATAAGGAGATAAATGAAGGGAACAAGTGACCAGAACCTAAAATCTATCCCAAACAGCTGAACATATTTTAACTTGACAACATTTGACTACAAATTGTTTGCAGATAGAATACTAGGACTGGCGAAAGGAAAATTGCAGCAGACCAGAACTCGAACCATGGAATTGCAGCACAACATAGAATTAAACTTTCGTTGGATATCTGTATTAGTTAATCCATTGTACTCAATGTGCCACAATGTCGAAGCATGTGCTTCAACAAGGTGGATCAAAGAGACCGCATTAAGGCTGTTTTCGTTCTTGTTCAAGAGACAATGGAACACCAAGTCAGGTACCATTATGATATCAGTTAGACAGACACATTAAATTTTCATGGGATCAAACTAGGGTATTTTAAATTTAAGAGATTTAAAACTTATCACTTGTTTATTTTGACTCTCTGGAACCAAATGTTCGCCGAGCTTGGTGACGTGAGCTTTTGACTTAAGTGAGGGCATTAAAGTGTGGACTAAAAAGATTGAGCATCCAAAAAACGGAGGACGGGATGGTGGGACAAGATTGAGTTAGTCAAGTTGAAGGTGCACCCTTGACCCATAAACCAGCTTGGTTCCACCAGATTGAGAATTCAAAGTTTGAACCAATCAAGTTTTACGTGTGACTGATCCCACATTGGTGGAGGGTAGAAAAGCGTTGAGAGGATGACAATTGTTTGAAAGTTGGCATTTGCAATTGGAGAAACAAACAATTCTACAGTTCCCTTTATAATACCCGCAAAATGATGAATATGTGTGTGGCTTTCCTTCTTACTGGCACCACTACATGCCACTCACCCCCACCCACACATGCAAAAATAGCAACATGCACACGGCCATCAACCAGGATTTGGCCGATATATTTTATCTCTATGCAATCGGAGAAACCATTGTATTAAAGAAACAGATGCATAGACAACTTGCGTGATACAAGCCTCCGTCCAGTATGGTGGAACATACCATATTAAGCAATGGGAAAATTGAAAATAGTTAAGTCTAAGAAACTCTTTAGACATTGTTGTATTTGCAAAACCATAAGAAGATCCATATTTTAACATAATTCATCTAGCTAACCAAGGCATTTAACGTTCTAATACGGATCCCGCACTCCATGAAACGTCAAAGGACACATCTCAAGATCCGGAAATTACATCTGCACAATCAAGAATATGAGATATAGTTGCATACCATTGTCACTAGATCACTTAAACACTTTAAATCATTTTGTCTGAATCGATTAGTTTTTGTAAGTCAATCCAGCCAAGACCCAATCCATTCTCACCCAAACCCATCTCTCCTACTACCTAATCCGCTCTAACCTGCCCATGACATCTGTAATAACCCAAAACACGGGCCATAACACGCAAATGTTACCACAAAATTGAACTTTAATATGTCATCCTTATTATAACTTGATTCGGTTGGAACTAGAAACTCAGTCGTAAACAAAACACTTTCTTTTATTTAATCATAAGAAGGCTTTCAAACTTTGCAACTAACTTTATCGATATCATATGCCTTGTCTTATAGTTTCAAACTTGTAGCTATAAACACACAAATTTTATCAATACGGCCTTCTTATCACCACATTTTAATACAATAGCTACTTGATAATGATGTTAATTATTAGCTTGTGTCACATAGTTTTGTTAAAGGATTTAGCATAACTAATAAAAAGTGGATGACATTGTTAAATGTTACTAGTACTAAGTTTATTGCTTTTCGAAAAAAAGATGTAACTAGTGTCAGTTTGTCCCACATCGACTGGAAGATGAACTCGTGGCTGCTTTATATATCGCAGATGAGCGACACTTAGCATGGCCCCTGCGTAAGGATGACACGCACAAATCGAGAAATGGTTCAATTTTTTTTCCACAATGCAACTGTTTTTATTTGTCGGATCTGTCTATTGTTCGATTTGCAATTGCATAACTTCACGTTATAAATTTATAACACTTATTTTCCTTACAATGCAGACACTAAGAATTGTTTTGCTGCTTTCATCAAATTGGAGTTTGGATATGTAAAAATGGTTGAGATAGAGCATGAAATATGTAAATCGACAAGCTTTGAGACATGAATTCATATAAAAATAACTCTTGTGGTTCAGTTTTGAGACATGAATTCAAGTGCTCTACTAATAATCGGTGAATGATCAAAATGGATTTAACTTGTAGTTGCAAAAACATATTAGCCTTCAAATGGTAATATATGTCGAATAAAAGACATGAATTCTGGTTTCTGTTAAATATGACCCAATGTTAAGTTATAATAAAAAAGTGAAGCTAAAAAAGCAAAGAAATACACAACAAATAAGTTTTTGTTGTAGATAACTTTGCTTTTATATGAAAATGTTACTTGAACTTATAAAGAATTCATTACATTTAGAGTAAAATGCACTTTTCATACCTGTGGTATGTCCAGATTGCATATATAGTAACTGGTCTTTCGAAATTGCAGGCGGCCTACCTGGTCTTCCATTAAGTGTTCAATTAGCTACTTTGACCATAACGATTGTTAAGCGTTGACCGTTAAGTTTCGTTGCTACAGGGCTAATTTTGTCCTTTTCCTATTTTTGACCCAACACAACTTTCCCCAAAATTAGACCCGTGTTTTTTAACCCAAAATTAAACCCGACACATCTTTTTCCCCCAATTTAAAAATTTACCATATAAATTGGTCAAATACCCTAAACCGTATCTTCATTTCCATCACTTGTCTTCTTTAACTGTTTCACCTACAATCATTGTCACAAATACCCAATAATGTCTGATAACAAACCTTATTGGGTGATTAGAGCTGAAGATGAAACCCTTGATCATGAAGCATTATATGGTAATATGATTGCCCTAATTAATTATACTTTAATTTAATTAATTTTTTTTTAAATCTTTAATTAATTGTTTTGATTGATTATTCACAGCCGCGTATCCAGACATGTTTTCTATGATGATACATCATGGTGGAAGGTTTACTGAATTACCAAATAGGAACTACATTGAAGGGGAGGTAACGTTCGTTGATTTGATCGAAATCAGTAAGTGTAAGATGGATATTTTACACTCTGTTTTGTATGCTAGTTTAGGTTTTGAGAAAAAGCTGTTTTTTTGGTATAATGTACCTTTGAAAAGTCTAGACATTGGAATAAGGGAATTAGCTAGTAATGATGATTTTACCCAACTGCTTACCTATGTGAGTAAACATAGGATGATGGAAATTTATGTTGAGCATAAAGAATCTGTAATAAACCCAGCTTTGAATGATGATGAAAGTGAAAACTTGGATTATGAAGCAGATAAGGAAGATATAAGTGATGGTGAGTGTAGGAACTTAGGTGAGGGTGATGAATGTGATCAGGTTAACTTAGGTGAGGGTGATGAATGTGAGGATGATGAATGTGAGGATGATGAAAGTGAGGGGATTTTGACACCAGCTGTTAGTAGTATATTTAGTGCAATTAAGGAAAAATATGCTGAATGTACTGTGGACTGGAATGGTGCAGACTTGTATCAAGTTAAGTGCAAGAGAACAGGGGAACAAGTTGTTGTTAACATTACAGAAAGAGTATGCAGTTGTAGGAAATGGGCAGTCTCAGGTATTCCTTGTAAACATGCAGTAGCTTGTATTCATGATATGATAGACCATGGTAATGATGTAGGGTTGCCAGAAGATTGGGTCCATAGGTCATATAAGCTAGAAACATGGAGGGAAGTGTATTCTTTTAAGGTGAATCCTGTTAATGGAAGGCAACAATGGGAGAAATTTGACTGTCCAACTACATTGTTGCCTCCAAAAACTGTTCCAAAAATAGGGAGGCCACAAAAAAATAGGAAGAAAAGTGCAGGTGAGCTTGAAATGGTTAAGGATGGAAAGCTGTCTAGGAAAGGTAAGTTGGTAACTTGTTTAAAGTGTAGGGGTACTGGTCACAACTCAAGAAGTTGTAAAGGTAATTCATCCTCCAACCAAGCAGAAACAAGTGCAGCTGGTGCCAAAAGGGGTAGAACTAGTCAACCACATGAAGATGCAGGCATGAAAAAGGCTAGAAAACCTAATGCAAGTCAAGGGACTCATTCAGCAAAGCATGCTAAGAGAGCTCAAGGATCTTCTAGCCAACCTGTAAGAGTTCAAGGATCTGCTGATGGTGCAACAATGAAAAGAATCAGGATTCCAAATCCAAAATACACTCAATGATGGTTTAATAACTTATGTTTCTGTTTGTATTAAGTTTGAACTAGTACTCTTGTTTGACTTATGTTTATGTCTGTATTATGTTTGGACAAGTACTCTTGTTTGACTTATGTTTCTGTCAAACTTATGTTATCCCTAGTATTTTTATTTACTTAAGTGTTTGAACACTTTATGTTGTAAGATAAGTATTATTTGTGTCAAACTTATGTTTCTGTTTAACTTATGTTTCTGTTTGTATTTGTGTCAAACTTAAGTGTTTGAACACTGTCAAACTTAAGTTTATGTTTGTATTATGTTTCTGTTAAACTAGGTATCCAGACATGTTATATCAACAAACAACAAGCAACAAAGGATTCAATTAAAAACATGCTTCATTAATTCCATTCATAAACGTTCACAAGAAAAATCAATTACATGAACATAAACACAACAAACAACAACCAGCTACAAATTATATAAATCCTAAGTCTTCTGTTGGCATTTGTGACTGAGTTCACTAATTCTTGTAGTTCATTTCGTGACCTTAATAACCCAGGAATGATCATTCTTGAACGAGCACACATGGGAGGATCATACCACAAGAAAAAACCACAACCATTAACCTACAATAATCAAGAATTAGATGTTGTAATAATTGAAATAATACATTCATAGAACACTTATAAGAATAAAACTTACAGATTGAGAGCAACTCCAAAACCTACGCCCTGGATTATTATCAGTCCAAGAGGTACGAACCACAGATCGCTGACCACAATGACAATTAACCATGTCCATGTTATGATTAGGGTTTATGTTGCTCAAAGATCTGATTGAGAAAAAAATAGTAAGGCGTAAATGGAGGCTGTGATGACTTTAATTAGGGTTTATGTTTATAACACTTGATTTGGGGATGAACAAATGATAGCTGTGAATGGGTTTTGGGTTAGATTATATAGAAGATGTGTGTTAGTAATGGTGCAACGGTCAAAAATAGGAAAAGGACAAAATTAGCCCTGTAGCAACGAAACTTAATAGTTAACGCTTAACAATCGTTATGGTCAAAGTAGCTAATTGAACACTTAATGGAAGACCAGGTAGGCCGCCTGCAATTTCGAAAGACCAGTTACTATATATGCAATCTGGACATACCACATGTATGAAAAGTGCATTTCACTCTAACATTTACTTTCCATTCATGTGGGACAAGGTATGTGACCGTGAAGTAGTAAATTAACCACTCCATGAAAAACACAAAGGAAACATAACTTAATGTTCGAAAATCTGTGTAGGAAATTTTCTTATGCTTACTCGATCAATATATAAAACTCATACAAAAGAATTATTTGGGATGTGGATGTTACGTCCAAGTACAAAGTTGAAGTTAAGTACGCACTAATGTTTTCCATATTAGCTAAATCGTCATGAACATGAACAATCTGTTTCCAAATATTGTGGATGCGGAAGAGTCCAACGAACATAGAAGAAACACTTTTGAGACCGGCCGACTGAACATTTTAAATAATGTACGTGCATCATCCTTGCACGAATGTAAGTAATGACTCTTTGGGCGAGACAAACTTTAAGTATTTACTAGCATACATTTAAATTCTGTAGACAATAGTTAGAAAGGGAGTCATAACCATTTAACAGTTAAAAGTTTTGATAATTTTGAGGTAAACGTAGTAAACTAGTAAATATTGGCCAAAATATTAAAGTAGAAAAAAGGCAGCCTATGCAGGTTTCGATCCTGCGACCTTCAAATTTTGGTAAGACGCTCTCACCAGCTGAGCTAATAGACCACCTCTGATTTATTTCTATATTTCAACCTATATAACCTGTATGCTCGATTACCAAGTTTTGTAACCAAACAAATATACTACAACATGTGTCATAAAAAAAACTTAACAGACAAATCGGTAAAACAAAACTTAATAATACACACATTTCTTGTGGCAGGCATGTTTATATCGCGCGACCAGAAAACTTTCAACCCGTGCATCTTTTTAGATGCTGACTGTCATTTAAGGACTAAGTACCGATTATTTCACGCAAGAGCTGGAATTGGACTCAGGATCTATTTTTCATAAGTTTTCTCCCGGTCAATTGGTTTTCGATGGGAAGGTACAGAGAAAGATAAAAAGACACATAGTTCTATGACTATTATTGCAGATCACATATTTGTGCTGCAATCTACTTATGTTAATGAATCAAAGAAGATTAATTAGCAGTCAGAAGCCATATTTTGAGATAGTAATGTTTATGAGTGAATAAAACAAATTTGTATGTATCAGACTAGATACAAACAATAGGATTGCAAGATAGTCTTATAAACTTGAGCTC
The DNA here is from genome assembly GCA_025667525.1 of Glebionis coronaria. NCBI lineage: Eukaryota > Viridiplantae > Streptophyta > Magnoliopsida > Asterales > Asteraceae > Glebionis > Glebionis coronaria. Next base: position 17,793,870 of record CM046875.1, read on the forward strand.
GGCTCATGGCTATAGTCTAAGGCATGACTGCATGAGTTCAGATCAAAAGTGTTGACGAGGCTTAATGATACACAGTGAAGCTCAACTTGAAGACGCCTCAATATGGACTGTAGCAGTTAAAAATATCTAAGGCGAATGTCTTCGTACGGTTAATGAAGTAACTAACGTCATCGACATCAAGCATGACAATAAACGAGCTTCTACAAAAGTTGCATATAAAGTTATGGGCATAGAATACAAAAAAAAAACCTTAATTGTTGTACTTGGTTTCGCAATATTTCCCAATCAAAGTCATGTTAAAGTAAGGTCGTGTTGGTTCCTTGTCCACCCCTTATTGAACGTACATGATATTAGTGTAGAATAAAGGACCTAACATACATTTGTTTGCATGTTTGAGAAACAATGACTAATAATTTAATAATAAATTCATATTCATATATAGGCAGCACATACATGATATTAGAGTGTAGAATAAAGGACCTAACATACATTTTGTTTGCATGTTTGAGAAACAATGACTAATGATTTAATAATAAATTCATATTCATATATAGGCAGCACATACATGATATTAGAGTGTAGAATAAAGGACCTAATATAATTAATTTAAACTAACTAGGCATTCAAAGATAATTTCATAAACTGATCAAGCGACATCTTGTTCATCACGGCAGCAGCGGCTTGGCCTACCCGCCACAAGAGCAAAACACAACTGCCACCCGTCTTTTCTAAATGACCAAACTCGAATAGTTCCCGATTTCTTCATCTTAACAGTCTTGTTTGCCTCAAAATAGACGGACCACTTGGCCCGTGTTTTGGGTTATTACAGATGTCATGGGCAGGTTAGAGCGGATTAGGTAACCAGAGAGATGGGTTTGGGTGAGAATGGATTGGGTCTTGGCTGGATTGACTTACAAAAACTAGTCGATTCGGACAAAATGATTTTAAGTGTTTTAAGTGATCTAGTGACAATGGTATGCAACTATATCTCATATTCTTGATTTCCGGATCTTGTAATGTGTCCTTTGACGTTTCATGGAGTGCGGATCCGTATCAGAACGTTAAATGCCTTGGTTAGCTAGATCAATTATTTTAAAATATGGATCTTCTTATGGTTTTGCAAATACAACAATGTGTAAAGAGTTTCTTAGACTTAACTGTTTTAAATTTTCCCATTGCTTTATATGGTTCCACCACCATCATTTTTTAATGCATACTGGACCGAGGATTGTATCACGCAAGTTGTCTATGCATCTGTTTCTTTTGTTTCTGTAATACAATGGTTTCTCCGATTGCATAGAGATAAAATATATCGACCAGATCCGGGTAATTGATGGCCGTGTGCATGTTCTATTTTTGCATGTGTGGGTGGGTGAGTGGCATGTAGTGGTGCCAGTAAGAAGCAAAGCCACACACATATTCATCATTTTGGGGTAGTATAAAGGGAACTGTAGAATTGTTTGTTGCCCATAGATAGCACTTCATAATGTATGAATGCGCATGCCTTACGCCCCTTCTAGATCTTCTCTTGTGCCCCAAAAATCATTTATAGTGAGGCTGGAAACCCGACTTTTGCACATAAAATATTTCTTCAGATGAACCTTATTTTCTCTTAAAGGATAAAATTGGAACGATAGTACATAAAACATTTATAGTGAGGCTGGTTATATCGGATTTCCCCAACTTATAAATTCTGCAAGTTGACAGTAGTGAGGCTGGTTACATAAATCATCGTTCCAATTTTATCGGATGTCCCCAATTTTAGTGAGGCTGGAAACGTGACTTTTGCACATAAATCATTTATAGTGAGGCTGGTCATAACTTCTGCAAGTTGACAGTAGGAAACCCTTGAATTCAATAACAAACAAAGTATAGCATTTGTAGATATAGTATAGATGAACCTTATTTTCTCTTAAAGGATCAATTAACGAATGGAGCATTTGTAGATATAGTATACACGAGTATCAAGTAAGATCAAGGTTTATTACAAAGAGATTTTATAATTTTAGCCATCGATCTAACCAGTAAGGTTTGAGCATAGTTTTAGAGTTGCATGACAAACAAAGAATACTTGAACGAGTAACAAGAAGCGGCCGCGTGAACGCAGGCCGCAAAGCAATAAATTATGATGTAGACTAGACCACTTGGGCCGATCTTAGGGTGGCACCCCGGCCTCCTAAGTGCAATGGAGGTCACCAACCTAGCCATTTGATGTTTTTTGCGAGTCACAAACTGAGTTTTTTTTTTGTGAAAATCTAACTTTACTCTGGAAATCATTGTCTTGTTAAGAAAGTTGTCAAATAAGCCAAATTCATATTACTCCCATTCAACAAAACATAAGCTAGTAACAATTGCAATCAGTAAGTAATAATTCTAATTCAAGAGATGATATGCATTAAACTCCGAATAAAACAGAAAATATCATAAACTAAAACCCAAAAGATAAGTTAATACATGCATATTTAAATCGTAACATTGAAAACCTTAACAGAAGCATCATCCCGGCCACATTAAGCATATGTTAAAAGCTGCTAACAGAAACCTTAAAAAACTTGGCAGTCTTTAGGATACCTTCCAGCGACAGTACACCCAATGCTCCCACAAGTCCCCAAAATCTCCTTGACAGTACCCTGAAGGTATTTTGCCGTAGACCTCGAACGCATCACCTTGGCAATCTCGATGACATCGTCCAAAGACAAATTTCCTTCATGTTTAACATTCTTCACCTTCTTCCTGTCCCTCTCAGGCTCTTTCAAAGCCTTGATCACGAGGGCTGCAGCCGATGGGACAACTGATATTTTTGCCTCGCGGTTATGAATTGTGATCTTGACGGTCACACGTTGACCCTTCCAATCTTTTGCTGTCTCCTTTGCAATGTCTTCAGCGACCTTCTTTGGAGAGAGGCCGAGTGGGCCGATCTTGGGAGCAAGAGAAGAAGCAGCTCCGACTTCTCCACCGGTGACACGGACGTACACCTCCACAACTTGAGAAGGGTCGATCTTGGGAGCCATTAGTCGATCTTGGATGTTGAAAGAGCATCACCCCCTCACCTCTTTTTATAGGTGAGGGCCCGGGTCGATTATAAAGAATCACTTACCTAATTGACAAGCATACAGATATAATTGGTAACTTACCTAATCGTACGTAAAATCTTAAGTAGAATTGGAAACTAGACTAACACCAATTTTTTTTTAGTGTTTTTGGTGGCTGCTAGGGTTTTGATGATGATTGAATGTGAGGAATTTACCGTACTTTGTTCCCATGCTGGGCCATCTTCGTACACTTTCTTTGATTGTCACAAACTTTGCACTTTTAGCATTTACATGCTTCTTTACTACATCTACACATTTTACCCATTAATAAGCCAAACCTAACTGAGCTCTAGCCCAATATCAGCCAAAGGTTTGGTTCATTTAATAATCAATCTCGAGCTCTATATATAAAGATAGTCCACGCTCGCCTAAACGAACACTAAAAATATATATGTATATACATAAACGAGCTTACATAAGTAAACGAGGTCGAGCCTTGAGTGATTAACGAGCTTTTTTAACTTTCTTTTCTTCAACACGCCATTTAAGTTAGTCGAGTCCGAGCTTGTGAAATCTTTTTCTTTGTAAAGCAAAACCTAAAGTTCACTACAACAATCCAGCCCTTCCCCATCGAGGTTTTCCCCAGCGACAGCGACAGCATGTCGCTGGAGAAAACCCACTAAACGACAAAACGAGTCCGACGTGGCACTTTGCTCGTAAATTTTTTGACCAAAGTATATCGAAACGTTTCCCCAGCGACATGTCGCTGGGGTAACATTGACTATAGTTTGACCAAATACTTCAACAAAAAAGTAAGCGGGAGATTATCCCGCCCAGGTTTCCCCAGCGACATGTCGCTGGGAAACTTTTTTCATAGACTAATTAGAGTGATTAGTGTTAATGAATTGGTTATTCAATGTTACAAAGTTTCCCCAGCGACATGTCGCTGGGGATACTTTCAGGATTCCCTCCAAAAAGATTTTCGTTAACGCGCTTTTTTTACAAATGACAAATAAAAGTTTCCCCAGCGACATGTCGCTGGGGATGCAATGTTTAATATTTTACCATTAATATTTAATATTTTATATTTAAAATACTATTTTACCATGCAATGTTTAATATTTTATATGGAATGTTTAATATTTTATATTTAATATATATTTAAAACTATAATATATATAAAAAATATAGTTCTTAAAATTTAAAATACTATTTTACCATTAAAAAAATTTATATGTCTTTTTATGATTAAAAAAAGTGAGAGAAATGGTTAAATTTTCCCGCTAATGTTTTTCCGCCAACATTTTTTCCGCCAATGTTTTCCCGCGAAAAGTTAACATTCATTAATAATTGTTAACATCCATTGTTAATATTAATTGAAAATTATTAACATTCATTGAGGCTTACAAACAAACACGCCTAAAAATAGATTTATTCTACATGGACACTTAAACACGCACTTAATTAAACATGCATATTAAAACGATAATAGACTCATAAACACGAAAACAAATACATCATAAACTAGTTCAAAATGAATGTTCCCCATGTCATCGTAAAGGTCGTGAAGTAGTGCAGCTGAATCCACTGTGTGCCTATCGCAATGTTTGTACAACTCTACGGTACTCTCAAGTACCTTTATCATTCCATTCAATCACACATAGTTTGCACACGTTGAAGAGCTTGGAGAAGAAATTGGAGTAGAAAAGCTCATTGAAGGTCTCGAAGAAGAGGTTGGAGGCGAAAAGCTCATTGAACCTCCAAGAGAATTGATTAGTAGTTGGACGCGTTCGTCTTCCCATAAATTTTTTTTGCATCCATATGAAACTGGAGGTTCAACCTGTATAAAAGACCCCGAGATTGGAGAATACGATGTGGATCGAATTAGGCGGAACAGACCCGACGAGCACTCAGCTGAAGAGTGGGAAAAACAAATAACGTTTTGGACTGACCCTGGTAACAAGAAGCGATCCTTAACATACAGCCAAAATCGGTCCAAGGCAACACTGCCCTCCCGGCATGGTTCTCGGTCAATCCCTCGCACTCGACAGCTCATGGTAATTATTATTATTATTATTATTATTATTATTATTATTATTATTATTATTGATTTTACATTATTATTGTTTTTTTTATTTTTATTATTTTATTATTATTATTATTGATTTTTATTTTTATTATTTTATTATTATTATTGTTGATTTTACATACATATTATTATTGCCGTTTTTATTAGATTGATTTTACTTGCGTGTGTATGTACAGAAAAAGGCGTCCGAAACCCAACAGGAGCCTTCAAAGATCGACATGTTCTATCGTTTGCACACGGATGAAAATGGTGTATTTGCAGATGAGAACGCTCTCCAGTTGTATGTAAGTATTCTTTTCAAAACACACTTTAATGAATCATTGATTAATAATCTAGCAACCTGACTAATATATTTCCTATCTTGTGTTATTGTCGCTACACAGGATCAGATGAGGGAGCTAGAGGCGACGGGTGAGCACACCACTTCCGAGATCAACAGGATGGTACGAGGAGGCAAGTTTCGCGGCCACCATCCTGGCGTGGGTATGGTATTGCCGAGATACGCCAGTTCTAGTCCCAGCTTTTCGTCACCCCCTGAAACTCGTCGAGAGCGGGATGTTGATTTCTTGATGGGCCTGCTGAGAGCTGACGGCAGGTATAAAGATCATTTTTCGAGATATGAGAGTGCTGGTGCCAGCAGGAGCAGGAGTCGCCCGGGTGATGATGTTGAGGATCGGGAGGGTGGCGAGGATGGTGGCGATGATGCGAGCTAGTCGTGTCATATATGTGTTTGTTAGTATGGTACATTGTTTCTTTATGTTCATCTTGACTTGTTTCCCTATTATCCTAAATTAGAACGCTTGTTTCCCTAGTATCCTTAACTATCCGGACTTATTCCTAGTATCTTTGACTAAATTAGAACGTTATATTATATTTTGGTGCAAGTTTGAACTTATTCTGCGTTTGTGTTGATTTGTATTCCAAGTTTACTTTATATGTGTCTTTTGGTGAGTAAATACAGGTTTTTGTTACAGGTTTTGGAGATTTTTTACGGAAAAATTCTGGAAAACGCCTGCCGTGTAGGAAATTTATAAAAAAAACCTGCAGAGGTTTCCCCAGCGACATGTCGCTGGGGAAACTTTGGAAAATCATGGACAAGTCAACCACAAAGCGTTGACAAGTCAAACGTATCGAAAGTTTCCCAGTGACATGTCGTTGGGGAAACACTAAGAAATCGTTGACAAGTCAACCACAAAGCGTTGACAAGTCAAATGTAAGGAAAGATTCCCCAGCGACATGTCGCTGGGGAAACTTTGTAATTAGCTGAGAAGATTAAGTTTAACTTTATTTTTGTTGATTTAATAAAGATTTTCCCCAGCGACATGTCGCTAGGGAAAATCATGCCACCGTGGCAATCTATTTTTTCAGGAAAAGTCTGTGGGGCCCGCATGTCGCTAGGGTAAGTCGCTGGGGATACATTTCTCATCGAGCGTACCCCAGCGAATTTTCCCTAGCGACATGTCGTTGGGGAAACGTATCCCCATCAAAAAGTCGCTGGGGAAAAGCCAAAAAAATCGTTGGGAAAGGAGTCGATTGTTGTAGTGGTTTGACTATCAAACTTGGCAAACTAAGTTCCTGTCAGATTCTAAGAGTGTGCAAACAAGAATGAACTAAAACTCCAACAGAATCACAAGATCAAGACTAATCCAAACAAGGCTTAAGGCTGCAAACAGATTTAATGACAAAGCTACTCAGATTAAGGCTAAGAAATTGATGCTACAAACTATGAAACAGATCAAACAAGTCAAATAGCACAGAATTCAAGCAAGAACATGCGGTTATACTCTTATGAACAGAATTAAGCATGCAACTACTTTTGAGAGGAATTTGAAAACATAATTAAATGCCTTTTAACTAGATGCCTCCTTTGATGGAGAAGCAAGTGCTGAACTTGCTTAGAGCTTAATCAACACCTTATCAATTATCTATAATCACAAGAACACCATAAACTCCATAGATCACCATCATCATTAACTGCTACTGGCTGAATTGGCTAATGGCTAGAACTGGATGATTAACTATCAACTGCAATAATATTGCTTCAACAAAGCTTCCAAAACACTAACACATTCTGTTTATTCAGATGAATAACAGAATCCATGGATTCTTGGATTATGATCAATAGAATGCTAAGATAATGAAGAGAATTGAGGAGTTAAATGTGAACTGAAGATTTCATTAATGGTGAAATTTGTTACAAGTTGTTATAACTGCTAACTGATTACAATAGTGTGTTTATCAGACACGCTATTGTAACAGAACTAAAGGAAGTGAAAACAAGAGGGAATTTAAGCTAAGTGTGTGAATTTAACACACTATCTACATACAACAAATGAAACTAAACAGGGTATTTATAGACAAGAAATGAGATGTAGTTGAGGTCCATGACGTGTCTGCTCCACTAGAAATCTTCCACGTGTCTAAAATCTGGCAATTTGTTCTTGAAGTGTTCTTGATCAAGTTAGGGTTTATTTATTCACTTGATTTCATGTTAATTAGATAGCTGGGTTGTGGTCGTCTCATCCTTGCGATCAATTCTCATATAGAACTCTTCTTGTGAAAATGCCTCTAGCTCAATCCACGTACTGGGAAGATAGAACACGTGGCATGATGGGATTGGCCTAATAATACTCACACGGATTGAGATCCGTTTGCACAGTGAAAGGTTGAAGTGGCAAGTTATGAGTGGTTGACATAAGCTAGTGCGTGGCACTGTTCGGATACTCCTCTCTCCACATTAATTAGCCATCAGCTGGCAATCCATGATTAAGTTTTGTTGGCTTCTAATTGGCTACAAGAACTTCACACGAATTGATACTAAATATGAGTTTCCAACTTGGCAGTTTATACCCTCCAATTTTGGCAGTTTATTTTTTGAGCATAGGAACTTTGTAGAATCAACATATTAAGCCCATTGACTTTGTTGACTTGCCAAAATGAACCTTTGAATTTGTTTACCAAACATCTTCGACTTCTTGACTTTCTTGAATTGACACTTTAAGTCCTTCATATTCTTGAATATTCTTGTGAAGCCCTTGAACTTTGGAGACTTGTCAAAATAGGTCCTTTTTTTGTCTTTTTTTCTTCATAATCATGCCTTGAAATCTATGTTTGCACCAAATCGTATCATTTTACCTACACACTCACAAACAACAAAGAATACCACATAATTCTACTTTATCACATTAAAACTTGGTATTTTCCATGTGTTTTAGGGTTTATATTTTATAACTGATATGAGGTTTCACTCATATCAGCAAGTATGAAGGAGAATAAGGAGTTTAATCCCTCCATGGTGACACCTATAAGACTTTTCCTAACAGAGTTAATGCAACAAGTGAGTACTGGCAAATTCAAAGGTGCAACCGCTGATAAGCCACTTCTAGCTGCTGACAATCAATTTTTAGCCCCTGACAAACCTCTGTTTGTGTCTGGTGTATCCCAACCACCATTGATAATCAGAGAGGTGTCCACATAGGTATCAATCACTTTACGTTCCATTGATCCAACAAATAAAGGTAAAGCCATTTTGTATAAGAATAGGTTCCCAAGGAAAGTGCACGAGTTAAGTTTGATCAATTGGTGGCAAAACAATTGCAAGAAGCAGAGCTAATAGGGCAACAAAAAGGTGATATTGAAGCCCAAATTCTTAGTTCCGAGTCTGGGATCTTGAAAGCTGGTAATGATGATGAGGATGGTAGTTCATGCAGCTCTAATCCAGATGTGGATTATGAAGAAGAGCCAAAGCAATTAGAGTATAGAGAGGATGAACCAGCCAAGGAAAAATTTAGAAGCTTGGCTTTGCAGATTGACTATGACATGCCCCAAATTGCTAGCTTGTATTTCATGTATGAGGAAGAGGCTATTGAGCATAATCTTCCCATGTCTATTAGAATTTAGGGGGTTGAGAATTTGCTGAGAGTCTAAAGGGACTTGAAGGTGATAGAAGAAAACAAAGTTTCTAATGTTTTGATGAAGCCTAGATCAGTAAGAAGGGAGCTTTATAAGATGTTGCTGAGAACTAATAAGACTGAATGGATATGGAAGAAGTTCCAAGGAATGAATTCTGAAGAATTATAATCTAGAGCATACCCTATCTAGGTAAGAATTTGTGAGCATAATACTGATCTTAAGTTATCTGTTGAGAGACAAGAAGAAATTGAAGAACAACTTAAGATAAGGAAAGTAGAACCAGCACCTAGACCAAGAAAGGAGGGAGTTAACCTCACTTTTCCAGAGTTTGACATATTGGATCCAAAGTTGCCTAATGAAAGTGTTTTGAAGGCAAATTTGCAGCTTTCTTCTTTGTACATTATTGCTATTCAGCTTGTGGACTTTACAAACCCTGTTATTGAGTATGAAGAAGATTCAAGTACTGGTTTTTGGAAGATCACAAGGTATGGTGACAAGGTGCTGATATTTACTTATCTTATATCCCTATTTGGGAGTATGGACTATAAAAAAATTTGGAGACCATTTGGGCTCTGTTGAAGGAAAAGTATAATGCTGAGGTTCCTTCAACTAATAGTGGAATAAAGATCTCGTCAACATTTAGAAGAATGTTTGATCATGATCAAGATGATCTAGTATGGCTGGATTTGGATGATCTAAGTGGATTAGAGTGGCATTTGCATTCAGCAGATGGTGTGTTTCATCTATGCACATCAAATTTTTTAGAGTATTTGTTGGTTAATAAAGTCTATCTACTGACACAAGACTTATTAAAGAAGATGATATGCACAAAGTTAAAAGTGGACTAAACTAGTGATTTTAGTGTTGACTTTTTGCGTTTCATTCATACTCAAATTCAGTGATAAGTATATTTGTAAGAATCCTCTTTGTATATTTTGTTTTATTTAGAAACTTGATAGTTAGTATAAATATAGAGTTTAGGGGAGGATTGTTAGGAATAAAATGACCAAGTTCTTAGCCGCTGACAAGACATATGGTAGCCGTTGACAAGAAGCCGCTTACAAAGAGAATCTTAGCCACTGAAAGATTGCATGAGTTGTGGAGATCAACACTTTTTGTTATATTAGGAAGATATGTTCAAATATTGTTTTTTCTATATTTATCTCTTCCAAAAATAGTAGATTCGTAGCTTTTTGTTCAAGGCTCCTTAGCATATAAGAGGAGACCTTAGGGTTTGTTTATTGTATGCTTTCAATACTTTGTTCACCGCATTTGTTATTATTTGATTTGAAAGTTTGGTATACGTGCTTTGTTGTCTTGTTCTTTGTTCTAAGTATTATATTCCACGTAGTACTTAGATTGTCAATACACAAAGTTTCTCTACGTATTATACTTGATCTAATCTCAATAATACAAAGCTAATCGATCTAAGTTTGGGATCAACAAGCGGTTCCTTAAATGGACCCGCGGTTCTTTAGTGATAATGAACCGCGACCATGTTTATTGAGCCGCGGACAGTAGGTTATGCGAAATGTTTTGAAAACTTAATGAGAAACTATTTAACCCCCTTCTAGTTTCTACACTTTGTATGCCATTTTTTTATCTGATCCACGACGTGACACCCAAGTTCATTCCGATGCATGTCTAATTTGTGGGTGTCACAAATTAATTTTATGGTGTAAATACGGATTATTATTAATAATAATAAAAATAAAATAAATACAGAGAAAAGTTTACGGAAGCTAGAACACATAAAACACGTATAAACTGTTCACACAAGTAATAACTTGACGGTTAAGAACATAGTTCACAGTTAACGACTAACCTTATAGAAAATCATTGACCGTCACAACAATTTGGTCAGATTTACAGAAAATTCTCATAATGATGACAAAGCCTAGTGTCAAGTCATTATGCGTCCTCAGACGGTTTCTCAGAAAATGCGGGATAACTTCCCAGTTGAAAGCAGTTCAAGCACATAATTGACTAAAAAAAGTCAAGGGGTAAAATAGTCATTTTACAAATATGGAAAATTTACGACTGTTACATACCATTTCTTTTGTGTCACTAAACCCTTGGAGTTCATCATCAGACCCTTGGAACAATGCAGGATAGTCCACAAAGGTTAGTGACATAGTTGTATCTATAAAGTAGGACAAAAAATAAAGGTTGTACTTATATCTAACTTTACAAGCAAACTTATTCCTAATGAGATCTGCTTTCTTGTTTGACTTAAAGCATATCTTTTCCCGTCATTGTAAACCTTCAGGATGACTGAACTGTCTTTAATATCGTAGAGGAGATCGACATCATTCAGTATGATATTGTCAAACCATACCGAAATGAAAGCTCTTCTTCAGGACTTGTTATTCAACAACTAGACCGCTTAGATGCTAAAGCAAAGACTTCTTGCCTTCTAAGTTCTATGGAATAGGTAAATCTGAACTTTCTTCAACAACTCTTTCTTCAGTAAGAATCTTTGTTCCTCTGGTCTTGCTTCAGCAGAACCACCTTTCTGTTGAGTGTTAAACACTTAAGGGATTTCATATTCAAATCCTAGAGTTGCTTCAAGTAAATATTGACCCAACACTATACCATGGACTCTCAGGGGGCGTTTGATTCGCTATAATGTAATTTAAGCTAGCGTAATTGTAATCTAAATTATGATGTAATCATGTTCTGTTCACTGCAACAAGGAAATTATAAATCGAATGACATGTGTTGTTTAACGTAATTGTAATGTATTCACTCCAATTTTAACAAATGAGGTAATTCAGATTAGATGGCAAATCAGATGGAAGGATTTGAATTACGACGTAACTCAAATTTTTTTATATTTTTAATTACAAGTATTTATGAATATATTAATAATAATATAATAATAACTATTTTTGTTTTTATTATTATATTATAAAAATATTAAAATATTAACAATAATATTTTTTATTATTATTTGTTTAAATTTTTTATTATCATTTATTATTATTATATTGGTTTTAAATTTTATAATTTATAACTTATATTTTTTTACTTTATTATTATTATTATATTTTTATTTATTAGTAATATAGTTATTTTTAATTAATTAATATTCATAATAATTATTTATTGATATTTTTATTAATATTAATATTTAGTTAGTGTTATATTTTTAAATTATTATAATAACAATTAGTATTTGTTATTATAAGTATTATTTTTTAATTATCACTTATTATAAATATATATATTTTTATATTTTTTTTGAAAGGCTAAGATATTATAAAGAAGAAAGAAAAACTCCGAGGAGGAGCAGAGGATACAAAACAGAGAAAGGAAAAAGAAGAAAAGAAAACTAAACAAAAAGAGACAAGGAAAAAAACAAACTACCTAGCCACAATCTAGGATCAGAAATCCATCTGCTCCAATCCACATTGGCGCGCGTTAAGGGCATCATCAAAAGAGGCAGCCGGAGCAAAGACAACCTTATTTCGCCACCTCCAAATCGCCCAAATGGCACAAAAGAGCACCCCACTTAGAATCTTAGAGAGAACCGGACTATTAAGATTCCCAACAATTGACAAGAATATATCCGAAATAAAGAGGGATGGGAAAATCGTCGAGGGGAGACTCCACCAAGCCCAAATCTTGCACCATATAACAGAGATACACAGACAAGAGATGAGGCAGTGAGCCAGGGACTCATCATCCACCTCGCAAAACGGACAAACCTTAGAAGCTATATCAATGCCTCTAGAAACCAAGTTGAGCCTAGAAGTAAACCAATTGATGGACGCCCTCCACACACATATATTAACTTTTCTCTAAATCCAACTGTTCCATTGGTAATAAAAGCCAATGCAACTATGAGCAAGCAACTTATCTTGGAGAGAAACGGAAAGGATACTAACTTTGAAGGTACCAATATCAAATATTACGTCAGTTTTTCGTTCAAGATTTGTATGAAAATCTGATAAGCTCATATATCTTGGAGAGCCAAAATTAGGTTGCTGCTGTATATCTTGGAGAGCCAAAATCATGTAAGCTCATAATTTGTTTGAAAATCTGATAAACCAATAAGCTCATTTTAAATGGCTTAAAAGCGTATCAACCTCGTGCTTTTAAGCCATTACAAATGAGCTTATAAACTTATCAAATTTCCCAATAAGCACATAAGCCCATTAATTAAGCTAAAACAGCCCAGTAAGTTGTTTATCATACAACATGACCCATCCATAAGGAGATAAATGAAGGGATCATGTTATAGAACTGGACAGAGAACAAGAGCATATATGTACCTACTATGACCAGAACCTAAAATCTATCCCAAACAGCTGCACATATTTTAAACTTGACAATATTTGACTGCAAATTGCTTGCAGACAGGATACTAGAACTGGCGAAAGGAAATCTGCAGCAGACCAGAACTCGAACCATGGAATTGCACCACACCAGAAATTTTGCTCGATTCCGCTGACCAGGACAGAAGAATGTTACAGAGTCTCACAGGTTGTGAGAATATTGTTAATAGGGGAAGGTTTACGATGTTATTCAACAATACTATGATATTATTCAAGTTCATATATGAGCTTATGTGATTTTGGCTTATATTCCATAAGCTCACTTGTTTGTACTGATTTTCTAGTTTATAAAAATCTTTTTCATCTTTAGTCATAATAACCTCATAAACCAAAAAATTTATATCATATATAGGCTTCAACAGAACGCCCGGCCCCTTAATGACCTGGCCTTCTTGGTCTTTTTCATGATGTGTTTTGATGAGATAAGACTATCTGCCAGTAGTTAATGATGTGTTTTGATGTATAGGAAATGTATATGTATATATTTTCAAGGCGCGTTTAGGCTTGCGAGCATAGTCTATCTTTATATAAACGAACCGTTAGGTTTAACTTATTCAAAGTGCAAAAATGGTTGACAAAAAAATTTGGACCATTTCTCGATTTGTGCGTGTCATCCTTGCGCAGGGGCCATGCTAATCTTCTCTGTATCGTTCCAATTTTATCAGATGTCCCCGAAGGGACGATGTTTAGCTGACCTTGGCCTCTTTTTAAACTAGCTCCAACTTCTTCTTTTGGTCGATGTGGGACAAACTCATCTAGAAACTTTGAATATAATTCACTATTATAGTTATTAATTGAAATTATTATTCTTCAAACGTTTTATGTTTTATTAGGAAACATTGCCACATTTGGTTCAAGCTCATTATTAAATTCGGGCAAACCGGGTCATACCCGTCCAAACCCAGCCATTGTAGCACCTATCAAACTAGATCTTGAAATCACACCAGCCTATTTCATGAATGAGGATGTTAGTGAGAGCCATAAAACACCGGATACAACATAACTTTAAGATACCAAGTTTACTTGTTACTCCAGCCAGTATATCTGATTTTTGCATAATTAGGGAGTGTTTGGCATTGCGTTAACAAAACACCCCTTATTATGTAGGCCAAGGTCAGCTAAACATCGTCCCTTCGGGGACATCCGATAAAATTGGAACGATACAGAGAAGATTAGCATGGCCATACGCATAAATTTTTTACACTTATCTGCTTATAAACTAGCTTATTCCAACAGTATATAATCAGATAAGCAGTTCTGATTAGCAATCACAAACACTCTCAATACGCAAGAAGTAGTAAAATAGGCAATGGCCAAGGTCAGCTAAACATCGTCCCTTCGGGGACATCCGATAAAATTGGAACGATACAGAGAAGATTAGCATGGCCCTATGCATAAATTTTTTACACGCATAAATTAAGAAATGGTCCAAATTTTTCTCAACCATTTTCTTCGACTTCAAAATCCTTATCATTGGTCCGGAGCCTGTTTCACCATTTGTGCGTGTCATCCTTGCACAGGGGCCATGCTAATCTTCTCTGTATCGTTCCAATTTTATCGAGGAATAGATACTCGAAGTACATGGTAGGTGTCACGGTTCTGTACGTCTTCTACAGAGCTGGTTCTAAAACCTGTCATTACAGTAAACATTGCATGTGTAGGGTTTGATTCTCTTGGTTTAGTGTCGTCTTAGAATCAAAAGGTTAGATTCCAGGTTATGAAATTAGGTTGCTACTGTATAACAGTATAACACTTTCGTACTCCTTTTATTTTAGTTTAGTAACATGCAACTGATCATTGCTATCTCGTCTGTTCCGAGCTCTATATCACCAAGTTAAAAAAAAGTGTGTTTGAAATTTTGTTTTTCGTGTGTGGCGGTGGGCTCAAACCCCATGGATTAGTCGGCCAATGAGTCGGAAATCACGGTTACCAAAAAAATAAAAAATTTGTTTTTCGGTTAGCACCACCATTTCCCTATCTGTGCGGAGGGCCAAAACGATTGGCAAAAAAATTTGGACCATTTCTCGATTTTCGCGTGTCATCCTTGCGCAGGGGCCATGCTAATCTTCTCTGTATCGTTCCAATTTTATCGGATGTCCCCGAAGGGACAATGGTAGCCGTTTAGGGGGCGGTATATAAACTATTGATAAGTTTATGTTCTGGTCGATGTGAGATACCTGCTTAGAACTAATATTATAAAGGAATAATAGCTTTAACCATTATTTTTTAGTGTTTAAACAAATAAAGTTACAATTAAACGTATAAACTTTTGATATATTGGAAACTCTGCAATTAACTTTGTGTTTCGAAAACTCGAAAAATATGTGGCTGAACAACTCGCTATCGAGAAAACAAAGTTCTTTTTCGTAGTAATTTCCTTTGGAAAAACTAAAGGTTTTTGTATCTAAGGTGTTCCTCCTTGAGCGTTAAATCCTGCCTTGCAAAAAGGCGTAACACACTAGGTAACAATATTAACTATTACGTCAGTTTATCGTTCAACAAAACAATACTACGGAGTAATGTCCATCATCTTCCGGAACAATTTGTCATGTTGGCCTCCTCCAATAGGCAACTTTTGAGTCTGTAAACAAAGTGACATAGGTGCTAAATGCGGCAACTAATTTCTCTAATCAAAGAGTTCAATCAACTTGATTAGTGATAGCCTGATAGGTGTCTGCAGAAACAGGTTTATACCAACGAGTTCAGTATTAGCGTATGCAATTTGACAATTTCTAATATATTGAGAAGATTGGATAATTTATACCCACAGAAACAATCAGCTGCATGACATGTAAATCCAACATCTTTGAGAGCAACCTGTAAATCCAACAAAGCGGTAGAGCTACTTGTGATCAGAGTTTCATTATGTGCAAGGATCCTTTACCATGTCAAGGACATCAGCTGCATAAAGCCATAAACTACATATGTACCATAACTGGCAGATAGTCTTTTTTTATCAAAACACTTCATGAAAAAGACCAAGAAGGCCAGGTCATTAAGGGGGCGTTTTGTTGACGCATATACATACCATTGTCATCGTCCCACGTGCAAATGAGGACCCATTGTTATCAATCCTACTTTAGTGTTTCGGATCACACAGTGTCTGCATGATACCTGTGACTTTCTCAAAAAGCTCGAGAATTCCGAGAGGGGTTTTGTTTGACCTACAATCGCAGAGTCTTGACTTTGTAAGTCATCTGATCCTTTGTAAACTCTTCAGATGAATGATTTTTTTGGCTACCTAAAATGAGATCAATTAATTTTCCTCCTTAGTACAGAGTACCTTGGTGAGTCTGTATAAGATTATTTCTAGAATGCTAGGCAATGTTGTTCTGACTTTGACACTTTGTCCTTGAGGTTCCTGAATGTCCTCGACCAACTCGATCCCGCTAATCTCTTTTATTTTTCCTTTTGAAATCACCATTTTAGCAGCATATGTAACTTCCAAAGTTTTTTTTTAATTCACTTTATTATCCTCAATATTGTTTTTAAAAAATATGTTTGCTAGGTTTTGACAATTTCTAATATATTGAGAAGATGTCTGATTTTGGATAATTTATACCCACAGAAACAATCAGCTGCATGACATGTAAATCCAACAAAGCGGTAGAGCTACTTGTCAAGGACATGTAAATCCAGCATCAGAGTTTCATTATGTGCAAGGATCCTTTAGCATGTCAAGGACATCAGCTGCATAAACTACATATGTACCATAATGATCATCATCATAACTGGCAGATAGTCTTATCTCATCAAAACACATCATGAAAAAGACCAAGATGGCCAGGTCATTAAGGGGGTGTTTTGTTGATGCATATACCCTTCTACATAATTCTGCAAATATTCTGTGCGATTAACCTTTTGCATAATAATATACCACCACTTGGTATCTTCCACGTGCAAATGAGGACCCATTGTTATCAATCCTACTATAGTGTTCCGGATCACACAGTGTCTGCATGATACCTGTGACTTTCTCAAAAGGCTCGAGAATTCCGAGAGGGGTTTTGTTTGACCTACGATCGCGGAGTCTTGTCTTTGTAAGTCATCTGATCTTGTATAAAGTCTTCAGATGAATGATTTTTTTGGCTACCAAAAACGACATCACTTAATTTGCCTCCTTAGTACGGAGTACCTTGGTGAGTCTGTATTAGATTATTGCTAGGCAATGTTGTTCTGACTTTGACACTTTGTCGTAGAAGCTTTACATAAGCAGTTTCATAAAATAATATAGTTGAAGTCACATGTTCAAAGAATGCAGAAAGGTCAAGCAGAAGCAGATATGTTTTACAAAAGTTAGTCTGTATCCCACATCGGTCGGTGGAAGTAAACATACATGTAGGAGTTGAGTATAGAAACAAAGGCATGTGAATGTACAAAGCATACCTTTCTCGGGAGTGAAATGCACTTTTCATACCTGTGGTATGTCCAGATTGCATATATAGTAACTGGTCTTTCAAAATGGCAGGCGGCCTACCTGGTCTTCCATTAAGTGTTCAATTAGCTACTTTGACCATAACGATTGTTAAGCGTTGACTGTTAAGTTTCGTTGCTACAGGGCTAATTTTGTCCTTTTCCTATTTTTGACCGTTGCACCATTACTAACACACATCCTCTATATAATCTAACCCAAAACCCATTCACAGCTATCATTTGTTCATCCCCAAATCAAGTGTTATAAACATAAACCCTAATTAAAGTCATCACAGCCTCCATTTACGCCTTACTATTTTTTTCTCAATCAGATCTTTGAGCAACATAAACCCTAATCATAACATGGACATGGTTAATTGTCATTGTGGTCAGCGATCTATGGTTTGTACCTCTTGGACTGATAATAATCCAGGGCGTAGGTTTTGGAGTTGCTCTCAATCTGTAAGTTTTATTATTATAAGTGTTCTATGAATGTATTATTTCAATTATTACAACATCTAATTCTTGATTATTGTAGATTAATGGTTGTGGTTTTTTCTTGTGGTATGATCCTCCCATGTGTGCTCGTTCAAGAATGATCATTCCTGGGTTATTAAGGTCACGAAATGAACTACAAGAATTAGTGAACTCAGTCACAAATGCCAACAGAAGACTTAGGATTTATATAATTTGTAGCTGGTTGTTGTTTGTTGTGTTTATGTTCATGTAATTGATTTTTCTTGTGAACGTTTATGAATGGAATTAATGAAGCATGTTTTTAATTGAATCGTTTGTTGCTTGTTGTTTGTTGATATAACATGTCTGGATACCCAGTTTGACAGAAACATAATACAAACATAAACTTAAGTTTGACAGTGTTCAAACACTTAAGTTTGACACAAATACAAACAGAAACATAAGTCAAACAGAAACATAAGTTTGACACAAATAATACTTATCTTACAACATAAAGTGTTCAAACACTTAAGTAAATATAAGTACTAGGGATAACATAAGTTTGACAGAAACATAAGTCAAACAAGAGTACTTGTCCAAACATAATACAAACATAAACATAAGTCAAACAAGAGTACTAGTTCAAACTTAATACAAACAGAAACATAAGTTATTAAACCATCATTGAGTGTATTTTGGATTTGGAATCCTGATTCTTTTCATTGTTGCACCATCAGCAGATCCTTGAACTCTTACAGGTTGGCTAGAAGATCCTTGAGCTCTCTTAGCATGCTTTGCTGAATGAGTCCCTTGACTTGCATTAGGTTTTCTAGCCTTTTTCATGCCTGCATCTTCATGTGGTTGACTAGTTCTACCCCTTTTGGCACCAGCTGCACTTGTTTCTGCTTGGTTGGAGGATGAATTACCTTTACAACTTCTTGAGTTGTGACCAGTACCCTTACACTTTAAACAAGTTACCAACTTACCTTTCCTAGACAGCTTTCCATCCTTAACCATTTCAAGCTCACCTGCACTTTTCTTCCTATTTTTTTGTGGCCTCCCTATTTTTGGAACAGTTTTTGGAGGCAACAATGTAGTTGGACAGTCAAATTTCTCCCATTGTTGCCTTCCATTAACAGGATTCACCTTAAAAGAATACACTTCCCTCCATGTTTCTAGCTTATATGACCTATGGACCCAATCTTCTGGCAACCCTACATCATTACCATGGTCTATCATATCATGAATACAAGCTACTGCATGTTTACAAGGAATACCTGAGACTACCCATTTCCTACAACTGCATACTCTTTCTGTAATGTTAACAACAACTTGTTCCCCTGTTCTCTTGCACTTAACTTGATACAAGTCTGCACCATTCCAGTCCACAGTACATTCAGCATATTTTTCCTTAATTGCACTAAATATACTACTAACAGCTGGTGTCAAAATCCCCTCACTTTTTTCTATGACATTTTGTACTATAACTATCCTCTTCATTAAGTACTCCCTAACATACTCTAAACAGGAAATTATGGGACTGTCCCTTGCATCCAATAACTGCCTATTAAAAACCTCACACACATTGTTTATCAACAGATCACAGTTTGCCCTACCTGTTATAAAATGGAAAATTATCAACATTATGAACTAACTGATATATATTGACAGAAAAGTAGACTTACCAGAAAAGTGGGATCTGCTCCAATGCTCAGGTGAGATCTTGTTCAGCCAATCATATGCCCTTTTGTTGAATTTCTTTAAGGTTTCCATATGCTTTTTGAACTCCACTACAGTGCAAGCTGTTGCACAAGCCCATAACATTTGCTTGTACTCATTACCTTTCCAAGTCATATTCATGTTTGTATAGATATGTCTTACACAATATCTATGCTCTGCAGCTGGGAACAATTTGTTTATAGCTGGTAAGAGTCCCTGTACACAAAAATAAATAAAGATTCTTAAAATCATAACAATTAATAAATTACTTAACATAGAAAACTGATTGTTAATTTGTTTACCTTTTGCCTATCAGTGATAAATGTGAAATTTGAATTGGAGAATAACTCCAAGTCATCACCAAGGCAAGTTAAAAACCATGTCCAAGAAGATAAGGACTCTGATTCCACAACACCATAGGCCACAGGGTATATTCCATTATTTGCATCAACACCAACAGCAGTAACCAATTGACCAACATAATTTCCCTTCATAAAAGCCCCATCCAAACCAAGTAACTCTCTACCAGAAGCCCTAAAACCTTCTTTCAAGCTGCCCAAACACACATAAATCCTCCTAAACATTCTAGTGGGTGAGTTGGGATTACCTTCAGGATACACATCTATTTTAACAGTTGTGTTTGGGTTACATCTTTGTAGCTCTTGTACATAATCCCTTAACAATTCATACTGTACAGTATCATCACCTCTTATGAATTTTTTGGCTTTTGCCTTAGCCCTAAAAGCCTTTGATTGACTAACACCCAATTGAAACTTCTGCTGCATCTGTTCTTGAACAGATTTTGCTGGTATTTCTGGATTCATCATTACTAGATCTTGGATGTGTTTTGACAGAAAAGTAGAAGTACAAACTTTGTTTTTTCTTGACTGCAAACACTTATGTTCTTCCCTAAAAGTCCTAACCACCCACTTGCCTTTTACATCTTTAGATATGTACAAATACCAAGGACACTCTGGTTTGACCTTGACTTTTACTTCTTCATTTACCAGTTTGCCCTTTCCTTTGTCACATGATTTTACATTACTACCCTTACTATTTTCCACCCCAAGATTCTGTTTTCCCTCCTTTGTTTTCAAATCCTTAACAGGTGATAAACTATCCCTATTTCTTATCTTAGTCTTTGTCATTTTCTCAGCAGGCTTTGGAACAACACCAAAACACTTAGCTTGTGTTCTGTTTTTGTCATTTAGTGTCAGCATAATATTCCTTCTAGTCTCCACAGAATGGATTTTCACCTTATTTTTTCCAGCCTCTCTATTTGGAAATTCTTGTCCAACATAGAAACTTGTAGTCACATTAGAGTTGGCAGCTTCTTTTCTAAGTTTTCTAAGTGCCTTTCTCCTAGAATTCTCATTAGGATCCTCACATTCACTCTCAAAAGAATCAAAATCAATAACTTCTAAATCAGTTTCTTTCATGCTAATATTATGATTTGGTTGTTCTATAAAGTCTCCTGCAACATCAAACCTAAACCCATCCATATGAACATCCACTTCATCAACAATGTGCTCATCATCTACCATATCAACCTGGTCACATTCATCATCCTCACATTCATCACCCTCACCTAAGTTAACCTGATCACATTCATCACCCTCACCTAAGTTCCTACACTCACCATCACTTATATCTTCCTTATCTGCTTCATAATCCAAGTTTTCACTTTCATCATCATTCAAAGCTGGGTTTATTACAGATTCTTTATGCTCAACATAAATTTCCATCATCCTATGTTTACTCACATAGGTAAGCAGTTGGGTAAAATCATCATTACTAGCTAATTCCCTTATTCCAATGTCTAGACTTTTCAAAGGTACATTATACCAAAAAAACAGCTTTTCCTCAAAACCTAAACTAGCATACAAAACAGAGTGTAAAATATCCATCTTACACTTACTGATTTCGATCAAATCAACGAACGTTACCTCCCCTTCAATGTAGTTCCTATTTGGTAATTCAGTAAACCTTCCACCATGATGTATCATCATAGAAAACATGTCTGGATACGCGGCTGTGAATAATCAATCAAAACAATTAATTAAAGATTTAAAAAAAATTAATTAAATTAAAGTATACTTAATTAGGGCAATCATATTACCATATAATGCTTCATGATCAAGGGTTTCATCTTCAGCTCTAATCACCCAATAAGGTTTGTTATCAGACATTATTGGGTATTTGTGACAGTGATTGTAGGTGAAACAGTTAAAGAAGACAAGTGATGGAAATGAAGATACGGTTTAGGGTATTTGACCAATTTATATGGTAAATTTTTAAATTGGGGGAAAAAGATGTGTCGGGTTTAATTTTGGGTTAAAAACACGGGTCTAATTTTGGGGAAAGTTGTGTTGGGTCAAAAATAGGAAAAGGACAAAATTAGCCCTGTAGCAACGAAACTTAACGGTCAACGCTTAACAATCGTTATGGTCAAAGTAGCTATTGAACACTTAATGGAAGACCAGGTAGGCCGCCTGCAATTTCCGAAAGACCAGTTACTATATATGCAATCTGGACATACCACAGGTATGAAAAGTGCATTTTACTCCCTTTCTCGGCCATTTGGCTAAGATCAAGTGTAGTATCTGTTCTTAACAGTTTAATAAGTTTAATATCTATATGTGAGCCATCGGCTCACTCGATATTAATCTTATTTTTTATGTGGAAGAACCCATCACAGTAGCTTGCTGCTGGGGTTCTTCATTTGTCGCATTGGCGTTGCACTATTGCTAGGCTTGGCGCACCCCTCCAATTATTATTTCAATGTTTTTATGTGTTGTTTTGGGTATTCTGTTTTTGCTGGATAATATCAAGCAACAACTGTGGGTACCTTGCCTCATAAGATTTAGATCGAGAAGCAAAAAAAAAAGTTTGTGGTCTGTCAACCATATAGCCATGCCAAGACCAAAAAGTTAAAGATAAACATTGTCATCAGACTAAAGAGTGTTTTCATCCACATTAGTGTGTCCAAGCTCTTTCTTTTTTTATATCATCATTTGACGAGACCTAGCAGATGGGCTAACAACAATCCTCTGAGCCATGGCCGAAACCATAAGGCTCAGTTAATAGTGTTGGTTCCATTATCCACCCCTTTTTAAAACTATTTTGTTTGGATTTTTGGCCGATGTGGGATGAGACTTGCTTCTTTTATTTACACTAACCATTTGAATTTTTCATGTCACTTTGATAAAACGCTTAAGCTAATCTAAGTTGCCTAGCTTTACAAACCCATGCTAACTAACAGCTGATACCATTGCATTATTAATTAGCCATAACATCCGTATGAGGGCATTTCATTGCACTCTCTTTACGGGACTCACTCTTTGCGGGACTCACTTGCATCACATTTGGATAACCTCGGGTCTAATCGAAATTCGAGATGTGATCCCTATTTGGGTTCAAGAATCCAGTGACAAACAGTGTTTGTGTATAAGCATCTTACAACAATCCTTAACTATGCTCATGAGAAAAGATACGATCAAGAAGCTCCTAGCTACAAAAAGTCCTAGATACGAGACACATAACACACGATCAGGAGATGATAAATGTTATTGGATTTAATTTTGGGACAAAAAAGTCCTAGCTAGTATAAAATTCCCATCCCACATCGGATGAAAAGCAAAACAAAGACATGTATATAAGAAAGGTGTGAAATATAGTGTTAGTAAGGAGGAGAGATGGTTGGCATCTCCCCCTGACAGGGACGTGAACAGCTTTCGAGCTATCGGTTAAGGCTTCCACTTCAGTGGATCTTACAACCCAATTTTTTTTCCTTGTTCATGTGTAAACACCAACTAAGGTTTGCGTGGTTTAAGGCTTTCGATTTAGCTTGTACTTTTATCAGAAGTATTTTTTTCTTTCAGAATATGGAACGATGTAACATCCTGAAAAAGTACTTTACTTGAAATACTTTCTGTTGGCATCAACTTTCGAGCTAACTGGAAACAAAAAATGCAAATCAAGAAGTATGTGCTAACGAATGGTGACACTAAAACCGAAATTTTTTTCAGTGTTCATGAGTAAACACCAAGGTTTGAGTGGTTTTTAGGCTTTCGATTTAGCTTGTACTTATATCAGAAGTAGCAACATCTGAAAAAGCATTTTACTTGAAATTAAAAAGGTTATAGCAGAACTTGTAAGATCAAAAAGGCCATAGCAGAAATTGTGTGATATACAAGTGGTTTTGATGGAGTATTATATGTGTTTCTTCTGCACCTAATCTTTGTATTTATGCATAGTCTCATGTATTCCGACGAGATCAAGAAACGGTTATAAAATTTTTTGGACTATTTCTCGAAATGTGTGTCATCCTTGCCCCGATTGTATCCAACAAGGTACTAAATTTTGCATCCCCTGTGGCTTCCATTGAATTTCAGAAAGTTAAAACCCTGTCAGTGACAACAAGGCGATAATTAGTGTTTGCTTGATAAAATTGTATGAATAAGTATTCTGAATAGAATGTTTAGGTTAGTTGTTGGTACATCTCTAAAGTTCGGATTATGTGACGTACATGTGTAGTTCTGCCATACCTGCAGTTAAAAAGGAGATGAAATTAACATCCACACCTATATATGTACAAAATAATTACATAGTTCTATGGCATATTCTACAGTAATCAGGCAGGGGCCGCATACAAAAACATTAGACTAGAGAATTGGACAGGGGCCGCGCGAACACAGGCCCCTTCAAGAACAAATTACGATGTAGACTCGACAATTTAGGCCGATCTTAGGATAGCACCTCTCCAAAGTGCAATAGAAGTCACTAACCTAGGCCATGAGCCTTTTTGATCACCCATTGACCCCGTCCAGGTAAGTGCCTAAACCTTTAGCATAGTTTTCTTTTTATACACCTTCCCTTTCCTTTCACTTTTCCCTTTCATCCGATGTGGGATCTCATTAAATTGCTTTTTTTTTCCGTACTTTCATATATCTAAATGAGTATAAAAAGGCCACAAATTCTCATCATGAGCTTTCTGTTTGATGCAGCCAGATTGTGACCATTTCAGAACTAATAACCACAAGGCTTAATTGAAGAAGGAAAAGATATACATATATTAGTACATATGGCCTATTTTATATATTACACTAATCTTGCCAAATTTTTGGATCTGCATCATTTGCAAACTATCCACCTCATTGTCTTATAATGTACTCGTAAGTATTATCGTGTGTGATTGTATCTAAATCATTTTAATGGTGGTTGCTGAGTTACAATGTGGCAAAATGATGGAAGTCTTCCTAATTGTTGTAATGGCAACATCAAACTTGGTTCCTAATTGCGGTTCTGTTGTTGATTTAGGTGGTTCTATTTATCTACGCAATAAAACTTGTGTTTCGGTTAATCGGGTTACACTTTTGAAAAGTGATAAAATCAATCTAGTACTTACTGTATTAAAGAATAAGTCCGATGTCACATGGTTGTCCTTCAATTACCAGGTTTGGCCGGGTATGACCGGGCATCATTTGGTGTAGAAGGGTTTTGGATGCAAAGTTAAGTGGTACTAGCGTAGTAACAGGTAAAACGTATTTTAAAAAGAGATGGTGGTAAATATATAAGAGTGACCCATCATAAACGAGGCTAAACATCTTATGTTGAATCGGCACCTCAGATAATAACAATATGATGTATGTCTGGTTTTTGGCTTGAAAATGTTTTAGGTCCAAGACATCTCCAGGGAACTCATTATATATTTATCTCCTTAATTAGTGTTTTGCACGAATTGTATACCTCACAATTTTATGGGTTGGGAGATGTAAATATGTTCGGACTAACATAGACTTTACAGCCTTGCAAGGCAATATTTTGCTACATACAGTATATTTTCTTTGTATATTATGACTATCCCACATCGCTGTAAGGGGTGAAATGAAGTCAGTTTGAAGACATATAAATAGAAAGCATATGCTTAGCATTGAAACTCGCCTTAAACTAATGAGTAAGGAAAACAAAGCAAGCGGTGAGAACCGATTGCTGCGCAACTCATAATAAAACTTTGGTTTTATTTTTAGCGCGATGAATTTATGGAGGGGTCATCGGCTGGCCGAGTGTTGATGTTGTTTACTTTGCAGAACTCACTTGTGCGGGCCTCCCGACAACCCACCACCCAATCCACCCAGTTTCAAATATTTAACTTTGTTCTCTTTCTATCTGTGACATCTTTGTTGGAATCAGTCCCATCATCGCGGACTCACACAACCCGAACACACCAATCAAAACGACACTATTGGTTTTCAATGATTGTATTATTAATATAAAGGAAACTGATTACAAACATAATATAAAACCTTACATGACATGGAACGTGGGTATTTCCATGAACTCCTAAATAATAGGTCAAACCAAGAACGAGTAACACCCCACATGTAAACCCCTAGTCTTCTGCCTTTGACTAAGCTGACCCGAATCATGACTTATCAAGATTATGCAACAATCTTGTGGCTTTCTGGAGACTTACCCATTGAATGTGGCCTAATGCTGCTACAAGGACTCGTATAAGCAGAGGGAGTACATAGTTATAAAATAGCTCCAATATCAAATTAAACATTTTGTACGAACAGAAACAATTGTTTTACACATATTTGTTATCTTCATGTCTAATCTAACTAGGGGCCCCATCTCACTATAACTAGGACTGAGACCGATAAAAACCGGAAAACCGATTCGCCCAAAATATAAGACAGAGGACTTGATTAGCAAGGGGAAAGCTCACTGAATGTCGTTCAAAGTCATTTGGATAAGTCGCAAGGTGCAAGCTCGCAAGTCGCTACCCTAGGGAAAATGCAAAACCTGATGTGTCTTGACAATGTCCATATTTGCAAACAAGAACTGTTAGATCCATGCCCACTAAATGTTCCGTATAGGAGAGACCAAGCAATGCTCAATGTGCCACAGTGTCGAAGCATGTGCTTCAACAAGGTGGATCAAAGAGACCGTATTAAGGCTGTTTTCGTTCTCGTTCAAGAGACAATGGAACACCAAGTCAGGTACCATTATGATATCAGTTAGACAGTTAAAAATATCTAAGGCGAATGTCTTCGTACGGTTAATGAAGTAACTAACATCATCGACATCAAGCATGACAATAAACGAGCTTCTACAAAAGTTGCATATAAAGTTATGGGCATAGAATACAAAAAAAAAAAACTTAATTGTTGTACTTGGTTTCGCAATATTTCCCAATCAAAGTCATGTTAAAGTAAGGTCGTGTTGGTTCCTTTGTCCACCCCTTATTGAACATACATGATATTAGTGTAGAATAAAGGACCTAACATACATTTTGTTTGCATGTTTGAGAAACAATGACTAATGATTTAATAATAAATTCATATTCATATATAGGCAGCACATACATGATATTAGAGTGTAGAATAAAGGACCTAATATAATTAATTTAAACTAACTAGGCATTCAAAGATAATTTCATAAACTGATCAAGCGACGTCTTGTTCATCACGGCAGCAACGGCTTGGCCTACCCGCCACAAGAGCAAAACACAACTGCCACCCGTCTTTTCTAAATGACCAAACTCGAATAGTTCCCGATTTCTTCATCTTAACCGTCTTGTTTGCCTCAAAATAGACGGACCACTTGGTCTCCAATAGATATGACAATTTCGACTTGGTTAACCGCATTGGTTTGTTGAACATGTGCAAATTTGGGCCAACCAATGGAACCTAAATCTCACCACCGTCATCAAGATACCGCATCTCTTCTTGTGTCAAGAAATCACGTGTATCGACTTTTTCAAACTTCATAACAATCAAAATTGTGGAACGACATAAATCGTTTTTTGAATCACAAACTTCATATCACAACCGTTGATCTCATCAATAAACTCCTTTAACTCCTCGTTCCTCGCAACCGTTGATTCGGCCTCATTTATGATGGTAAAGAAGTTTTTTCTTGTTACATTAGTTACTTTGTTTTTTACACAAAAGTTGTGAACTATGAATTGGTGACAAGTAGTGAAACGCCTAGGCAATCTATTTAATATTAAACTGATAAGAACATATACTATGCTTGATCTCAGCAAAAAGGCCAGGAAAGGTATGCGTATTCTCATCTTGGTTTGCTGTTTTTATAGGCCAAAACATCTTCATAACATCACTCTTACTCTTATGGGCGATGTGAGACAAATGGAAATCTGGTTTAGTTAATCCCACCAAGTCCCAAACCAACAAATACCATCTCATTATGTGCAAGGATCCTTTAGCATGTCAAGGACAACAACTGCATAAACTACATATGTACCATAATGATCATCATCAAAAAATGTGCCACATAACTGGCAGATAGTCTTATCTCATCAAAACACATCATGAAAAAGACCAAGAAGGCCAGGTCATTAAGGGGGCGTTTTGTTGACGCATATACATACCATTCTACATAATTGTGCAAATATTCTATGCGATTAACCTTCTGCATAATAATATACCACCACTTGGTATCTTCCACCATGTCTACCTACCACGTGCAAATGAGGACCCATTGTTATCAATCCTACTTTAGTGTTTCGGATCACACAGTGTCTGCATGAGACTTGTGTCTTTCTCAAAAGGCTCGAGAATTCCGAGAGGGGTTTTGTCGACCTACGATCGCGGAGTCTTGTCTTTGTAAGTCATCTGATCCTTTATAAACTCTTCAGATGGATGGTTTTTTTGGCTACCTAAAATGAGATCAGTTAATTTGCCTCCTTAGTACGGAGTACCTTGGCGAGTCTGTATTACATTATTGCTAGGCAATGTTGTCCTGACTATGACACTTTGTCGTAGAGCTTCCTGAATGTCCTGGACCAACTCAATCCCGCTAATCTCTTTTATTTTTCCTTTTGAAATCACCATTTTAGCAGCAGATGTAACTTCCAAAGTTTTTTTTAATTCACTTTATTATCCTCAATATTGTTTTTAAAAAATACGTTTGCTAGGTTTTCCAATACGTCTGAGGGGGTAAAGAGAAGCAGCGTGTACATTCTGGATGCGTGATTTTAAAACTTAATACAATTTACTAAAGGTACATTTGCTTAAAAAAGAAGCTTTACATAATCACTTTCATAAAATAATATAGTTGAAGTCACATGTTCAAGCCGAAGATTTTATAAAATTCAAGCAGGAGGTAAGTTTTACAAAAGTTAGTCTGTATCCCACATCGGTCGGTGAAGTAAACATACATGTAGGAGTTGAGTATAAAAACAAAGACATGTGAATGTAACAAGCATGTGTACTTCATCTGTTCTTATCAGTTTAATATCTGATATGTGAACCCCTCCAATTACTATTTCAATGTTTTTACGTGTTGTTTTGGGTTATTCTGTTTTTGCGGGATAATTTCAAGCAACAACTGTGGGTAGAAGATTTAGATCGAGTAGCAAAAAAAATAAGGTTTGTGGTCTGTCAACCATATTAGCCATGCCAAGACCAAAAAGTTTACACAACCATTTGAATTTTTCATGTCACTTTGATAAACACTTCAGCCAATCTGAGTTGCCTAGCCTTACAAACCCATGCCAACTAACAGCTCATACCATTGCGTTACAGTATTAAATAACCACAACACCCTTATGAGGCATTTCATTGCACACTCTCTTTGCGGGACTCACTTATGGCGTAAATGGTCTCATTGACAAATATGAACATGTGGCTCACATCATGCTAAACAAAGACGCGTTCCCGAACTTGGAAGACACCCGCCCCATTTTATCCATAGTTGAATCCCGCATGAACACAAAGAATGCTTCGTCTTCATCCTCCTGCATATCTCGTCCTCAACGACTGCCCTCATTGCAAAACCTAGCTCGACTGTTAACCAAGGTCATTTTGGGGTGTGCTTTGCTAAGCAAACATATATGATCTTATATGACATTGGCTTATTTTCTATAAGCCCATATTTTTGGCTTATTTTCTGTCTTATGAAATTTAAGCTAAAAAATGAGCTTAATATGAGTCATATATTGTTTGAAAATCTGATATACCCACAGGCTCATTTTAAATGTCTTAAAAGCGTATCAACCTCGTGCTTTTAAGCCAACAAATGAGCTTATTAAATTAACAAATGAGCTTTTACCATCGTTTTGGCCTGAGGTATAGCAAAATGGTGGTTTGTGAAGAAAATGGGTTCGGTTAACAGGTCGCGTTGGATTAAACTGAAACATTCTTTGGACGATTTAAAGAAGTGCTTACATAATTTAGAGTAATAAAAGTATGCAGTAAAATACACTACACCTTAGGCAACTTACAGCTCATATGACCCATTCGACCCGCTTAACCAATTTCATTATAAAATCATCTTTTGATTTTTTTCCAATTTGACGTTACAAAGATAAAACATAACCTAGATCAGTCCATTTGATTGGATATCAACTCTAGTTTTGGGCATCTCGCCTCTGCGTAAAGATCCTCTTCGTGTAGTCAGTTGTTTAGTTCCTTGGATTAATTGCCACCTGTTAAGTAAGCTAACCTAGGTTATTCACTTGATTCCACAAAAGTTAGCTTAGTAAGGTATCGGCCAAAGAAGTCTTACTTCGAATATTAGATGCGCCATTAATTCATTGAGGTCAAGCCTAGGGCGGCAGGGCCTTTGGCATGGAATGGTGGACGTGGAGTAGTTGAGTAGAAAGTGTTAGATAAGATTAAACTTGATTCTGATTTATACTTAAATGTGGAAAAAGCCCTATGGTAATGTATAAAAATTAGTGTATGAATTAAAAATATGATTTTACTACCCTGATACGTTAAGCTTTAATTATCCAGGCCCGGTTTTTCATTATATTTATTTGGTTTAAGGTAAATGATGTGTCTCTAGGCATGTCTTCCAAGTCTCTGAAACATGGAAAAATCCCTATGATGTATTTTGTCAGGATAAGACATATTTGCTGATGATGAGTGTGGTAACACTATACCGTTACGCCCTGTGTAAATAGACTATGTGCTTTTAGTTTGTAATCTTTATAGATTGAAGTTACTGTATTTCTTCTTTACTAAGTATTTAATTGATGTAATTACCTTCAAAAAATTTATTTTGACATTATCATGGATGTTACAGTTGCATATTCTCGTGGAAGTGAGTAAGTGACCGGTTTGATGCAGCTGGTGTCTTTGACATGCTAAAGTAGCCCTACTGGTTGCTCTCAAATATATTGACTAGATGACTTTGCTTCTGATATCCGGGTTGTTATTTCATTGATTGTTTTATATTCATGGCCTTTACGGATTTGAAGTGATATCTTTGTCTCGTAGTTCGAATCAGTCATCTATCATGATCGATTATGTTAGCTAAAAATATGCCCACTTAAGATTAAAGATGGAAATGAAAATGGCGTAAACGATGTTGTGACTGGTAAAACTTTGAAAGTCTTTTCTACTCAGAATTTTAGTGAAGTTGCAGCTTTGCTGTTATGTTTAGCAGTCTTATAAAGCAACCAATCTATCTCAGATTGCATAATATCACTAATTTTCTCTTCGACAAACTAGAATACTTAAACTACCTCAAATATTGCATATGCAGATCGCAGGTCGGGTTAACCCTAAACACAAATTCTTAAACAAAATGGACGGGTTGGGTACCGGTTTAAAACGTGTGTGTAATTGTTTCTTTTGTATCTAAATTAATAAACAATGTATGTAAATGTAAAACATAAACCATCTATACCAAAAGCGACGCCCACTTTTTCTTGTTTTATGTTTACCAATTCATGACGAAGGGCAGGGGATTTAAGCTTTTAAATTTAGGTCACATGTTTTTCAATCTAACGTTCAACATGATTTTGCTAATTTATTTCAATAGTTTGTCCCACATAGATAGAAAGTAAAAGTAGTAAAAGCTTTATAAGTTCAACTGTGACTCAAAAGTCAAGAGTGGTCGGAATATGCTGCAACAAAAACTTGTTTGTAATATTTCCCTACCTCACTTTTTATTTTCTATTATTTCTTTCCAGTATACACCTCCATTTTTATTATCTACTATTTCGGTTATTCTGTCACCACTAACTCTCCTTGGTAGGATAATACTAATGTTGGTTCTTTTGTTTCGACAGAGGCTTTATGCCGCAAATTGCATTTATCACTACCAATATATAAGAAACAAAAAGAATTTGGACTAACATATATCAGTAACGAAAAAAAACAATAAGCCAACAAACAGAAACCTAATAAGACACATATACGCGTGGTAACACTATACATTTATGCCCTATGTAAATAGAGTAGATGTACTTCTAGTTCGTAATCTTTATAGATTAAAATTACTGTATATCTTCGTTACTATTTGTATTTAGATACAAGTTTAGTATCTTGAGGTTGTTGTAGAGGTAATTGAGTTATAAGATCCACGCAAGCCTTAGTTGGTGTTTTACTCATGAACTCCGAAAAAAAAAATTTGGGTTATAAGATCCACCGAATTGGAAAGCCTTAACCTGATGTGTAACAAGTAAAAGCTTCCCGTCCCTTTCAGGGAGAGATGCCAACCGCCTCACCTACTTACGAACACAGCTGTTATTATTTCAAACCTCTCTTATAGTCTTTGTTTTGCTTTTCATCCGATGTGGGATGGGAATTTTATTAATATTTTCTTTGTAATATACTATTTGTTTTGTAGCTACTAGCTAAGACTTTTTTGTCCCAAAACTAAATCGAATAACATTTATCATCTCCTGATTATGTGTCATGTGTGTCGTATCTAGGACTTTTTGTAGCTAGGAGCTTCTTGATCGTAACTTTTCTCATAATCGATTTAGATACTAGAAGTACATGGTAGGTATCAAGGTTACTGCAGTTGTCTTAGTATCATTTCCGTACGTCTTCTACGGAACTGGTTCTAAAACCTGTCATTACAGTAAACATTGCATGTGCAGAGTTTTATTCTCTTGGTTTAGTGTCGCTTAGAATCAAAAGTTTTGATTCCAGGCTATGAAATTAAGTTGCTATAACACTTTCGAACTCCTTTTATTTTAGTTTAGTTTCACATGGTTCCTCGTACCATCAATGAGTCATTACTAGCCTAATCTCCTGAAGTTTATACTAATTCCATTGCCTAATCACTGGAGCTACTGTGCTGGGCTCTTTCGCCATAAAAATAAGATTAATATCGAGTTTTTAACATATCTTTTGTGGGTAGAAACTCCGACGCCAATCAAACCACTTGCAAATTTTCCCCTCTTTGCCTACGCACATATGAATAAACTGTTGATAAATTTATCCTAACAATTAACTTGCAAAAAGTAGCAAACAATAAACTTAAAAAGTTACAGACTTAAATTACCAAAACCAACAAAAAAGATTTAAACTAGAAAACTGGGCAGGAGCCGCGCGAACGCAGGCCCCCACAGCAACAAATTACGATGTAGACTCAACCACTTGGGCCGATCTTAGGGTGGCACCCCTCCAAAGTGCAATGGAGGTCACCAACCTAGGCCATGAGCCTTCTTGATCACTCATAGACCCCATCCAGGTAAGTACCTAATCCTGTTGATTCTTTCCTATTTATACAGGTTCCCTTACCTTTCACTTTAGTCACTCGGTCGATGTGGGATACTTAAAAATCTTCTCAATATACTCACTTTTTTTTCCCTTTGATAGATTCCTATTATTTTTTCTGATTTGTCACGTAATACGAGAATATTGGACTGATGGTCCGTATTTGTAGACGATCTTAGTCAATAACAAGAGATTATAACATTAAGAAAGAATGAAACCCGCAATCAAGAATGCATTTATCACATAATAAGTGTTTCATTTTCAATGCTACATGTTCTTACTTAGGGATCAACGGACATGGTTATAATAAAAAAACCAAGGCTCGTCGCTACAGATAGATGGAAGACAATCCATATGGTGAAATCGGTCGAAAAGGGTTGAGAGGATGTCAATTGTTTAAAAGTTGGTATTTGTAACCTATCCCACATCGGCCAGAGGATGTAAGCGAAGGAGCAAGTGAAGTGTATAAAATAAGGGGTTTGGGTATGGTTGAAAGCATCTTTGCGCTTGGGGCAATGACTCAGCTAATGAGGTAATAACCGAGGCGCGTCAATTGCTGGTTGAAAACTATTTCCAAACCCCCTCCTTGGCTTTGGTTCTGCCTTAGCCATCGAGAATTTTTGGAAGGACTCCCTTTTATTAGGGTAAAGTCCTACAATTTTCAGTCTAATTTTTTTGTTGTGTTGATGCATTATGAAACCTGTTTTTTTTTTTTGTAAGTGGTCTTAGAAACCTCATGATTTATCACTTAAAAAGCTCCCCAGTTTTTGCACGCATTATGAATCTGTTCCGAGTCCTTGTATTGGTGTAGCGTTATAGTCAGGTGACAAGTTGACCAATGGAGAGAGATCGATTTGTGGAATGTAGTCAAGTAGTTATGGTCAGAGGTGCCACAGATACGATGAATTGAGAGTAAGCAGAAAGGTTACTGACGAGAGGCTTATAAGAGTCATTACAATTAAATACACGTATACCAGTGAGCACTACCACAAGGTTGTATTTATGATAAGGTGGGCAGTGGAACCTCCAATCACGCGTCTACTGTGCAGTTGCTAACTTAATTTAAATAGCTGTGATGAAATGCAGACAAGCAAACAATAGGGTCACAAGATAGTCTTATAAAATGCAGATACTAATGTTTATGAGTAAATTAAACAAACTTTGTGTGTATTAGACCAAAATCTTAAGGATTTGTCTGTATAACGTGTTCCTCTCCCCGCGATTGAGGGTCGGGTCCTGCTTGGAACAAAGGTCCAGATTTATGGTTTCAGAACGTTATGTGAGCTGGTTTATAAAATCAAAGCCCAAGACATGAAGTTGCATACAGGGTGTTCTTTCCGTGGGAGTGAAATATGGCCACTTGTGTGAGATCCTTGGAATTTGTTGATCGTGGTCTGTTTGTAGGACATCACTGGATATCGTGATCACATGACAGTTTTTACATAACCTTTTGAACTTTGCATATAGGAGCGCTTCCTTGTAATTTTCATCAATGAAAATGAAACATTATATCCTGTGATAATTTACATCATAGTTTTTAGATGTTTTTCATTCTCAATCAACCGAGTAACATGATGAGAAAAAATAACCAAACATAGGAAAAAAAAGTTGAGCATATTGCGATATCCCACATCGGGTGGGAGAGTAAAGGTAAAGGAATGGAAAGGTGTATAAAAAGGGAAAGAAGCAACAGGGATAATCACTTACCTGGATGGGGTCTATGAGCGATCAAGAAGGCTCATGGCCTAGGTTGGTGACTTCCATTGCACTTTGGAGGGGTGCCACCCTAAGATCGGCCTAAGTGGTCGAGTCTACATCATAATTTGTTGCTGTGGGGGTCTGCGTTCGCGCGGCCCCTGTCCAATTTTAAGTTTAAGTATTTTTTATTCTATTTGATGATTATTAGTGAATTGAACTACGAAATGCAATATGGTCTTCAACATCGATCATGTATCATTCGAAACATCAAGGGTCGTCTGCTGGTCTATTTAAGTCAGTCCGTATACCATCGAGTCAGGGAGTAGTAACCTTTTTGGTCGTTCAGGATTTGAACCAAATCATAACAGAACAAAAGACACAGTTTTTCTCTTAATCCGAACCAATGCAAATCTAACACGCAACTGGCTTTTAAAATTTTTAACAGAACAAATAACAGTACGATTATTCCAAATCAAACCAAACCAGACCGGGGTTTCTTTTTAGAGATAGGAGATCAGGTTGAAAGAGGACAGAAGCGAGCCATTGAAATATGAATCAGTCCATCAAGAGAGATAGGTTGTGGACCACGCTCACAGTTAATCAACACTATACAAACAATATATTGTACTGTGCTGGGCTCTTCCACCAAGATTAATATCGAACATTCCATTGCCTAATCACTGAAGCTACTGTGCTGAATCTCCTGAAGATTAATATCGAGTTCCAAGATTAATATCGAGTTCCAAGATTAATATCGAGTTCCATTGCCTAATCTCCTGAAGTTTATACTAGTTCCATTGCCTAATCACTGAAGCTACTGTGCTGGGCTCTTCCACCAAGATTAATATCGAGTGAGCCGATGGCTCACATATTAGTTGCAGTTAGGGGTGGGAATCGGGTCAGATCAACCGGGTTTGGGTCAATTCGGGTCGGGTCAAGACTTAAAAAAAGTACCCGAACCCGGGCCTAATTAGAACTCGGGTTCGTGTCAATTCGGGCCGGGTCAATTCGGGTCGGGTCGCTTCGGGTTCGGGTCATCCCGTGTATAAGGAAAAGTATGAAAATTGGCTTATTTAAGTAATAATACAATGTAAAATGTGTTATTCGAGTCGGGTCAAGTCGGGTTGTCGGGTTCGGGTCAAGTCGGGTCAAGGCTAAAAAGTATAAACCCGAACCCGAGCCTAATTCGAACTCGGGTCAACCCGAATACGTTTTTGAACCTGAGTGACCCGACCCGAATAGACTTATTCGGGTTCGGGTCGGGTCGACTTTTTCGACACCCCTTGCAGTTAGCTGAGTGTCAGTTTTTAATATATCTTTTGTGGGAAACTCCGACGCCAATCAAACCACTCGCTAGTTTCCCCTCTTGGCCTGCGCACATATGAATAAACTGTTGATCAATTTCTCGTGACAGTGAGATCAAATAAGACAACCCAAACCATGTAGCTCCAAGTTTTGTAAAGTACTGTCAGGTGGATTGTAATGTTTTGAAGAAGGGTTTATAAAGATGATATCATAAGTATAACATTATTATGATGCATACAAAAAGTAGCAAACAATAATTAAAAAAGTTACAGACTTCAATTACCAAAACCAAAAAAAATTTAAACTAGAAAACTAAGCAGGGGCCGCACGAACGCAGCCTCCCACAGCAACAAATTACAATGTAGACCCCACAGCAACAAATCACTTACCTGGATGGGGTCTATGAGTGATCAAGAAGGCTCATGGCCTAGGTTGGTGACCTCCATTGCACTTTGGAGGGTCCCTGCCTAGTTTTGTTGCTGTGGAGAAGCGGGTAATGAGAGCTTTATACCAAAGGTGTACAAGTCTATAATAAAAAACCAAGGCTTGTCGCTACAGATAGATGGAAGACAATCTGTATGGTGAAATCAAATAGAGGTAGAAAAGGTGTGGTTGAAAGCATCTTTGCGCTTGGGGCAATGACGCAGCTAATGAGGTAATAACTGAGGCGCGTCAATTGCTTGTTGAAAACTATTTCCAAACCCCCTCCTTGGCTTTGGTTTCGCCTTAGCCATCGAGAATTTCTGGAAGGACTCCCTTTTATTAGGGTAAAGTCCTGCAATTTCAGTCTAAAATCATGCATTATGAACCTGTTCTTTCTTGTTCTAAGTGGTCTAGGAACCTCATGATTGATCACTTGGAAAAGTCACCAGTTTTTGCACGGATTATGAATCTGATCCACGAGTCCTTGTATTGGTGTAGCATTATTGTCAGGTGACAAGTTGACCAAAGGAGTGCATTCAACATGTTTTGTGATGGTATCCTTACGAATCATGTTAATATATTAGCTACAGTAAGCTAAAGCCTTAGTTTGAAGCTGTTAAACAAGTCCTGACGAAGTAGTGAATTATGTTATAAGATGTGAATAAGCATACCTTTCTCGGTCGTTTGGCTAAGATCAAGTGTAGCATCTGTTCTTATCAGTATTTTTGAAGGGCGGAAGACCCAGTGAAATAGCTTGCTATTGGGGTCTCCATGATCGCTTAGGCGTTGCACAACTGCCTTGGCCTGGTCACCAATTCATAGTGCGAGTTTGTGGGTATTGGTTTACCCAACTTGCTGCTGGGGGTTTTCATTCGTTGTCTTGGTCTTGCACTGCTGTTTTTTTAGACTTCTTTGTTTACCCGTACAACCAATAACTTTGGCCCCTTGTCAAGGATGACACTCAGGTCCTGTGACTTTCTCAAAAGGCTCGAGAATTCCGAGAGGGGTTTTGTTTGACCTACGATCGCGGAGTCTTGTCTTTGTAAGTCATCTGACCCTTTATAAATTCTTAAGATGAATATTTTTTTGGCTACCTAAAACGACATCAGTTAATTTGCCTCCTTAGTACGGAGTACCTTGGTGAGTCTGTATTAGATTATTGCTAGGCAATGTTATCCTGACTTTGACACTTTGTCGTAGAGCCTCCTGAATGTCCTTGACCAACTCAATCCCGCTAATCTCTTTTATTTTTCCTTTTGAAATCACAATTTAAGCAGCAGATTTAATTTCCAAAGTTTTTTAATTCACTTTATTATCCTCAATATTGTTTTTAAAAAATACGTTTGCTAGGTTTTCCAATACGTCTGAGGGGGTAAAGGGAAGCAGCGTGTACATTCTGGATGCGCGATTTCAAACCTTAATACAATTTATTGAAGGTACATTTGCTTAAAAAAGAAGCTTTACATAATCAGTTTCATAAAATAATATAGTTAAAGTCACATGTTCAAAGAATGCAGAAAATTCAAGCAGAAGGAGGTAAGTTTTACAAAAGTTAGTCTATATCCCACATCGGCTAGGTGAAGTAAACAGACAAGTGGGAGTTTTGTATAAAAACAAAGCCCTTTGAATGAAATAAGCATACCTTTCTCGGCCTTTTGGCTAAGATCAAGTGTAGTATCTGTTCTTATCAGTTTAATATCTGATATGTGAGCTACCGGTTACTCGATATTAATCCTATTTTTTATGGGGGAAGAATCGACCACAGTAGTTTGCTGCTGGGGTTCTTCATGTGTCCTTGGCGTTGCACTATTGTCTAGGCTTGACGCACCCCTCCAATTACTATTTCAATGTTTTTACGTGTTGTTTTGGGGTATTCTGTTTTTGCTGGATTTTCAAGCAACAACTGTGGGTAACTTTTACATAAAAAGATTTGGATAAAGAAAAAAAAGGTTTGTGGTCTGTCAACTATATAGCCATGCGAAGACCAAAAAGCATATGGGCTAACAACAATCCTCTGAGCCATGGCCGAAACCATAAGGCTCAGTTAATCGTGTTGGTTCTTTTATTTACACTTTTTAAAACCATTTTGTTTACATTTTTAGCCGATGTCGGATGAGACTTGCTTCTTTTATTTACACTAACCATTTGAATTTGTCATGTCACTTTGATAAACGCTTCAGCCAAGCTAAGTTGCCTAGCCTTACAAACCCATGCCAACTAACAGCTCATTGCGACATCCTTATGAGGCATTTCATTGCACACTCTCTTTGCGGGACTCACTTATGGCGTAAATGGTCTCATTGACAAATATGAACATGTGACTCACATCATGCTAAACAAAGACGCGTTCCCGAACTTAGCTTGGAAGACACCCGCTCCATTTTATCCCTAGTTGAATCCCGCATGAACACGAAGAATGCTTCGTCTTCATCCTCCTGCATATCTCGTCCTCAACGACTGCCCTCGTTGCAAAACCTAGCTCGACTGTTAACCAAGGTCATTTTGGGGTGTGCTTTGCTAAGCAAACATATATGATCTTATATGACATTGGCTTATTTTCTATAAGCCCATATTTTTTGGCTTATTTTCTGTATTATGAAATTTAAGATAAAAAATGAGCTTATGAAATATGAGTCTTATATTGTTTGAAAATCTGATATACCCACAGGCTCATTTTAAATGGCTTAAAAGCGTATCATCCTCGTGTTTTTAAGCCATTACAAATGAGCTTATTAGATTATCAAATTTGACTATAAGCTCATAAGCCCGTTAAATAAGTTAAAACAAACACCCAATAAGTTGTTTATCATACATGACCCATCAATAAGGAGATAAATGAAGGGAACATGACCAGAACCTAAAATCTATCCCAAACAGCTGAACATATATAAACTTGACAACATTTGACTGCAAATTGTTTGCAGATAGAATACTACCATGGAATTGCAGCACAACATAGAATTAATCTTTCGATGGATATATGTATTAGTTAATCCATTTTACTTTTGATGGGTTTAATACACATGCATTTACTACTTATTATGGGCTTATGACCGCAACATCCTAATAAAAGGCGATAAGTTGGCTCATTCTACCTGAATACGTGAGGGTGCCATTATTGGAGTGGTTGGGTAACACGTCTACTAATCAAAACGGGTCATGACGAAACCCAAAACCTTTTTTTGTTCACAAAAATATTGATTTTTAATGTGTCAAGTATGATTAAAATTAATTATAGTTTTTTATAAAACATATTATAGCATTGATTAAACTTTACACATATGGGTTTAAGTAGATTCATCAGAAGCAAAAAAAAAAACTAATCGAAATTCGAGATGTGATTGTGTATAAGCATCTTATAACAATCCTTAACTATGCTCATAAATCGATTATGAGAAAAGCTACGATTAAGAAGCTCCTAGCTACAAAAAGTCCTAGATACGACACACATGACACACGATCAGGAGATGATAAATGTTAGTTTTGGGACAAACAAGTCCTAGCTAGTAGCTACAAAACAAATTGTATATATTACAAAGAAAATATAAATAAAATTCCCATCCCACATCGGATGAAAAGCAAAACAAAGACATGTATATAAGAAAGGTGTGAAATATTAGTTGATTTAAGGAGGAGAGAGACGGTTGGCATCTCCCCTGAAAGGGACGGGAACAGCTTTCGGGCTTTACATGTTACACATCCGGTTAAGGCTTTCCATTTCGGTCAATTTTTTTTTGGAGTTCATGAGTAAAACACCAACTAAGGCTTGTGTGGATCTTATAACTCAATTACCTCTACAAGAACCTCATGATACTAAACTTGTATCTAAATGCTAATAGGCTAATAGCTGAACATACGTTTTAGTGAATTTGCATAATAGTGGAGCGGGATTCAGCAAGAGATAAAACGGAGCGGGTTTCTTCCAAGTTCA
Source organism: Glebionis coronaria (assembly GCA_025667525.1). NCBI lineage: Eukaryota > Viridiplantae > Streptophyta > Magnoliopsida > Asterales > Asteraceae > Glebionis > Glebionis coronaria. The sequence goes on from CM046875.1 coordinate 17,834,675, forward strand.
GGAACGAGTCTTTGTTTAGCATGATGTGAGCCACGTGTTCATACTTGTCAATGAGACCATTTATGGCATACGTGACCTAGTCATCTTCGGTCATGTTAGCCCCGAGGTTATCCAAATGTTATGTATCTTTTTGGTTTACATAGACTGATTTCTTCTTTTTGGTTTATATGTTCTATCAGGTTCAAACAGAGCCATTATGTTCTTGTTACATATCCTGGTAGGCGGTAGTAAATTTGAGGTTTTTTGGGAAGTGATTATATTGATGTTTGTTTTTCTGCAGTACGTCGGATTATATTACTCCAAAAGCTCCACCAAAGCCGCTTACTTTAGGTCATGATAAGGTAATCTTGGAATAGCATGTGTCTTATTAGGTTTCTGCTTGTTGGCTTATTGTTTTAGTTTCCTTACTAATATATGTTAGTCCAAATTCTTTTTGTTTCTTATATATTGGTAGTTATGAATGGCATAAAGCCTTTGTCGAAATAAAAGAGCCAACATTAGTATTATCCTACCAAGGAGAGCTAGTGGTGGTAAAAAGCAACAGAGACACACACACGTTTTAAACCGCTACCCAACCCCGTCCATTTTGTTTAGGAATTTGTGTTTAGGGTTAACCCAACCTGCGATCTGCATATGCGATATTTGGGGTAGTTTAAGTATTCTAGTTTGTTGAAAAGAAAATTAGTGATCTGCATTATGCAATCTGAGATAGATTGGATGCTTTATAAGACTGCTAAACATAACAGCAAAGCTGCAACTTCACTAAAATTCTGAGTAGAAACGACTTCCAAAGTTTTATTAGTCACAACATCGTTTACGCCATTTTCATTTCCATCTTTAATCTTAAGTGGGCATATTTTTAGCTAACAAGAAACCACTTTTAGTCAAATTTTCCTTGTCATCCCCTATATATAAGCAATTTAAGATGAATCATCTGAGATTTACAATATGTAAAAGGGTGGTTGATCTAGGGTCAAGTGCCTAGTAACTTGCCTACATCCTCCTCAGTCTTTTGCGAAGGAAATCATATTATGGCTTGATACGCCAACCTTAACGTGACATAATTTACATGAGCCAGTAATCTCTCGGCGGTAGGGTTCTGCTAGTACATTTATAATAACTCATTATCTTAGCTCTAGATTGTATTCTGGAACCAATAAGCTTTTAGCGTTAGGGTTCTATTTGCTAATCAACAAATCACAAATCACAAGTTGACTATCCAAGTTGATCCAACTTTCATCTAGTACTAAGATAATTTAAAAGCGCATTCATGTCTTATAATGAGGACGACATATGATCCAACAAACATTAACTTCTCATACAGTACTAGATCCATAGAAATAGAAATAGTCTACCCTTCTTTGGCCGAATCTGATGTATATTCCCACACAAAAAAGAAAGAATGTTTCAGTTCAATAAAGCAAGCAACTCATTCAGGCCTTAAATCAAATTGCAACATGAGAAAAGGGGCACCAATTCTTAAATAGAAGCTCCACCAATGCCGCTTAATTACTTTAGGTCATGATAAGGTAATCTTGGAATAGCATGTGGCTTATTAGGTTTCTGTTTGTTGGCTTATTGTTTTTAGTTTCGTTACTGATATATGTTAGTCCAAATTCTTTTTGTTTCTTATATATTGGTAGTTATGAATGCAATTTGTGGCATAAATCCTTTGTCGAAACAAAAGAACCAACATTAGTATTATCCTACCAAGGAGAGCTAGTGGTGGTAAAAAGCAAGAGAATAACCGAAATAGTAGGGAAAATGAAAATCGAGGTGCATAGTGGAAAGAAATAGTAGAAAATAAAAAACGAGGTAGGGAAATACGATAAACAAGTTTTTGTTGTCCTAAACCCACACCATTGTTAACTTATGAGTCACGGTTAAACTTATAAAGCTTTTACTACTTTTACTATCTCTCTATGCGGGACAAACTATTGAAATAAATGTAGCAATTTGAAAAACATGTGACCTTAGTTAAAAGGCTTAAATCCCGTGCCCTTCGTCATGAATTGGTAAACATAAAACAAGAAAAAGTGGGCGTCTAGAATGGTAATTAAAGCTCTTTTTTTTGGTAAACCATGTATGTGCTGCAACCTACTTATGTTAAGGAATCAGAGAAGATTAGCAGTCAGTAGCCATATTTGCAGATAATAATGTTTATGAGTAAATTAAAACAAATTTGTATGTATCAGACCAGATACAAACAATAGGGTCGCAAGATAGTCTTATAAACTTTATAAACTTGAGCTTGGCGCATGGCTATAGTCTAAGCATGAGTAATTTCCTTGACCAGAATCTTAAGGATTTGTCTGTATAACGTGTTCCTCTCCCCACGACTGAGGGTCGGGTCCTGCTTGGAACAAAGGTCCAGATTTATGGTTTCAGAACTTTATGTGAGCTGGTTTATAGAATCAAAGCCCAAGACCTGAAGTTGCATACAGGGTGTTCTTTCCGTGGGAGTGAAATATGGCCACTTGTGTGAGATCCTTGGAATTTGTTGATCGTGGTCTGTTTGTAGGACATCACTGGATATCGTGATCACATGACAGTTTTTACATAACCTTTTGAACTTTGCATATAGGAGCGCTTCCTTGTAATTTTCATCAATGAAAATGAAACATTATATCCTGTGATAATTTACATCATAGTTTTTAGTTGTTTTTCATTCTAAATCAACCAAGTAAACATGATGAGAAAATATAATCAAACATAGGGAAAAAAGGTGAGCATATTGCGATATCCCACATCGGGTGGGAGAGTAAAGGTAAAGCGATGGAAAGGTGTATAAAATGGGAAAGAAGCAACAGGGATAATCACTTACCTGGATGGGGTCTATGAGCGATCAAGAAGGCTCATGGCCTAGGTTGGTGACTTTCATTGCACTTTGGAGGGGTGCCACCCTAAGATCGGCCCAAGTGGTCGAGTCTACATCATAATTTGTTGCTGTGGGGGCCTGCGTTCGCGCGGCCCCTGCCCTATTTTTCAGTTTAAGTCTTTTTTATTCTTTTTGTTGATTATTGAACTGCTTTGGCTGCAAAACTTCACCATCCACCAGATGTCATTTCGATAGTTTAAGTGATATATTATCACAGACGGGTCAGCGCTAGGTGCAGTTGCGCCAATGCTAGTTGCATACAGCCGTGTGTTGTGTAGTTGCCAACTTTAGATATCGATGCTGTAAAATCATTATGAAGTTTGAGATGCTATCCTAACGAATCATGTCAATATGTGAGCCCCATGATGCTAATGTACAGTAGTGGCAAACGGGGTGGTTTGGGTAATGGGTCAACACGAGTAAAACGAGCTTGGTTGGCCTACCAAGACTTCTTTGAACATATGATAGCAAAAATATTAGTGATACACTGAAGTACTGAACCCAAGTTTTCTAATTATAACGATTCAAATATTGTAAAAATCTGACAATTTGACCTGGATTGCTCCACTTTCGCATAAATGTGTTGATTGTGCCATCTACTAATGTGGAATACATCAAATAACAAGTCTCCGCTGTATTGTATAATCGGCATTCTGGAGAAGTGGTTAAAAGTTTGTGAGTCATCTTTCGTCATCGAAAATTTTCGCTTTGTATTTGTATATTCTAAAGAAATCAGTCATTACATCAAGTTTCTATATATTTGTACATCTGATACAATGCGATCAAGACGAGTGGATGGAAAAACTTCCTTTCGTAAGTTCACCCCTGTAGAACTAAAGGATGAAATACTATGTCTAGAGTACTAACTGGACATGACAAATGGAATCAGTTCACGGTATGCTTTCAGATATATTAGAAAAGCATAACGATATCATAGATTTCTTGCAGGCCGTCCACAAGACTCTTCTTCCTTAACACGTGTTATAAAGTTTTACTTCAGCTCCTCCTCATGGTATCTGATAGCTGGGTCGTTCACTAGTGAGGTCTTACCTTTAAACATGGGCAATAAAATACCTGATGAGCTCATACCTACAACAAAAACTCGATAAAGGATTCAGACTCTTCCGCCTGTGGGAATTCTCAGAAAAAAATGACTTCTTCAATGAGTACGTCCATTTAATCCGAACCGCAGCTGGGAACACACAGTCATTGGTGCTGACAGGGAATTGATTGACTCATTGCCGGCTCTTGAAATTGTATCAAGTTGTAGTGTAGGATTAGACAAAGTGGATTTGGAGTATTGTAGGGAGAAAGGGATTAAGGTTACTGATACACCTGATGTCTTGACCGGCGATGTTGCTGATATGGCGGTTGGATTGATATTAGCGATGTTGAGAAGGATTTGCGAATGTGATCAGTATTTTAGAAGTGGATTATGGAGGAAAGGCGACTTCAAGTTGACTACTACGGTTTGGTTTTACATTAAAACTTACTCATTTTTTAACAAATAGTGACACACAAGGGCCACCGACACTGCTGCTAAGTTTGTTATTAATGTGATTTTGATCAGTAGCTTATCTGAACCCATGTTTTCTGATTTTTGAGTTTTTTATGAAGAGTTTTTTTTTTTTTAAATCTCTTAAGTTTATACAAATAAACATACCATTAGTTGTATTTTTTTTATTATAATTTGTAACTCGGACTACATTGTTGTCTTTACAAATACTTTCCCAGCGTCATTGAATTGGCTTCAAATTGTGAGATCCTGGTCGTGGCATGTTCACGAACAGAAGAAACACATCACAATACTAGCCGTGAAGTCATTGATGCATTAGGTCCCGAGGGCACTCTCATTAACATTGGAAAGGGGCACACACAGATGAATCTGAACTGGTACGTGCCCTTGTTGATGGCCGGATAGCTGGTCCAGGTCTTGATGTGTTTGAGCATGAACCAGATGTACCCCACGAGCTGTTTGGTCTTGATAATGTAGTCCTCTTGTCACATGTCGCAAGTAGCACCACAGATACACGAGATGCAATGGCTGGTCTTGTTGTCGCAAACCTAGAGGCTCACTTTTCAAAGAAGGCAATGTTAACTCCGGTGGTTTAGACAGGATCACAATGACACCTGGCCACTTGCATCTGAAAGATATGAATTACTGTGCTTGCTTTCAGATCTGTTTTCGGAAATGTCATTTTTTTAGTGGTGGAGTATATAGGGAAAAAGAATAGACGTGCAAGCATTATGTCTGTCAAATCTTTTCAGCTTAATAGAAAGTGGTTGTAACAGTTTTCGAGTTGTTGTTCCAGGTATGAGGACATTGGGTATGTTAGAAGTACATTCATGTCTCTTATGATTGATTGATTAAGGTTGTTGGTTTTGGTGGCGAATAAGTAACTGATGTCCGAGGTTTATGGTTGGACAACGAGTCTTGGAGTTCTGTTTTGACAGTTGCTACATTATGTGTGGGCTGGGTGTTTGGTTTATCCCACATCGCTTGTATATAAAGAACAAGCTGAACACTGAGAAAGTCACGCAGCTAAGCAATGAGCACAAAGCGAACTATTCTTTCGCCTTTTACTAAAGAATACTGCTCGTTGTATAAATTGGCATACGCCTATTTTTGGAGAGCTTCTTCCTAAAAGGAAGAACTCCAACCAATGGTCAGTTCAAAAATTTCTAATTTTGTTCGAGTTATTTGTATTATAATCTTAAGAATGAGATTAATGCATTCTTCTGATTCGTGGTCTGAGGTGTGGAAAATACGAGAGCAAGCTGCTGTGGCAGCCTTGAGGAAGGCTTCTTGTATGGAGTCTGGTTGAAGAGTGCACAGCGTTCGAGGCCTGCATCTTCGAGACGCCGTAGTTGTGAAGCTATTATAAAGTTTGTGATGTTCACGAATCATGGCAATATATTATTAATCAAAAGCCGTAGTTACTCTGAAGTTTTTCCCGTGTGTAAAAGACTCGATTAACGAAAGGGTGGCATGATGCATTACCAAATTTAATTATTAATCTACTTTCATTTGAACACAACATAGAATTAAACTTTCATTCGGTATCTGTATCAGTTAATCCATTGTACTTTTGATGGGTTTAACACACATGCATTTACTACTTATTATGGGGTTATGACCGCAACATCCTAATAAAAGGCGATAAGTTGGCTCATGCTACCTGAATCAGGGAGGGTGCCAATGGACTGGTTGGGTAACACGTCTACTAATCAAAACGGGTCACGACGAAACCCAAAACCTTTTTTTGTTCACAAAAGTATTGATTTTTAATTAGTTAAGCATGATTAAAATTAATTAAAGTTTTATATACAACATATTATATCATTTGATTATACCTTACACGTATGGGTTTAAGTAGATACATTAGAAGCAGAAAAAATAAAACGAATCGAAATTCGAGATGTGATCCCTATTTGGATTCAAGAATCCAGTGATAAACGGTGTTTGTGTATAAGCATCTTACAACAATCCTTAACTATGCTCATAAATCGATTATGAGAAAAGCTACGATCAAGAAGCTCCTAGCTACCAAAAGTCCTAGATACGACACACATGACACATGATCAGTAGATGTATTGGATTTAGTTTTGGGACAAAAAAGTCCGAACTAGTAGCTACAAAACAAATTGTATATTACGAAGAAAATATATAAAATTCCTATCCCGCATCGGATGAAAAGCAAAACAAACACATGTATATAAGAGAGGTGTGAAATATTAGCTGATCAAGTTGTGTAATAACTCGTGATGATTATACTGCAAGTATGCAGCAAGAGTAACGTAGCTTGTGTATGTAGTTATTCGATGAAAATGGCGCACCTATATTGTGTGTGTCTATCATTCAGCAATGATCACTGAGCTCGAGTCTAAGCCTGAGCTCAAGCCCAATAATATGGCTCAAAACATCTAGTGAGCCGAGCTCGAGCCCTTATTTAGCTTTTCGAGCCTTTGTGTTAATATATTTTTATATAAGTAAGCAAACGTTCATTTGAGTATTAAATTTATTATAAATAGTAACTATATAAAAAATTTAATAAATTATTGATAGTCGTTATCATATTTAATACAAACATAAAATTTGTGGCGGTATGTAAACGATAGTATATAATTGTTTTGTATATATAATTTCGAGCTTTTCAAGCTAAGCTCGAGCTTTGCTCGAATCAGTCGAGCCGAGCTCAAGCCTTAATGGTAAAAGCTCGACGAGCTATCGAGCCGAGCTCGAGCCCACTATTTATGTTTCGAGCCGGGCTCGGCTCGGCTTGGCTCGTTCAATACTGTCAGTAACTGTCAGTAATATGTACATGGCGCAACACAACTGCTATGCAAATCAAATTATGGTTATTAATCCTGTTACACGAATCATAAGATTTTCAAATGATTAATAAAATAAACTTAAGCAAATAGGCCTATTAGCTCAGCTGGTTAGAGCGTCATGCTAATAACGCGAAGGTCGCAGGTTCGAGACCTGCATGGGCCATTTTTTTGCATTTGTCCCTTCGCAAGGATGACACGCACAAATCAAGAAATGGACGTCGAAATTAGTAACATTGGTCCGGAGCCTGTTTCACCATTTTCTTCATGGCATCTATGAACCATTTTGTAATTAAAGTACTTTGATTCCGAGCCATTTTCTTCATTCATCGCAGCTATGAACCATTTCGTAATTAAAGTACTTTGATTTTTCCGTATGGTCTAGAGACATGTTTTAGTCGTGCACATAGACGTCACAACTTTTATGCTGGAGTTGTTTTGGTCTCTTGCAGATACGGGTTTCATCAGTGTTGATCACTTCTTTCCACTGTTATGCAATTTGACTCAAATGTATTGTTCACTTTGCTGGGAATAAGTCAATAAGCGCTAATTCACTTTGCTGGTTCATTTTAACAAACTGGGCAGGTTTACTACGTATCAAACACAGATGGGTCAGGGCTAGTTGTCTATATAGGCGTGTGCTGTGTAGTTGCAAACTTTGAATAGCTATGAATGAACACCAAAAAGTTTGACTAAAATTGTAGGACTTTACCCTAATAAAAGGAAGTCCTTCCAAAAATTCTCAATGGCTAAGGCAGAACCAAAGCCAAGGAGGGGGTTTGGAAATAGTTTTCAACCAGCAATTGACGCGCCTCGGTTATTACCTCATTAGCTGCGTCATTGCCCCAAGCGCAAAGATACTTTCAAGCAATTGACATCCTCTCAACGCTTTTCTACCCTCCACCCATGTGGGATCAGTGTGGAAATTTATACAAAGATCGTAACGTAACAACTCAAATCAACCAACCACCCCTTTATTAACTGCCTCAGGCTATTACTCCAACTGTAATACCTGGGTTTGTGATCAATACAATACAACTGAAAGAATCAAACTACTTATGATCTCACAGATTGAGATCAAACTTAATAACTAGAGAGAGTATTATTTTGATAATGGCGATACAAACTAGAATTGACTGAATGAATGATAAAAATATAACAGAAACATGTTTATATACTACTTTGCACACACACGCTTGAACTTCCAAGACTTGTGCACTTTCAGTCCCTCATAATTGCATAAACTTGTCCCTGCATAAACATAACTTATACAAATAATAATAATAACAAATATAAACTTACCTTACTTACCTTTTGATATTGTTTAAGACAGATTAGGTCCCTGTACAAGAGTTAGTATAAACCTGTATACATAAAATGTATACTTCTCAACATCCCCCCATAGACTAATTCTTGTACATATCATATAGGCCAAGTTTATTACAAAACTTGTTGTGTTCCTGAACACTCAAGCCTTTTGTAAATATATCAGCAACATTGTCCTCAGATCTTACTTTAACAGTCTTAACAATACCATCAGCTACTTTCTCCCTTAAGAAGAACAATTCAATCTCAAAATGTTTAGTTTTCTCATGGAAAACAGGATTAGCTGCAATTTGAATTGCTGAGCTATTATCACAATGTATAGGCACAGGAAGAGAGATATTTATATTAAGCTCAGTCAAGATTTTGAGAATCCAAATTACCTCACATGTGACAGTATTCATAGCTCTATACTCTGCTTCAGCAGAAGACTTAGCAAGCATAGACTGTTTTTTACTCTTCCAAGATATAAGAGAATTACCCAAAAACACAGAATATCCAGTTACTGATCTCCTTGTGACTTTGCATTTAGCCCAATCAGAATCAACAAAAATACTAAGCTCAAGACTCCCTTTTGTGAAGGATATTCCTTTACCAGGAGAGTTTTTTAGGTATCTAAGTACTCTAAAAGCTAGTTTCAAATGAGATTCCATGGGAGCATGCATAAATTGACTTAAAACATGAACAGCATAACTGATATCTGGTCTGGTATGAGTTAGGTATATCAATTTACCAACCAGTTTCTGGTAATTATTAATACCTATTAAGGGTTTATCAATAACAGGTTTGTCAATAACAAGTTTGTTTTTAACAGAAGTAACTTTAGTTTCTATAGGTGTTCCACAAGGTTTACACCCGAGCATGCCAAATTCAGAAAGAACCTCTAAACAATACTTTCTTTGAGTTAAAAACAAACTGTTATTAGATTCAATAACCTCAATACCTAAAAAGTATTTAAGCTTACCAAGGTCCTTAATAAGAAACTTAGAACTTAAAAACTTTTTAACACTTTCAATTTCAGTAACATTATTCCCAGTGATAACAATATCATCAACATAAACCAGCAAGGCAAGAAAAACACCATTCTTATTTTTAATGAATAATGAAAAATCATTCTTACTTTGTACAAAATCATTTTCAATTAAGACTGAAGTAAGTTTTTCATTCCATTTTCTGGGTGCCTGTTTTAATCCATATAAAGACTTGACAAGTTTGCAAACTCTCTTATCATCCTTATCAAAATACCCTTCTGGAAGTGTCATATAGACATCTTCCTCTAGTTCACCATAAAGAAAGGCATTATTTATATCAAGTTGATATAATGGCCAATTCAGATTAACAGCAAGTGTTAATAAGCATCTTACAGTAACAATTTTGACCACAGGTGAGAAAGTCTCCTCATAATCTATGCCCTCTTTTTGATTATAGCCTTTAGCTACAACCCTAGCCTTAAATCTTTCTAATTTTCCATCAGAAAAATACTTGATTTTATAAACCCATTTATGTCCAACAGCTTTTCTTCCCTGAGGAAGATCTGTTATAATCCAAGTACCATTTCTATTTAATGCCTCCATTTCTAAGTTCATGGCTTCAATCCATCTATTATCTTTAATAGCTTCAGCATAAGTTTTAGGTTCTTGTATCTTATCAAGACTAACAGTAAATATAAAATGTTCAGTACTCAATTTTGAGTAATTAACATGATTATCAATATTATATTTAACCTTAGTGTTAACTTGAAAATCTTTAAACTTAACTGGCATATTAGATTTTCTAACAGATTTCCTAATCTCTCTTTCTATAACAGGACTATTAACTTGTTCATTAAAGTTTTGATAATCTGTGTCATCACCCTCAGAATCTAATTCATCTTCAAGTGTTGCACTCTCCAAAGTATCTCTGGTGGCTTCTTCTAATGTGCTATCATTAGAATGCCCCTCTTCATTCTTACTAGCATCATTAGATTTTTCAGTACCTCCAGATGATACTTGGTCTGTACCCTCACTCCTATCAGTCCTATTATCTCTCTTTTCATCATAGGGATCATATGACAAGTTATCCTCTTGATCTATATTGAAAAAATTTAAATTGTTTATATTTTCAACCTCAAATTGAAAACCTTTATTCTCAGATTTATTTTTGAAAGGATACACTGTTTCATAAAACTTTACATCTCTTGAGAAAAAAAAACTTTTTGCTTTCAAGACTAAACAACTTATACCCTTTCTTATCAAATGCATAACCCATAAAAACAGACTTTTCAGATCTAGAGGTAAACTTATCAGTATTATTAAGCACTGAAGCAAAACAAAGGCAACCAAAACATTTAATATGAGAGAGACTAGGTTCAGTTTTGTAAATCATTTCATAAGGTGTTTTTCCAGATAACACAGAGCTAGGAGTCCTGTTAATCAAGTAAACAGCAGTTAGAACACACTCAGTCCACATGTTCAGAGGAATTCCCCCCTGGAACATGAGAGACCTAGCTACGTTTAACAAATGTCTATGTTTTCTCTCAGCTACCCCATTCTGTTGAGGAGTATAAGCACATGTAGTTTGTTGAACAATACCATTGTTTTTACAAAAAACAAACATGTTATTATTCAAAAACTCGGTTCCATTATCACTTCTAAAAACCTTTATAGTTTGATTAAACTGATTTTTGATCAAATTATAAAATCCAACTACATGTTCAAATACCTCATTTTTCCCTTTTAACAGGAAAACCCAAACAGCCCTAGTGTAATCATCAACCAATGTTAAGAAGTATTTAAAACCTTCTTTACTAGAAACTCTATATGGTCCCCAAACATCCATATGAACAACTTGACCAAGACTTGTGGTCTTATGTTCACTAAGAGGAAAAGGTTCTCTGGTTTGTTTTGCCTTATGGCAAACCTCACAAACCTCACTATCACTTTTCATATCTATATTAAGTTGTTGCTTTAGAACACTCAAGACTTGGTCTGAAGGATGACCAAGCCTATTATGCCAAATGCATTTAGACAAAGAGCAAAATTGAACATTATGATTTTCAATTCTTTTACCTGTATTAAGAAAATATAAGCCATTTTGTTCTCTACCAGTCCCCACTTGGGTCCTTAGCACAGAATCCTGTATCACACAAGAGTTTTCATCAAAAATGACCTGACACTTATTATCCTTACTCAATCTTTGAACAGACAACAAGCTAACTTGATATCCTGGAACAACCAGAACATCATGAAGAACAATGGAATCAGTAAGTTTAATACTGCCAATGTGTGTTACCAAAGCTTTGGTTCCATTTGGATGTCCAACTGTCATGCCAAGCTTTGATACATTAACAACATTAAACATACCAATGCAAGTAAAAGTCATATGCTGACTAGCACCTGAGTCCATTATCCAGCCAATATAAACACTATATGTGCTAATTCTAGTATTATGATTAAAGAATCTAGATGAACAAAAACTAATAGCACAATTAATACCTGCAACATTTGCAGGGATACTTTCAGATCCAGTTTTACTATTAATCAAATCCATCAATTGTTGATATTGAGCATCTGTAAAAGTCTTAGAAGAAATATTCACATTATCATTGCTTCCAGTAACAACATTGTTACTAGAAGTACCTCTATTAGCATTATTATTCCTTCTAAAATTTTGAGGATACCCAACAAGCTCAAAACATCTGTCAACAGTGTGACCACTCATATTACAATGAGTACAAATCAAAGAAGACCTATTGTTGTTATTAGGTCTAGCATTACCAGATCTATTGTTATTATTCCAATTAGAACCACCATTATTAGGTCTAGCATTATTAGGTCTAGCATTACTAGGTCTAGCAACAAAAGCAGCACTAGTACCACCTCCTCTAGAGTCACTTTGGGAATTAGATCCCCTGTGTGATTCATCTCTAGATAAGGTAGCAAAAGCACCCTTGACATCAGGAATTGGGTCACTAGTAAGGATTATACTCCTAATAGGAGCATAAACCTCATCTAATCCCATAAGAAATTGCATCAACTTAATAAGCTGATTATGAGCCTTAAGCTCAGCAGAATTATCACAAGTACATTCTGGCAAATTGACAAGAGAGTCATATTGCCTCCACAAAGCATTAAACTTGTGGTAGTACTCAGATAGAACCATACCAGATTGAGTTAAAGAGTGAATTCTATAATGCAAATTGAATATAACAGAAGCATCTTTCTTGCTATATGTTTCTTCTAATTCATCCCAAACAGTTTTAGCATTATTAGAAAACACTTGTCCCATGTAAACATCTTGCGAAACACAACCCAAGATCCAATTTAACACAACTGCATTACACCTGTCCCACTGGTTTTGCAAAAAACCAGCGGCTGCAGGTCTATCAATCTGTCCATCTATAAACCCTAGCTTATTCTTAGTATGAATAGCACGAGTCATGGCAGCTTTCCAAATTTTATAGTTCTCTGTTCCTTCTAGTTTAAACCCAACTAGAGGAACCCACTAGTATCATTACTGTGCAAGTATAAAGGATCAAAAACATCAATTTCATTATTACTAGATCCCCCCTCTTGTTCTTTATTTTTATTTTCTGGAGCCATATTATCAAACCAACAAACAAAACTAACAATAAATCACACAAAGAATCACAACTAAAAAGCCACCTTATATCACCACAACTCCAATATCAAGCAAAAGAAAACTCCCTTCGACACCTAACCCACTAAACAAAAAATAAAAGAGAGATATAAGCGTGAGAAGATACAATCACGCGCAGCAACCAGCAAGATCAACAAGATCAACAAGATCAAGTACGCAGCGGAAAAACAACCTCAAAATCAAGCAAACCTGCAAGATTAGAGAAACAGACAAACAAATAACAAATAGAACAAAACTTACCAGAAATGAACAACCCTAATTTCTGAATCTTAGGGTTTTCAATCAAGATTGATACAAAAAACAAATTAATCAAGATTAATCAACTACAATGTTGATTAATCTATCAAGAAAGAACAAATACTCAAAAACCCCCAAAATCAGTCCAAACCCTAATTTTGAGAAACCACAAATTGACCACAGAAATGATCAATTAACTTTAAGAATCAAAAAATCCTATCAAGAAACACCTTAAAACACCCTTAATATTGAAAACCCCCAAATTTTCGAAACCCTAAAAAACTTTTTTAGAACAATCAAACACGATCTTTGTATCAAAGCCAACCAGGCTCTGATACCATGTGGAAATTTATACAAAGATCGTAACGTAACAACTCAAATCAACCAACCACCCCTTTATTAACTGCCTCAGGCTATTACTCCAACTGTAATACCTGGGTTTGTGATCAATACAATACAACTGAAAGAATCAAACTACTTATGATCTCACAGATTGAGATCAAACTTAATAACTAGAGAGAGTATTATTTTGATAATGGCGATACAAACTAGAATTGACTGAATGAATGATAAAAATATAACAGAAACATGTTTATATACTACTTTGCACACACACGCTTGAACTTCCAAGACTTGTGCACTTTCAGTCCCTCATAATTGCATAAACTTGTCCCTGCATAAACATAACTTATACAAATAATAATAATAACAAATATAAACTTACCTTACTTACCTTTTGATATTGTTTAAGACAGATTAGGTCCCTGTACAAGAGTTAGTATAAACCTGTATACATAAAATGTATACTTCTCAACAATCAGTCACATGTAAAACTTGATTGGTTCAAACTTTGAATGCTCAATCCGGTGGAACCAAGCTGGTTTATGGGTCAAGGGTGCACCTTTAACTTGACCAACGCAAGCTTGTCCCACCATCACCCTCACTTAAGTCACAATCTCACGTCACCAAGCTCGGCGAACATTTGGTTCCAGAGGTTCTATATAAACAAGTGATAAGTTTCAAATCTCTTAAATTTGAAATACCCTATAGTTGGATCCCATGAAACTTTCATGTGTCTGTCTAACTGATATCATAATGATACCTGACTTCGTGTTCCATTGTCTCTTGAACGAGAACCAAAACAGCCTGATTGTCAGTGTGCTAGATGCTGTTGGTCAAAACCTTAATGCGGTCTCTTTGATCCACCTTGTTAAAGCACATGCTTCGACATTGTGACACATTCAGCATTGCTTGGTCTCTCCTATACGGAACATATAGTGGGCATGGATCTCACGATTCTTGTTTGTAAATATGGACATTGTCAAGACACATCAGGTTTTGCATATTTCCTAGGGGTGGCGACCGGCGAGCTTGCCCCTTGCGACTTATCCAAATGACTTTGAACGACATATGAAATAAAGTTAAATATTTGAAACTGGGTGGATTGGGGGTGGGTTGTCGGGAGGCCCGCACAAGTGAGTTCTGCAAAGTAAGCAGCGTCAACACTTGGCCAGCCTATGACCCCTCCATAAATTCTTCGCGCTGAAATAAAACCGAAGTTTTATAATGAGTTGCGCGGCAACCGGCTCTCACCGCTCGCTTTGTTTTCCTTACTCATTAGTTTAAGGCAAGTTTCAATGCTAGGCATATGCCTTCTATTTATATGTTTTCAAACTGACTTCACTTCACCCCTTACAGCGATGTGGGATAGTCATAATATACAAAAAAATATACCGTACGTAGCAAAATATAGTGATCAGGCTACGAGAAAAGACGATAACTAGTGACTTGTGTTTGGGTATATACAAGAGAATGTAGCTCAAGCTACAATTTGTGTTTGCCATGTTTTGTGATTTACGTAGCTATATCAATGTGAGGTTAAAGTGTACAAAACATCAGTCTGCCTATCCATCATAGATGAGTAGATCGTCACGTACACCGAGCCATATGAAACTCACGAAAGACTGCCTCCACACTAGTACACGCATACGCAGAAGCACCTACATTATCATGTATCAAACCAGATTACTCGATTGTAACAACAAGCACGACCCGCTGATCCTTAGAACTTATCCACCACTGCATTATTGAGATTATATCATTTTAGTAATATTGTGTACTATCCTAATGAATCTGATTATTTTACTTGCCATTAACCCTTTGCATACTCTTATTAGCCCGAGACCTAACAGGATTCATAGTCTTGACTATGCTATAATTTATTCAAGCTCCCTCCGTCCCTTTGATCTCAACACAGATTCCCAAGCTACAAGAAGATGCTAATTAAATTTGTTGGAAGAATAAGTGACTAGACACAAAGTTTTAACTATGAATTGGTGACTAGCCATGGCAGTAGTGCAACGCCTAGGCAATCGTGGAGACCCAAATAGCAAGCTATTACATTAGATCTTCCCCTCTCCAAAAATAAGATTAATATCGAGTGAGCCGATGGCTCACATATCAGATATTAAACTGATAAGAACAGATACTACACTTGATCTTAGCCAAAAGGCCGAGAAAGGTATGCTTATTCTCTTCTAGGTGTTCTGTTTTTATAGACGAGACATCTTCATAGTATCACTCTTCTGGGCGATGTGGGCCAAAAGCTAAAACTAGTTACATTATCAACCAACAGTTAAAACATAAGTTAACGAGCTCGAGCCTAGAGTGATTAGCGAGCCTTTTAACTTTATTTTCTTCAACACACCATATAAGTCAGTCGATCCCAAGCTTGTGAAACTTTTTATAAACCGAGCTCAAGCTTTATGTACATAAGCGAGCCAAATTCACATTCTCAGCTCGTTTAGTCGTTTCCACCGCTAATAGCATCCTTAACATTTGTCATATAACTTTGGTTTTTGTTGGGTAACAAAACAGAATGATAGAAAAGAATAATCATATGCACATGTTTTATTTGACAGTGGAGTTTATATCCCACATCGACCAGTTGGTAAATAATGGATGGGCAATGCTTTCAATAAATAGCAACGAAGCGGGCTAGTTTTATTCAATCCGTCCTGTCAGGGTGAGAGTCGTCCTATCAATGATCGTATTGAGATGGTAGGTCGTGCCGACACCTAAGACAACGAACACAATTTTTTAAGGCGTGCGAGTCTGCACTACTTTTTTGTAGGCTTGCTCGCCAATTTTTGGATGCCTGTAACTGGGCTCACCAATTCATATAGTAAAAGCTTTAAAACTGACATTTTCGTTCTATTAGTAAATACAAACTCGAGCTTCGAGTTCTTATTGTACGAAACACGGCTTGATTACACCAACTCTTTTATCTTGTAATTTGAATATCTAATGCGAATGTCTTCGTACAGTTAACGAAGTATCCAAAGTTATCGACATCAAGCATGACAATAAACATCACTAAATAAACTAAAGTCTTTCGTATAAGAAAAACAAGCTTCTACAAAAGTTAGCATATAAAGTTATGGCATAGAATACAAAAAAACCTCAATCGTTGTACGGTTTCGCAATATTTCCCAATCAAAGTCCTACAAAGCTCTCTATGACTTCTATCAGCTTGTACTACTTAACGGATATGAGAAAAAGTAAAGTAAATGCCGATTAAATATCTTCAACGAACTCTAGAAGATCATCAACTTCTTGCTTCAACGATGTGATCTTTTGCTGGATTAAAGCCACACGGTTCTCAATATCCCGGGCCCCTGATTTTTTCTCGTAAGAGTCTACGACTGTTGTGTGTTTTAGCATAATCTTTTCTTGCAACTCTCTTTCCTTGACAATCAACTCCTCAACCTATGCACCAAGTAAAGTTAAGCTCCATTAGGTTAATTATTATTGCCACGTAACTAAAAGAATACCGTTCCATTGAAGACCCACAGAATGAAAAATGTAAGAAGACTAAGGGAGTGTGTGGACGCGTGTGTAATAATCACCGACGTCGGCATGTCACATAAACGGTTTTAAGAGTTTGGACGACTGATGACGATTCTGTGACCTAAATCAAATTTTATCTAGAATCCCTATCATTTGGTCCTTTAAGTTGCAGAGTTCACTTCAAAAGTAGTAAATAAGATAAAAAAAAATTAAACAAATTAGAATCAAACCTTGGGTAATATATGTGCAGCTTGTGGAGAAGATTGTAGCACTGCCAAAAGGGACCTCGAATCTTTGGAAAGATCCTTCAACAAGCCATCGGCTGATTTGCGGACTGCTTTACAAGCTTGGACATCACCTGTTCTAGAAAGTTCTCTTAATGAGGCTTCTAACTTATCATGCAGCACCAAACATCTATTAACGATATCTACAAGCTGCTGAAGAGTTCCCAGCACCTACGAAACAATGCCATTTAAGGTCAAGTGTTTTTTTTGTAAAGCATGAAGAAGAAAGTGGACGTAGGTTCACGCACCTCATCCCATTGCTGCTTTGCTAGATATGAAGCAGAAGACTTTGAGATGGTGAAGTCGGCATGCATATAGATAATGCAAGCAACAAATAGGAAGAAAAACCCGGATATCAACATCAATGGTTCTGTAAGTAGTGAAAGGTTGCTGAACTTGTAGTGAACCTGCATAGAAAAGTGTCAATATAATCAGTTTTAAAATGTGCATCCAAACACCCTCCTTAAAGTCTAACATGGTTGCGGTAAGCATACCTGGAAATATTGGTTATGCTCTGGGATGACATTAGCCTTCTCAATTACAATTGTCGGTCTACCAGCAATATCCAAGTGAGAAAATGTTGTCTGTAAAGAAATATACGGTCAGCAAACGGATTTTAACTTAAGGGCCACTATTCCACTAATATCTGGTTCGCATTACCTCTTGCGACTGTTTTACGGGGAAAGGAACTGAAACGGATATGTCCTTTGATCCTTCAGGCAAAACGATCTGCACTCAAAGAATTTAAACAAACTAAGAAAAACGTGGAGAACATAGAGTTGTATTTGGTGAATTTGAAATGATACCTTTAGAGTAAGGTTTTCAACAAGCACATCATTCATTGGTGACCCGAAAGTAAAGTTAAGGAAACGGCTTCCAGCTGACTGAAACAAGTAGTCTCGAAGAGGCAAACCATATCCGATAGTGAACGAAGTTTTCCAGCCACCAAACATAGGATATCGAGGTTCAATTTCGAGTAACGTCTGCAAATTCATAGAAGTGCTTAGTAACATAAAACCGGATAGAGGTCAAATTTAGTCGTATAGTGAATGTATTCCCACCTTGCTTGAATCAGCATATATATTAGACGTGGAAATATTGCCAATGGCATCTCTGTAGTAGATAGAATGGGCTCTTGGTGGTAACATGGCAATAAGATTTCTGAATGCAGATGCACCTCGTACATGCGGTCTGGCCTGGAAATCCAACCTGAGAATAGTATGGCATTGGCAAAGTCAAGCTTCAAGTTATCAGAAGGGTTGTTTCGGCACATTTTTTAGTAGTTAGTACGAGGTCTGAATGTGCTTTTTCTGATTGAAACTGTTATAATCATATAACCAATCGTTTAAGTGTCGGGCAAATACTGATTACCGCACCTGGTGAGAAACTGATTGGTTCCCCCCAAAAAAAACAGCACAAACTACAAAATCTAAAGTAATACCTTGAAAATTCACCAGTGCTTTGAGCACCACCGTGAACAAGTTCATAATGTTCAGTCACTTGTACGTTTCCCCAATGCGAGATCTCAATTTCACGAACCAACTCCTTAGCAACCGCAAACGGCTTATTACTAGGAAAATGAACAATCACCGGCACATACGAAAAACCAGGAAGATTCTCATACGGGCCATACTTGATCTCAGACCCAGAAAACTTGGTATTTTCAAGCTTCGTATACGATTCAACACTTTCACTGGGTAGTTTAATGGTAAGTGATTGGTATTTAACTTTATACGGTGATGTAAAATGGGCACTGTCTTGTAACAAAAAGAGCTGGGCCTCAGCTTGAGTGATTTTTTCGGGAAATGGTCGTAACATATGCGTGAAAACAGCTAAAGCGTCAATGTTTAAACTTTCACCCTTGGCTAGCTCTTTAGGAAAAGAAGCATGGTACCAAACTAGTGACGGTGGTGAATTATCAGGTTGGTTAACATTGATAGGGAGATTGGTAGCGGTGCCTCGATTTTTCCCTCTTCCTTCGGTACTAACAGCCGCTAAAAGTGCTAAATTTTTTGCTTGGTGTTCCGGAAAGGTGAAAGATAGCTCTGAAACTGGATCGGGGCCTGTATTTTCCACCTGCAAGGCAGAGAAACTCTCGATGATTATGGAGGGAAACAAACTTTAACAGGCTAGCACCATACTTCTCAAAATGGTCCAATTTGGTAATCAGATCTTGTTTAGTAAACAGAGTAATTAACGCTTTTCACCCTACCTGGAAATTACTTATCTACACTATGCTTGCCATATTAGCCGAATTCGAAAAGGACAAAATGTAGTTTAGTACCCTGAACTTGGCTACATAGAACTTTTTGTACTCTGAACTTGGCTAAATATACAAAACTAAGGCTTGAACTCGTTTATTAGATGACCCCAAACAAGGCTTGGGCTCGAGCTCGTGTAAGCTTAGGTTGTTTCGAGCTTTTATAAGCTTGGCTCATTACAATGGAACTCAAGCTAAAAGCATGAGGCTCAAAACAAGTTCGAGCTCGAGACTTATGATCATAAACTAGCCACGCTCGAGATTTGGCAACCTTGGGCTCGACTCGACTTGTTTCAACCCTCATTGTTAAGTGGCTATAGAATTAGCCAGCGATTAAAACAGGTTGAAATACCAATAATATGTTGTCCTATAGATGTATTTATAAGATGAAGCAAACTTTGGATTTAAACGCACCTTCAAGGTCAATGTCATCCGCACAATCTGTGAAGTCAGATCAATCTGAAACGAAATGAGATACTGTCAGGTTGTAGCTACAATAGAAAAACATGATACTTATAGAGTAAAAGAGAACAGTCTATCTCTGCTAGAAAGGGGAGTCAATTTAGCTTATATAACGTAAGAATATTTCGGCTTATATAACATAAGCCTCAATTTAGTGGCTTATTTGGAGACTTATGGGCTTATCTAAGCTTGTTATGATATAATAAGCTTATATAAGCCCATAAGTCACCAATAAGCTTAAAAAATTAGGGTTTATGAAATATAAGCCGAAATATGGCTTATTTTGGCTTATATAACGTAAGCCCCAATTTTGTGGTTTATTTTGAGACTTAGGGGCTTATATAAGTTTATCATGATACAATAGAATTATATAAGCCCATAAACCCGCAAATAAGCCACAAAATTGGGGCTTATGTTATATAAGTCGAAATGGGCTTACATTATATAAGCCAAACCAAACACCCCTTTAGTAAAGAATTACATTCTAACCATTTTTAGGAAGACAAACAACAGATTTATGAAGCTAAAGAAACTTCTAAAGTTCGCTGCAATCATTATATGCAAAAGCTCACATGGTGTAACAGCTAAAGCTGCTATAGTCAGAAGTCTAACTCATCCATGAAATAATTGATTATATAACCTAAGCTGGTACTAATAAACCATGCTCTAGGGAACTTTTAGAGACCATATAGAGGGGCATCAGAAATGACATTCATGATGTCTAACTGAGTAACTGATATAAAGACGAGCCGATAGTGATAAACTATAAAGAAATGCAGATGGTAAAGAACGAGATTTTGCCATCAGAAATGACATTCTGTGAATCACTATATTCATGTTACTACTTAATACAACACACACCAGAAAATTTATTTTCGCGTTTGACATCTTCACATACTATAAAGAACTACTTTGAGAATAATATGAACCCGACATTATCATAGCCTCAATGCCTAAAGCTCAACTATCAAAAGTCAAGTCTAACGCTCAAACTTAATACACATTTTAAGCTTTATAAGCAAACATTACCACATTACTGTATAAGCACTAAGTACTAACTTAACTAAACATAACATCACTTAAGGGGGTGTTAACATAACATCACTTAAGGGGGTGTTTGTGTTACCAAGCTTACGAGTTAAAGAAAATTTTGAAAAGCTCAAAAGGCCACTTTCTTAGGCTTATGAGCTTGTCATATAGAGCTTATGACTTTAAGTAAGCTATAAGCTCAACTTAATAAGCTTATGAGCCAAAAAAATGTTTCAAAATTTACATAAGCTCATAAGCCCGATAAATAAGCTAACATAAACTCCCCCTTACCTTCATGTTCATGCACTGGCATCATTTAGTGTAGGCAAATGCTAAGACATAATCAAATTCATAGCAGATAATGTAATTAGTAACTAGCAGAATATATATTTTTTAACTATGTAAACATACAAAAAATCCCTGAAAATAAAATATCTAACGTTCAAGTGTTTCCAATAAAAATGTTCAAGTTCGGCCACTACGTCTGCATTTCCATAAAAGCTTAAACAAACACAGGTATTTGTTTCAGATTATATAGCGGGCTAATGGCTTATTTGATTTTGGGGCTATGTTTCCTAACACTTTTTATGGCTTATTTTCATACTTTTCGGCTAATATAAGTGCATTATGACCAGTGGTGGCGGACCTTAACAGGGGCAGGGAAGGGTCCCGGCCCCTCAAAGGTTGTGACAAGTAGTGTAAATATTACTCTTTCCGTCTCAAAGTTATTGTCCACTTCTTTATTTTGGTATGTCTAAAATAATTCCTTCTCCCCCCACCCAAAATAAATGGTCAAGTTCCGCCATTGATTATGACATAATAAGCTTATGGGGAAACTTATTTAAGGCGGAAAGTTTCAAAAATAAGCCACGTAAAGCGAGCTTATAAAACATAAGCCCAAAACTAAGGTTCATGTCCTAAACTAAAAATTGTTTCACCTTTCACATTTTGTTCGAAATTTCAAATTTTGCTCTCATTTTATCCAAAAGAAGTTGTAACTCACCAATTTACACAACAATGTTATAAACTTATATAAGCCGAAAAGTTTCAAAATAAGGCACAGAAAGCGAGCTTATAAAACATAAGCCCAAAACTAAAAATGTTTTATGTTTCACTTTTCGTTACGAACTTTGAAATTTTGGTCTCTCCCTTTACCCAAACGAAGTTGTAATTCACCAATTTAAACAACAATGTTATATCAAGTTTCAAAGTAAGCCTTGAAAAGCGAGCTTATAAACATAAGCCCAAAACTAAAAATTGTTTCAATGTTTCACTTCTCGTTACGAACTTTGAAAGTTTGGTCTCTCATTTTACCCAAAAGAAGTTGTAATTCACCAATTTAGTATCCACTAGTTTGCAAGACATAAGACATTGTTCAGAAAGTAGCAGACACAAACGGTAAATTACATCTTTTTATAAAGCCAAACAACAACGTTATGAAACTATCCTAATTTCAGCAACTATTTTGCAAGACATAAGACATTGTTCAGAAAGTAGCAGACACAAACGCGTAAATTACATCGTTTTTCCGAGTGAAAAAAGAGATAAAAATGAAACAATTTGAACGGCCAAACAACAATGTTATCAAACTATCCTAGAATTGTTGAAGAATATATAGCAGCTAAACTTAATAAGGGATCTAATGATAAAAAAACATAAGCCCAAAACTAACATTCGTAATTCACCAATTTAGATCCACTACTTTGTGAGCCATAACACATTGTTCAGAAACTAGCAGAGACACAAAAGAAGTCGTAATTCACCAATTTAGTATCCACTACTTTGTGAGCCATAACACATTGTCCTAAACTAAATATTGTTTCGCCTTTCACATTTTGTTAAGAAATTTTTAATTTTGGTCTCTCATTTTACCCAAAAGAAGTCGTAATTCACCAATTTAGTATCCACTACTTTGTGAGCCATAACACATTGTTCAGAAACTAGCAGAGACACAAACGGGCAAATCACACTTTTTTTCCGAATCAAAAAAAGGAAAGAAAAATGAAACAATTTGAACGGCCAAACAACAATTTTATCAAATTAGCCTAAAATTGTTCAAAACATTGTTCACAAATTAGCAGACACAAACGCGTAAATTGCACCCTTTCTTTCCGAATCAAAAAAAGAAACAACTATTTTATAGGCCGAAACAAGAATATTATC
The DNA here is from genome assembly GCA_025667525.1 of Glebionis coronaria. Lineage (NCBI taxonomy): Eukaryota > Viridiplantae > Streptophyta > Magnoliopsida > Asterales > Asteraceae > Glebionis > Glebionis coronaria. Next base: position 17,858,130 of record CM046875.1, read on the forward strand.
AAACTAGCCTAGAATTGTTCAAAATATACAGCAGCTAATCTCATATGCCCACATACAAGCTTAAACAAACACCTGTGTTTGTTTCAGATTTTCTAGCGGGCTTATGGCTTATTTGGTTTTGGGGTTATGTTTCGTAAGCTCACTTTTTATGGCTTATTTTGATACTTTTGGGCTTCTATACTTTTGTTATGTCTAAAATAATTCGGCTTCCGCCATTGATTATGACATAATAAAATTATAAAAGTTTCAAAATAAGCCACAAAAGCGAGCTTATAAAACATAAGCCCAAAACTGACGTTCATGTCCTAAACTAAAATTTGTTTCATGCTTCAAAATTTGGTCTCTCATTTTACGAAAAGAAGTTGTAATTCACCAATTTAGATCCACTAGTTTGTAAGCAATAAGACATTGTTCAGAACGTAGCAGACACAAACGCATAAACTACAACTTTTTTCAGAAAAAGGGGGTGTTTGTTTCGGCTTACTTGTGGGCTTAAAAGCTTATTTGTTTTCGCTTATATTTCATAAGCTTCAAATTTCTGGCATATTTTGAGATTTGTGAGCTTATATAAGTTTGTTACGATATGATAAACTTATATAAGCCCATAAGTCTCAAAATAAGCCAAAAGTTTGGGGCTTTATGAAATATAAGGCGAAATGAAAGAAGCTGATAAGCCCATATATAAGCCAAAACAACACCCCCGTAAAAAAAAAGAAACAATTATTTCATAAACCCAAACAAGAATGTTATGAAACTCGCAAAAATTGTTGAAAAAGATAGCAGGTAAACTTAATAAGGGGTCTAATAAAAAAATTGAGATATGAAAATTCAAATTTTGGTTTCTCGTTCTACCCAAAAGAAGTCGTAATTCACCAATTTAGTATCCACTAGTTTGTAAGCCACAAGACATTGTTCACAAACTAGCAGAGACACAAATGGTAAATTACATCTTTTTTCCGAGTAAAAAAAGAGAAAAAAAAATGAAACAATCTGAACGGCCGAAACAAGAATATTATCAAACTAGCCTAAAATTGTTCAAAATATACAGCAGCTAAACTAAATTTAATAAGGGATCTAATGATAAAAAAACATATGCCCAAAACTAACATTCAAGTCCAAAACTAAAAATCGTTTGATGTTCCATTTTTTGTTAGGAACTTTGAAATTTTGGTCTCTCGTTTTACCGAAAAGAAGTTGTAGTTCACCAATTTAGGGGCTGTTTGTTTTAGCTTATATAACGTAAGCCTATTTCGGCTTTATATAACATAAGCCTCAATTTTGTGGCTTATTTGGAGACTTATGGGCTTATCTAAGTCAGGGACGAAGCTTGAAATCTTTTCTAAGGGGGGTAAAAAATGTAACTTATTGATTTTGAAGGGGCAGAACTGTTAAATAATAACTCTTTACACTAGCAAAATTTATAAATTACACTGAGGACAAAAAGTTTTGGAGGGGCCAGTACCCACCCCTGCCCCTATGAAGCTTCGTCCTTGATCTAAGTTTGTTATGATATAATAAACTTATATAAGCTCATAAGTCACCGATAAGCTTAAAAAATTAGGATTTATGAAATATTAGCTGAAATATGGCTTATATTCGGCTTATATAACGTAAATTTCAATTATGTGGCTTATTTTGAGACTTAGGGGCTTATATAAGTTTATCATGATATAATAAACCTATATAAGCTCATAAACCTCCAAATAAGCTACAAAATTGGGGCTTATGTTATATAAGCCGAAATGGGCTTACGTTATATAAGCTAAACCAAACACCCCCTAAGTATCCACTAGTTTGTAAGACCTGTGATGGGCTTTTCCTCTCAGGCGAAGCGGATAAGGAGTTTAAAATAACTAGGCGAGACATTATGCCGCTTGGATGTCATTGCACGACTCGACCCAGTAACCACTAACATTTTCCGTTCTAAAAAAGGATCTAATGATTAAAAAAAATGAGAAATGAAAATAAATAAAAAAAAGATTGGTTACCCGTCGATCAAGCTTGGAGATGAGTAGATCGGATAAAACTGGTACTGATAATTGTACGGTTAATAATGATAATATTAGTACGAAAACAGATGGATCAAATCGTAATCGAGTCATGATTGAAATTAATTAGCTAGGGTTTATGGTTGTGATTTGAAATTGGGGAAATTATTATTTAGGACAAGAGTGAAAGTCTACTACTACTGGTTGTAAGTCATGACTGTGTGTGTTATCGTGCTTGTAAATATATTATAATTTATTTAAATATATCTTTTTAAATCATTTTTATATATTAATTTTATAGTTAACAACTAATTTATCAAACATTTTTTATTGAAAAAATAATACAGTTTATAGCTAATGTTAACACCTTTATAATTAACAGCTCACAATTAGAGCACACGGTGCAGTTGAGCCGTCGTGCTCGTGTCGTGGGCAAAAAGTGATGCCACGTCACTTTTTATTCCCACGACACCAAAACACCCCACGATGGCTCAACCCCCCTCCCTGGTTAACACGAGAATTCTCGTGTCGTCGTCACCCAACTTTTTTTTTTTTTTTTTTTCAACAATTTATTTTCAACTAAAAACACATTTCATTCATAATAAAAATACAAATACAAATTTTTTTAAAAATAATACACGAAAAAAAAATTACATTTAAAAAAATAACAATAATAAAAAAAACATCAATGATTAAGGTTCCATAAATGCTCAACGAGATCACGTCGAAGAGAATCGTGAACTTTCCTATCCCGAAGCTCCTTATTTTTCCTTCTAAATGTCTCACAACGTTCGACCCAAGTTCGTTGGAGATTGGCTTCAGGCGGAGCATACATATGGTCATATTCACTAATGTCAAACTTTTGGTCTTCCAATATCATGTTATGTAGTATGATGCAACAATACATGATTCTTTTAAGCGTGCTGACTTGGAAACTTCGTGCGGGTTGCTGAATAATCCCCCACCGACCTTGTAATACCCCGAACGCTCTCTCAATATCTTTTCTAGCGCTTTCTTGAACCCTTTTAAATTTCATTTTCTTTTCGTCCGTTGCAATTGTATACGACTTAACAAAAGAAGACCATTGAGGGTAAATTCCATCTGCTAAATAATACCCTTGCTTGTATGTTTTACCGTTAACAACAAATTCAGTATCTGGAGCCTCGTCCAAAAGAAGGTTATCAAATAACGGTGAACCATATAAAACATTAAGGTCGTTATTTGCCCCCGGCACCCCAAAATAAGAATGCCATATCCATAACTGTTGATCAGCAACAACCTCGAGCATAAGTGTTGGGTATTTTTTATCACGCCTTTTAAATTGACCATGTAACGCTTTAGGACAATTTTTCCATTCCCAATGCATACAATCTATGCTACCAAGCATACCCGGGAGATTATGTTTCCTATTGTGCAAATCATAAATATGTTGTACATCCTCAGGCGACGGTGTTCTAAGATACTTTTCAACATACAATACATAAATGCATTTGGTAAAGTTCCATAAGCATTCATGTGAACAACGCTCGGCTACTTGCAAATATTCATCTAGTACATCGGGTGTTGTACCATACGCCAATTGGCGTATTGCCGATGTGCATTTCATAGTGGGGCTAAAACCTAAACGACCCGTTGCATCCTTACGTTGTTTAAAGAAATAGAAGTAGGGTGGTAGTGGAAGAACGTTGTAACTACTTATATCATGAACTATTTTTCTAAAAAGGGTAGAACTCATACGATACCTTCGTCGGAATCGATCCTCCGGATACTTTGGCGGAGTTTCAAGGTCACCAAAATAATCGGCCATAAGTCTTCTTTCCGCATCTTCTCGCTCACGTGGGATGTATGTTCTAACGCGAGGACCGACGTTACTACTACTTTCTTCCTCGTCCTCATCTAACATCTCAATTTGTTCCCAATATTCAAGATATCGGGTATAATCTTCCATATCTTCTTGATCGTAGTTTTCGTAAATAGAGGACAAATCGGAACTCCCGGGATTCATATTGATAAAATAGTGTGTGAATATGAGAAAATAGTATGTGTTTGTGTGATATATAATGAAATTATATGAAAAAATGGGGTATTTATAACCAAAAAACGGGCAAAAACATGAAAAAACAAAAAACTAGCCGTTACCCAACGGTAACTTTTTTTAAATTTTCAAAAAAAAAAAAAAAAAAAATTTAAAAAACCCGACGGCGCGAGCCACGGTGTGGTTGGCGCCGCCGTGGCCTCGCGCCGTCACGACGACGTCGGCTGGTAGGTACCAGCCCAAAACCGACGGCGCGAGCCACGGTGTGGTTGGCGCCGCCGTGGCCTCGCGCCGTGGTGGCCAGCTCCCCACCAGTTAACCGTACCGAGCCCTCTTATCTTTACCAAACATAGTCTATATGTTTGGTTGGGGAATATCGACACATATTCAAAACATTTACATTTTAAATTTTTTTAAATATTTTATTTCGTATAAGAAATTTAAACTTCTCTGAATTCCCATGAAGGGTATTAAAATTACTCAGAAAAATGAAAAAAAAAATAATTTACAAGAAAACTATTATTTAAAAAAGATTAAGTCGTTTTTATTTTGATTTTTATGTTTGTATAAAAAACCTATCAAATTTATATGAAAAATATTTTTTTTGTTTTTGCTCTTTTAAATAGCAAAAATAAATTTACATATATATATATATATATATATATATATATATATATATATATATATATATATATATATATATATATATATATATATATATATATATATATATATATATATATATATATATATATATATATATATATATATATATATATATATATATATATATATATATATATATATATATATATATATATATATATATATATATATATATATATATATATATATATATATATATATATGTAAATTTATATAATTTATAGAAAAAATATTTTAAATTTATATAAAAGGTAAAAAAAAATTATTTTTACTCGTTTAAATAGAAATTTTAAAAATTTTAAGAAATTTTTGTTTAAAAAAATATTTATTTGGTTACTAGTCATATAAACAAGAAAAATAAAATTTACATACTATTTTCTAAAATTTATATAACTTTTTTTATAAAAACTTATATAAACTTTTAAAAAACTTATAGAATTTTTTTATAAAATTTATATAGATATTGTTTATAAATTTATCGAAATTTGTTATAAAATATAAATAAATCTTGTATGAAACTTATTGAAGTTTTTTATAAAATTTATATAAATATTCTATAAAATTTATACAAAAAGTGAAAATCGATTTTTAATATTTTAAATAAAAAATATTTATAAAAAATATTTATTCTTGTTAATTGGTTCAACCCAAAATTAAAAATTCAAAAATATTATAAATTTCTGCCAACCAAACATGCATAAGCATTTTAAATTCCATAATTTTTAATTCATAGGAATTTTAATTTACTAGAAATTAAAATTCCTGAATTTCAAAATCTTGAACCAAACAGCATTTATTCTTGAGAATTCCCCGAATTGCCAAACGAATGAATTAAGAATTCTCTACAAATATTGCTCTTGGTATGGCAAACGAATGGTTTTTAACTTTTTTTCGGGTTTTTACTTGTTTATATAAAAAAATAAATTTTTAAAAAAAATTATAAAAAAGTTATAAAAATTGTTTATTCATTTTTATTCTTTTAAATAGAAAAAATGAAATTTATGTAAACAAATGAAAAACTCAAATTTTACTCATTTAAATGGAAATTTAAAAGTTTTAACATAATTTTATAAAAAAAACATTTATTCGGTTTTTGCTCGTATGAACAAGAAAAATAATTTTTATATAAAAACTAATATAAATTTGGGACAACATTTATATAAAATGTTTATAAAATTTATATAAACTTTTTATAAAATTTATATAACTTTTTTATAAAAAAAATTATCTAATATTATTCGTGTCAATTTGGTCGACCCAAAACCAAGATTTCAAAATATTATGAATTTCTATCAATCAAACATGCGTAGGCATTTTAAATTTCGAAATTTTAAATTCTCAAGATTTTAATTTACTAGAATTTAGAATTCTAGAATTTTAAAATCTCTAACCAAACGGCACCTAAGTGTTTTTAGTCAAGGTTCGGTCCCTATTGTTTTAAAGCTAGACGAGAAAAAAGGAAAAAGAAAAATAATGACGAAAATGTAAAACTGTTGATCCCAAACTTAGATCGATTTAGCTTTATGTTAACGAGATTGAATCAAGTATAACACGTAGAGAAACTTTGTGTTTATGACAATCTAAGTGCTATGCGGAATTAACACTTAGAACAAAGAATAAAGCAAAACACAATGTATACCAAACTTTCACTTGTATTGATAATCGATGTCGTACAATGAAAGTGCCAAAAACGTATATCAGTATCAAACCCTAAGACCTCCTTTTATAACGTAAGGAGTCTTGAACAATAATCTACTTATCAACTATTCTAGGAAAAGATAAATATAGAAAATACATTGTTGATCATATCTTTTCTAAAACATATAAAACGTGTTGACTAAGTAGTTGTCTATGATTGGGATTTCCTTTGTCAGCACCTTGATAAGTCTTGTCAGTGCTCAATCTGTCAGCGCTCCATTTGCTCTTGTCAGCGTCCAAAATCCCTTTGTCAGCGGCTGAGTGACTTAGCTATTTTTATTCCCAACAATCCTCCCCTAAACTTGATACTTACTATAATATTCAAGTTTCTGAATATAAACAAAATACAAGAGAGAATTCTTACAAATAAAACCTACTCCTTAATTTGAGCATATATAAACCTTAAAAAGTCCATGCTAATGTCACTGGTGTAGTCAACTTCAAGCTTGGTACAGACCAACTTCTTCAACAAATCTTGTGATAGATGATATGCTTGATCTATCAACAAGTATTCTACAAACTTTGTAGTACTAAGATGGTAAACACCAGCAGCTGAATACAAAGGCCACTTCAACTCACTCAAGTCATCCATATCCAACCTGTTAGGACCATTGGAATAGTTAATTGTAATAGGTAGACTAGGAGGTATGTAGTTCCTCCTGGTCCTAGTAGTAGTAGGAGCAATTCGTGCTCCTGGTCCTAGTTAAAGTCAAACTTTATTATTTATTTATTATTCTGTTGGGATATGCATGAGATATGTTAGGAAAGGATATGCATATCAGTTCTACACGTTTTGTTTAATGATGTATTAGGGTTTCCTTGTAGTATAAAAGGAACCTTAGGCAGAAGGGTTAGACACACCTTCATCAAACGTAGTTCTAGTTATTATCAATATTAGAAATTCTTAGAAAGGATCAAGTCTTTATAGTTATTCTGTTCTTCTTTATTGTATTTGTATTCTGCATTTATATTGTGTATATAGTCTCTCTGTGAATAGACTTGTGATTACAGAAGTCGTTCACCGATCCTGACAGGCTGCAAGATCCACATCTAGTGGACCCAACAAGTGGTATCAAAGCCTGGGAGAGTCTCTGTACAAGAAGAATCAAGTTTTCTTATTACTAACATTTTTGTTTTATCATGTCTGCCTCAAGTTCTACTCAAACAGGAGAAGACAGCACTCCTAAAACTGTGCAACCTCAGCAGATCGTTGCTACGGTTTCCAACACAAATAGGAAATTCCCTCTTCTGAAAAAGGATGAGTATGATAGTTGGGCAATGAAGATGGAATGGTGGATCACCAACACTGATCAAGACCTTTGGAAGGTTATTCTGAATGGGAACAGCAGGAAGCTAACTGGAAGAGACAAGAATGGTAACATTACTCTTATTGACCCTAAAACTCATGAAAAAATCATAGCCATTCAGAAGGAAGTCAAAGCAAAAACTATTTTGCTTCAATCTCTTCCTGTTGATCACATGGGTGACTTCTACCATTTGGATGATGCTAGAGATATCTGGAATGGAATAAAAGCAAGGTTTGGTGGGAATGAGGAGTCAAAGAAAATGAGAAGATCCATGCTGAGAGATGAATTCACAAAATTCAAAATCTCAGAAACTGAAGGTATACATCAAGGGTGTGACAGGTTCGAAAAGATATTGAGCCAATTGAATCAACTTCGGTCGAAACCTAACGATGGTGATATTAATGCAAGATTTCTTAGAGCCTTACCCTACTCATGGAATCAGGTGGTAATCTCTCTCAAAGCAAAAGGTGGGCTTGACTATCTCAACTTTGATGATTTATTTCATAAGCTCAAAACTTTTGAACCTCATGTGAGAGGATATTCAAGTGATTCTTTTCCCACTCCTGCTAATTCTGCATTTGTGAGTTCTATGGCATCCAGTCCCATGTCGTATGATAGTAGCCCAAGCAATACTGTGTCTTCTCAACATACTTTTCAGCATACTTCTGCTCCTGATCCTACAGCCAAGTCTGGTAGCATGGTAGAAGCCGTTCTTCATTCTTTTGTGGCTGATGTTGATGCTCAACAACAACTTGCTTTTGATGACTTCAAACAGGTCGATAATCTTGACCTGGATGAAATAGATCTTAAATGGCATATGGCCATGCTCACTCTTAGGGTTCACAAGTTTGAGAAGAAAGCAGGTCGAAAATTCAATTACAACCCAAGGGAGCCAGCAAGGTTCGACAGAAGCAAGGTTCGATGCTATAACTGCCAGCAGCAAGGTCACTTTGCAAGGGAATGCCCTAGCAAGAATGACCAGGAGAAAAGCAGATACTCAGCTTTTAAGGTTCAGGAGGTAAAAGATGACAAGAAGGCATTGGTATCTGTTGACTCTATGGTCAACTGGAATGATCATCAGACTACCACTTTGGAATTGGCTGAGTCCTCGACTGACGTGTTTACAATGATTGCTGGGAATCTATCTGATGCAGAGGAAGCAGACGAGTTTGCTCTTATGGGCATCTCACCTCAGGTACAACATTGTCCTCTTGGTTGTCATGATAAGTATTCAGAATTGTTGTCCCAATATAATGACTTAAATGATCAGAATGATAAGTATTTTTTAGAGGTTCAAGCCTATAAGGCTTCTTTAAACACATTGGAACAACAAAAGAGGTGGCTACAAGATACTCAACGTAAGTATGAGGATAAAATTAGGATACTGAGCATCGATTTAGAAAACACAACAAATATGCTTAAATATACAGAAAAGGTAAAAGATGCCAGTATCAAAGAAAAACAGGAGATGCAAGAAAGATTAGATGCTACAATGTTGAGATTTGAAAAATGGCAAAAGGCACCTAAAAATATTTCAAAATTAATCAATAGTAGCATGTCTGGTAGGACTAAAAGAGGATTAGGATTTGATAAATATATTGATTCAGAAGATGTGTTTGATTTATCTTTTTCGAGTGTCTTTGATGCCGAGAAAGAGGAAGAGGGAGAACCTAGTTACAATAGGTTTAAACCAACAGCAGAAATGCATGATGTCCCTCCACCTCTTACTGGAACTTTCATGCCCACTTCTAGGCATAATGACTTGGATGGATCACAGATGCATGAGTCCCTAAAAAGTTCTACTAATTCTAATGACTTTGTCTCGTGTACTTTCAGTGACAAAGCCAGTGACTCTGCATCAAGTGGTTCAAGTGAAGAGTCAAGACCTACAAGTTCCAAGTCGAATGATCATGCTGCTACTGGTGCTAGGAAGTGTGAAGAGAGAGTTCCTTTTAAGTCCACTGTGTCTGGTCCTGGTTTATTGAGTCCTAGGAAGATTGATTCTCCTAGAATTGTGTGTAATAAAGTTAGCAGTATGAAACAATGTCATTCTAATAAAAGGTCAATTAAAACATGTTTTGTTTGTGGAAGTGCATTTCATTTGATTAAAGATTGTGATTTTTATGACAAACATGCTTCTGTTCATCAAGCATTTCCTGCTCCTGGTCCACCAGGAGTTGCTCCATATTCTTCTAGAAGACTCAATCCTAGTGCTCAATCGTTTTCTTCTTCTAGAAAGACCTCTCCATTAGCTTCTGATCATTGGAGAAACATTGTATTAACAACAAATAGAACCACCAGTAACTATTTTCAGAATTTTAATCTAATTTATTCACATAATTTTGACCGCATGTATTTTGGGTTGGGAAGTTTGGGAACTGCTGTTAAGCCCTCAGCAGGTTGTTCTTGGTCAAACAATAATACCAATATGATGCATAGGCAACCAAAGAACAACAGTGGATCTCATCAATCTTCTTGGCTCTCTACTAAAGATCCACAAGGCAGGCTCAAACCTGACAAGGTTTGGGTCCCCTTAAGACACTAACTTTTGCATTTTTATTATCTTGTTGTTGTAGGTTACTCCATACCAAGATCCTAGTCTAGGAATTGTTGATAGTGGTTGCTCTAGGAGCATGACAGGAAATAAAAGTCTTCTCTCTAACTTTGTACCATTTCAACAGACGATCGTAGCTACTTCTTCAACAGAAGCTGAATACGTTGCTGCTGCTAGCTGTTGTGGACAAGTTTTGTGGATCCAAAATCAGATGTTGGATTATGGGTTCAATTTTATGAACACCAAAATTTTCATTGACAATCAAAGCACTATCTGCATTGTGAAGAATCCTGTTTTTCATCAACGTACAAAGCATATTGAAATTCGGCACCATTTTATACGGGATGCCAATGAGAAGAGGTTGATACAGGTTCTTAAAGTTCATACGGATGACAATGTTGCTGATTTGTTGACAAAAGCCTTTGATGGTCCTCGGTTCAACCACTTGGTGGTTCACATTGGGATGGTTAACCCTTGAGGTCTAGGACTGAGGGGAGGCTATGCCTAAGGGGAGGCTTAGTGTACATATTTATTTGCACAGACTAACATATTGGTAGCTTTTAACAACATATTGCATTGGTTCTGGTGGTGTGTGTTACTCCTGGTGGAGGTTTTTGCTCACTTCTGATGGTTATGTTCATTCATGACTGGCTTCTAGTCCTGATTGGTTAGCTTCTAGTCATCATTAGCTGGCTTCTGGTGGATGCAAATCCTTCTTTGTCAACTGGTGGTTGCCTTCTGGTACTGGTTTGGGACACTGTTCAATTTGTTGACTTCTGTTGACCACATTCTGCTTCTAGTATTGACCATTGTGCGGTTTGACTTTTAGTCAACGCATTCAAATTCTGGTATATATCATCTTATTTAACTTTGATAAATTGGAATTTGCAAATAATGTTAAAAGGGGCAAGTGGTTACTTTGCAACAACTGTCTAATTTGAAAGGGAAACCCCCATTATTAGGGGTCAATGAACAGTTACTCCCACCATTATTTATGGTCAATTAACCTTTCTTGACTCATTCATCTCACTCATAACACACACACATCCGATCCTACTCTCTCAAACCCTAACAAATCCTCTTCCATTCCTATTAATCAAGATCCATGGCTGCCTTGGTATACCAACCTGCTCACAACAAGGTCGCCTATCTAGGAGATGGTCCACACCGTGATGATTTCACTGACATTCTGGATTTCATTGAGGCTTCAAACCTCAGGTATGCTTTTACTGTATGTCCCACTATTTATGATAATGTCGTTCGTCAGTTTTGGGCTTCTGCTCGTCTTGTGGCTGTGGATGGTCGTCCACGTGAAATCCATGCTACCATAGATGGACGTTCATACGTGGTTTCTGAAGCTTCTATTCGTAGTTCCCTTCATCTTCAAGATGAAGGTGGTGTTGTTTCCATCCCTAATGTGGAGGTGTTGGAGGGGATGGCTGCTATTGGGTATAATCATGGGGGGAAGTTTAACTTCCAAAAGAATAGGTTTTCCCCCCAATGGAAGCTTCTAGTGCACTTTCTGATTCATTATTTAAGTCCCAAGTCTGGGAGTTGGGATGCTTTCCCTACTCCTTTGGCTACTTGTCTAATATGCTTAGCACAGGGTAGGGTATTTAATTTCTCTCGTTATTTGTTTGAGGGGATGGTTAACAATCTGTCTAGTGCTGGTTCTAGGAAGAAGTTTCTGATGTATCCTAGGTTTTTACAACAGATACTTGTTTGTATACCTCGTGATAGGGCTGAACATGAGCCTTCTAAGCTTACTGCTAAAGTATACTATAATATGGCCCATGGGTTTAGCGGGGAGTGGAGGCCCCTTACTGATGCCATGTTGGGCCTTGCTCAGGGTCCTCCTGATGTTGTTGTTCCTCCGGTTGAACAAGCCGAGGAGGAACCTCAGTTAGGTGATGACCCAATGGAGGAGGAGAATCCTGCTGGTGGTGCTCCTCATGTGGTTGAGGAAGAGCTGGTTGGGGAGGTGGTGGTTGAAAGGCCATCCACTTCCAAGGCTGCTCCTTCTTCATTGCCACATTCGTCTCCATTTGTGGAGACTCCCCCTCCTAGTCCTGCTCCACACTCTTCTGATAAGCCTTCTGGTGCTGGTGCTCCTAATGATGACCCATTTCTTGCTTCTGGTTCCAATGAAGCCTTCCCAGACCCAATTCCTCTTGGTGGGAAAGCGGAGGAGCCTATTACACTTACTTCTTTACTTGATCTTATGCACAGGTATCATGCACGGATTCTTTCCTTGGAAGCAGATTTAAATCAACACCGTAAGCTTACTCGAGAATTTGTTCTTCCCATGGCTGACCGGATCAAAGCATTGGAAACACAACAAAGGCGAAGGAAGAAGCATGTGGTTCACTCTGATTCTGATGAGGAGGTTAAGGATCGTGTTGAGGATGGTTTGACTTTGTTGGTAAAGGCTGCCTTTGCTGATAAGTTGTATGATGATATGTCGATTCCTCTTACTTCCTCCAGCATTCCTTCTCCTGCTGTTGTTCCCACCCCAATGGAAGGTGTTGCTGGTCCTACTGCTGGTTCCACTGCTGGTCCATCTCATGATCCAAAGGGGAAGGCCCCCATGACTGATGCTCCCTCACCACCTCACAAGCGTACACGCAGACAGCTTGAGGAGGATAGGTTGGGTGAGGAGGCTGCTCAAAGGATGCAAGCCGAAATTGATCAAGCTGCTCGGGCTGAGGAGGAAGCGCTACGACAGCAGAGACGTGAACAGGTGTAGTGATAGGTGTGTAAACACCCATCCTTTTACCACTTAATTCGGGCTAAAACGAGACCAAAACACGTCTTTAATATCATTTGTTTGGAATTATGCGTGGTTTTTGTGTTTATTGTGTTTTCAGAGCTAACCGGATAAATATTAAAGAAAACATGGGATTGCACGAGTTTTATCAAGGAAAAAGACTCAAGACGAAGTCTATTGTCCAAGAGGTGCAAAAGATTTGAAGTCAATGGGCCTATTTGAAGATTTATCGAAGAAAAGGACCAAAGATGGAAGATTTACATATGCCGAAGAAACTCAAGTCTATTTAACGAAGAAATTAAAAGACGAGTTGAATTTAATCGACGACAAATCCCGAATCAGAATCGAAAACGTCAACTTTTCTGAAAAGACGAGGAGACAAGAAGAAAGGGAGAAAGCCCACTCACCAACCAACCACTAGGACTATAAATAGACTTTTCCTTCACATTTTAGGGAGAGAGCTTCATTTTTCTTTTTCCCAGGTTCTTAGGATCGGTTCATCACAAACACCATTAGGGTGTTTGGTGATTTTCATCTTTTTCTTTCAATCTTGTAACTCTTAATCATTACTCTTGTTATTTTTACATTAATCAATCAATTCCATCTTTTCATTCATCTTGATCTTCATAATCTTCTAGTTCAAGTTCTTAAGTTTTTATTTGATTCAAGTTTGATCTTAAAAAGTTGTTGATTTAGTGTTTTTATTGGTGGTATTTGTTACTTAAGGTATTTAAATGATTTGTGTTTAATTTGGTAAAACCTTTTTGAGTATTTTGGTGTTTAGATTGAAAATCGTTTGGTTTCTGCTGTTACTGTTCTTCGCTGCCCAGATTATTCCGAACAAGACCAATATTCCGAATAGGCGAATTCCCATTTCCCTTATTCGGAATTTTGGATATTCCGAATAGGGTTTTTCACTTTTCCCTTACTCGGAATATTTTAAATATTCCGAACAGTGTTCTTTTTCCGCATAGGCTTTATTTTTCCGAATAGGCAACATTTTCCGAATAGAACTTATTTTTCCGCATAGTCATACTTTCCGCATAGACTTGATTTTTCCGCATAAGGGTGTTTTTCCGAATAGAACTGTTTTTCCGCATAGAGATATTTTTCCGCATAAAGTATTATTTTCCGCATAGGATATTAATTTCCGAATAGAATTTACTCCGCATTGACCTTGTTTTCCGAATAGAACTGTTTTTCCGTGTAGGTCCATTTTTCCGCATAGGCTATAATATTCCGAATAGGACAATTTTCAGCATAGACATCTTTTTCCGCATAGCACTTATTTTTCCGAATAGTGTAATTTCTGATTAGGGTATTTTTCATTTACTGTTTGTTTTAAATTCTTAAGTCCAGCTTTCCTTTTTAATAGAATAGAAAACCAAACTCCTTTTTGTCACCAAGAACAAATCATTCCACTTTAAACTGAGATCAATTCGAGAGGATTCCGAGAACGAACTTTTTCACCATAGAAAATCTCTTGTATCAAATGGCGCCGCTGCCGGCTCCTCTCGTTAAGATCAAAAGTTTTTTGTGAGAACTTGGATTTTGGGATCCGTTCCCCGTGAACGTTACTTTTTCACAAAAATTCTCAAAAACACTAAAAAATATAAAATTTTCAAAAATCCTAAAAAGTAAAAAACCATAAAAAACCAAAAATATTTTTGTATTGTTTTTGCCTTGTTAGTTCTTTTGCAGGTGTATGCGCACTCGATCCACGTCATATCAAGAGCCCGAGCCTCTCGATCACTTAGACATGGCCGGTGTACCACCTCCAAACAATAATAACAACAACAACCCGCCTTTCAACAACATGAACAATAACAACAACAATGAGCCCCTTCCGGATAATCGCCCAATGATTGAACTGCTGCAAGCTCATGTCGATGGCAACACGGATCCAATTGTCATACCTCCAATTGCCGCCAACAATTTCGAGCTAAAATCAGGCTTTATCCAGATGGTCTCCGCTCAACCATTCTTGGGACGAACCATTGATGATCCACACGACCATATCAAGAGATTTCTACAACTCACCAACACGGTCAAATTCAATGGGGTTCCACAAGAGGTTATAAGGTTACAACTTTTTCCCTTTTCTTTAGAGGGACAAGCCCGGCATTGGCTTGCTAAAGAACCGCCACAGAGTATTCTCTCGTGGACGGATTTGGAAACAAAGTTTATCAATTACTTTTTTCCACCCTCTCGTACTACCGCTTTGCGGAATGAGATCATAAATTTTGAACAAAAGTACGATGAGTCATTCAGTGAATCTTGGGATCGCTTTAAAGATCTTTTAAGAAAATGCCCACAACATGGTTTTACCAAAGTACATCAAATCAATACTTTTTACAATGGTTTAAGCATGAGTGACCAAGATTCACTGAATAGTGCCTCGGGGGGTAATCTATTGGCTAAGACTTCCAATGCTGCTTGGGACATCATTGAGAATAAATCTCGTGTGCAAACCAAGAGTGTTCGGACCAATGTTGCTAGTGCTAGCACTAATGACAGCGACAAGCGACTTGACAAAATCACCATGCTTCTTGAATCGCTTGTCACACACACCGTCAGCAACAACAACAGCAACAACGCCAAAAACGCTCAAGTGAACGCTGTCAGCCAACCTTGTGAGATATGCGGTGGTCCTCACTCTTACACAACTTGTACCGCCACCCAAGATTACCCTGCAGAGAATGTGAATGCAGCATATGGCACCTATCAACAACCTGCTTATCAAGCTAGATCTCAAGGTGACCGTAACTTGCTTAGCTACCGCAGCAACAACTATCTTTCACCACCTGGTTTCCCTCCTGCCAACCCAAACCAACAACAAAACCTTAATCGCCCTCCTCAACAACAACAACAACCTCGACAACCATACATCCCACCTCACAAGCAGCAACAACCACCTCAACGAAACAACCAAGTCTACCAACAACCTGCTTACCAACCACCTGCATACAATGCTCCTCCCAACCAACCCACCGCTCTTCACCAAGAAGTGGAAACTTATATGAGGACTAACGATGCGATAGTGGGAAATCTTCAGAGAGAGGTGCTCAACCTGAAAGCAGACTTGGTCAAGCAAGGAAACGATTTGAGAGCAGACATGAGAAACACGTTGGATAGCCAAACTAATGATCTGAGAAACATGATGGCTAGTTTCTTCCAAAGTAGTCAACCCTCTTCTTCGGGTACTCTTCCGAGTAACACCGTTGCGAATCCAAGAGGGGAGATGAAAGCAATCACTACTCGAAGTGGCAAAGGTACCAAGGAACCCGAGCTTCCTATACCTCCACCGGTGACTGTGACTAAGGAGAACGAGTCACCTGCGCCTATTCCTCATCCTTCTCCTTCCCCAATTTCTCCACCTCTTCCTTCTACCCCTCCTCCACCCGTGGTTGTGAGTGATCCTATTCTCCCAAAGCCTTCCTCTTCTTCCAATATACCTTATCCATCTAGGTTGAGGAAAGAGAAGCAAAAGAGCAAGGATGATATTCAGGTTTCGAACTTCCTTAAAATGTTCAAACAACTGAATTTCAATATCTCCTTCGCTGAGGCTCTCGCTCACATGCCCAAATATGCCAAAATGTTTAAAGATCTTCTGAGCGACAAGGAAAAGCTCCTCGATATTGCCAACACCCAACTTAATGAGAATTGCTCTGCAGTGCTCTTAAGGAAATTGCCAACTAAGCTTGGTGATCCGGGTCGTTTTCTTATCCCTTGCAATTTCCCGGGAGTAGAGAATTGCATGGCCCTAGCAGATCTAGGTGCCAGTATTAATCTCATGCCTCTAAGTGTTTGGAAGCAATTATCTCTCCCAGAGCTAGTCCCCACCAAAATGACTTTGGAATTAGCTAACCGTACGGTTGCTTATCCAGTGGGGATAGCCGAAGACGTTATTGTAGGAGTCGACAAATTCACCTTTCCTGCTGATTTTGTTGTCGTCGACTACGAGATGGACCCCCGTGTGCCACTTATTGTTGGTCGTCCATTCTTGAGGACCGGTCGCACTCTCATTGATGTTGAAGCCGGTGAGCTTATCATGAGAGTAGGTGACGATAAAGTAGTCTTCAACATGGGAAAGTTGTCTAAACAGCCTTACTCATATGAGAGCGTTAATTGTATTGACGTTCTTGATGAGGCTTGTGAAGAACACTTTAATGATGCTTGCAAAAGTATTCCTACCTCTCTTCCCAATATTGAGACCGTGTCCTTTATTGATTCATCGTTGTCTCTATTTGGAGATAGTGATTTATTTTGGAACAATCTTGAAGATACCATGGGAGATGCGAATTTAGCTACTAATGATTCTCCCACCGAGGGGGATGAAGACATGAATTTCTTTGACAATCTTCTCACTGAAGACAATCACTCGCCTCCATCTCCTACGGTCATTGCTATCGATACTCCGACTTTGAAAACGCCTCCCGTCGAAAATCCTCCGGATTTAGAATTAAAGGAGTTGCCGTCACATCTCGAGTACGTGTTCCTTGACGACAACAAGAAGTCGCCCGTCATTATTGCAACGGATTTGAAAGATGAAGAGAAGACTCGCCTCGTTGCCGTGCTGAAAGCTCATAAGAAGGCTATTGCTTGGAAGATTTCGGATATTCGTGGAATTGATCCTCACTTCTGCACGCACAAAATTCTCATGGAGGACGACTATAAGCCCACTATTCAAAGCCAACGAAGGGTGAATCCAAAAATCCATGAAGTCATCAAAACAGAAGTTATCAAACTTCTTGATGCGGGTATGATTTACCCTATTTCGGATTCACCTTGGGTTAGTCCAATCCATTGTGTGCCCAAAAAGGGCGGAATAACCGTTGTTCCCAATGAACACAACGAGTTGATTCCCACTCGTCTCGTTACTGGGTGGAGAGTTTGTATAGACTACCGCAAACTCAATGATGCCACGAGAAAGGATCATTTCCCTCTACCTTTTATGGACCAAATGCTTGAACGCTTAGCAGGAAATGAATATTACTGCTTTCTTGATGGTTTCTCGGGTTATTTTCAAATACCCATCGATCCCCAAGATCAAGAGAAGACTACATTCACTTGTCCCTATGGCACTTTTGCTTACAAAAGAATGCCTTTTGGCTTATGTAATGCGCCCGGGACTTTCCAACGGTGTATGTTAGCAATCTTCCATGACATGGTTGAACAAACCATGGAAGTCTTCATGGATGATTTCTCGGTCTTCGGGGATTCTTTCTCTTCTTGCCTTGCCAATTTGGAACGTATGCTAAAGAGGTGCGAAGACACTCGCCTTGTTCTAAATTGGGAAAAATGCCATTTTATGGTAAAAGAAGGCATCGTGCTGGGACACAAGATTTCTAAAGCCGGTCTTGAAGTAGACCGCGCTAAAGTCGATGTTATCGCAAAGTTGCCTCCACCTTCAACCGTGAAGGGTGTGAGAAGTTTCTTGGGTCATGCGGGCTTCTACCGTCGATTCATCAAAGATTTTTCTCAAATCGCCCGCCCGATGACCCACCTCTTGGAAAAAGATACTCCTTTTCTCTTTTCCAAAGAGTGCCTTGAAGCCTTCAACTCGCTTAAGGATAAGCTAACTAAGGCACCCGTCTTGGTCACCCCTAATTGGGAGCTGCCCTTTGAGTTGATGTGCGATGCTAGTGATTTTGCTATTGGAGCGGTTCTTGGACAAAGAGTGAACAAACACTTCCAACCGATCCATTACGCTAGCAAGACAATGACAGGGGCACAATTGCATTATACGACAACCGAAAAAGAGCTTTTAGCTGTTGTCTATGCTTTTGAAAAATTTCGTCCCTATCTTGTCCTTTCTACCACCATTGTGTACACCGATCATTCCGCGTTGAAGTACTTGTTGACAAAGCAAGATTCCAAACCAAGACTTCTTCGCTGGGTTTTGCTGCTTCAGGAATTTAAAATCGAAATTCGCGATAAAAAAGGAGCAGAAAACCTAGCCGCGGATCATCTCAGCAGACTTGAGGATCCTTACCAAGGGGATCATCCGAACAAAGAAATCAATGATTCTTTTCCCTTGGAGACCTTAATGTCTATGAACTCGAAGCCGAATGAAACCCCGTGGTTTGCGGACTTTGCAAACTACTTGGCGGGTGGAATTCTCAAGGCAGGGTTGACGTCTCAACAAAAGAAGAAGTTCTTCACCGACATTAAGACTTACTTTTGGGACGACCCTTACCTATTCAAACAATGTGCCGACCTGATTATCCGTCGATGTGTTGATGGACCGGCAGCTTCGGAAATCCTTAATGCTTGCCACAAAGGACCCACCGGTGGTCACTTTGGTCCCAACTACACCGCCAAAAAAGTGTTTGATTCGGGATTTTATTGGCCCTCCATTTATCGTGACGCTCACGATATGGTTAAAAAATGTGATGCTTGCCAGAAACAAGGTAAGATCACACATAAAGACGAGATGCCTCAGAATTTCATTCAAGAGTGTGAAATTTTTGATGTTTGGGGTATCGACTTTATGGGGCCATTCCCTTCTTCTAAAGGAAACAAATACATCCTTGTGGCCGCTGACTACGTTTCTAAGTGGGTTGAAGCCAAAGCTTTACCCACTAATGATGCAAGGGTAGTTTGTAACTTTTTGAAAGCTCTATTCGCTAGATTCGGTGTGCCTCGTGCCATTATTAGTGATCGTGGGACTCATTTTTGCAATGAACAATTCGCAAGAGTCATGGCTAAGTATGGTGTAAATCATCGTCTTTCCACAGCCTACCACCCACAAACTAATGGCCAGACTGAAATATCCAACCGAGGACTTAAGCGAATTCTGGAAAGAACCGTGGGAGAGCATCGTGCCTCATGGGCTGATAAACTTGATGATGCTTTGTGGGCTTTCCGTACTGCTTACAAGACCCCGATCGGCTGTACGCCTTATCGTCTTGTGTACGGGAAAGCGTGCCACCTCCCCATTGAGTTGGAGCACAAGGCTTATTGGGCCTTGAAGTGGGCCAATTTTGATATCAACAAAGCCGGTGACCTACGCAAGATCCAACTCAATGAGCTGAATGAACTCCGTAATGAGGCTTATGAAAATTCTTTGATCTATAAGGAAAGAACTAAGCTCATTCACGACTCCAAGATCAAAAACCAAGAGTTCCATGTTGGAGACAAAGTCTTACTTTTTAACTCTCGGTTGAAAATCTTTTCGGGCAAGCTGAAATCTCGTTGGTCCGGCCCATTCACCATTGCCCAAATTTTTCCATATGGTACTCTCGAGCTCGCTCAACCTAATGGACCTAATTTTAAGGTGAATGGCCAACGAGTAAAGTTGTACTTTGGTGAGGACACCTCTCAAGAGGTGATTCCATCCCTCACCACGTTCCCCATAAACTAATTTTGGGTCGAGTCAGGCTTGTGACTCGGTTATCAAAAACAAGCGCTCCTCGGGAGGCAGCCCGAGTATCTATCCCTTTAACCCCCTAAGTATAGGGGAGGACATATTTTGGTCGTTTGTGTTTGTGTGGTGATGTGATTACAGGGATAACTGCAATCTTGGAAACTTTGAAGAACCGTGCTCCCGTGTTATCCACAATCCGGTTCTATCTCTCAACTATCGTGATTCAATTTTCTTCATACTCACATTTGAAATTGATCACTTTAGTCGTCTCTTCCTTAACTTGAGTTAACCAACGTGCACAATGTCATAAGTGTAGGGGAGACTTTTCCCACATGCTTAAACATTGAGGACAATGTTTATCTTAAGTGTAGGGGAGACTTCTATCGAAGTTTTAAGTGGACTTTTCCATGAAAATGCCTTCATTTAACCAGAAAATCCTATTTTTCAATATTTTTCAAATTTTTTATTAACTTTGGCCATTTAGTCGTAATTTTTAAATTTTTATTGTTGCTTTCATATGTATATATCCCGCAATAAAGTCAAAAATTTTAATAAAGTGGTGTAGCTAGTTTTGAAATCTTTGACATATTAGGCCCGTTGCGTTTATTTTGACTCAACCCGAATAGACTTACCCAAGTTTATTCTAGCTAGTATCCTTAACCATGTAGACCTTAATTGGTTTATTAGGCTAAGTGTCCACGAGTCTCATTACTTGAGATTTTAAATTGTGGAGGACGAGAAATGATAGAGTCAATTATAAATCGGTATTCTTGCGCAAGCTCACTTGGTGTAATTATCTGCCTATTCTCCCATCACTTGCTAATAATTTATCTGCAATAAGTAAGGTCTTACGATTTGAAAAGTTACTTAGCTTCTAGCCCAAGATCGTTTAAAAGTTGCTCGGTAATGATAAGAGTTCATAGCCAAGGCATAACTTATGAAGCGGGGCGCGAAGATTGGCGAGTCCGAAAAGGCCCTAACAAGGCATGAGGATTCAATTTTATTGCTGAAGATCCAAAGTGATGTGAAGAGCATTATTCCTAAAGTCAATATGAAGGATCAAGACTCACGACGAAAAGCAATTAACTCCCATAAAGATCATGGAGAAGTCTATCCGAAAAGACCCTAACAAGGTATGAGGATAAATAGATCCAAGTCCGAAAAGGAGGCGGATCGTTGTATCTCAAAATCCCAATTAGAGATTGAAGAAATAATCATGAAGTCGTGGTCAACAAAGTTGGAGTACCCCTCAAAAGTCTCCAAGTGAAGAAACTCTATTATGATGAGAAGACCATTATCTCAAGAACGTCTCTCGAAGATATGAAGTATGAAGTACATGCCAAATATCGGCCCGAGAAAGGTCTCAAATCGTGAACCGAGTTATGCCAATATATG
The DNA here is from genome assembly GCA_025667525.1 of Glebionis coronaria. NCBI lineage: Eukaryota > Viridiplantae > Streptophyta > Magnoliopsida > Asterales > Asteraceae > Glebionis > Glebionis coronaria. The sequence goes on from CM046875.1 coordinate 17,879,909, forward strand.
AACTTTTTGATATCCCGAGAAGCAGTTTTAAGAGATTTTGTCCTTTAGCTAACTATTGATCAAATCGTCCTACTTTGCTTTCAGCCTAAATAAACTATCGAAATAAGTCCAAAAATGCATCTTCATGATCATTCTAAGACAAAAATAAAATATAAGAGATACAACTAGGAATAAGGGAGTTTAAGCATTTAATTAAGCCATGTGTGTAAGTGTTTGAATTACTAACTTATAATAAACAATGATCTCGTTTTTAAGCTTAGTTTGGGGAACGTGAAACTTGAGGGTGATAAATCTTCGCAGCATCAAAGCCCTAATGTAAGTCATTGATCTCTTTGCAAGTTATTTCCATGTAGCTATTTTCAAGTGAAAATGGTTTTCTATCCTTTTGTTTATTTTAAAATTTTAAGTTCTCTTAGTATTTTAATTTGTGTTTAGTAGTATTTGAATAAGGCCAAGGTTGATTGATTATGAGAAAAATGTAAAATTTGCTTTATCACTAGGCATTGCATGAGGGCATGGCAATGGTTAAGTGTAGGGGATTTGATAGGTGTGTAAACACCCATCCTTTTACCACTTAATTCGGGCTAAAACGAGACCAAAACACGTCTTTAATATCATTTGTTTGGAATTATGCGTGGTTTTTGTGTTTATTGTGTTTTCAGAGCTAACCGGATAAATATTAAAGAAAACATGGGATTGCACGGGTTTTATCAAGGAAAAAGACTCAAGACGAAGTCTATTGTCCAAGAGGTGCAAAAGATTTGAAGTCAATGGGCCTATTTGAAGATTTATCGAAGAAAAGGACCAAAGATGGAAGATTTACATATGTCGAAGAAACTCAAGTCTATTTAACGAAGAAATTAAAAGACGAGTTGAATTTAATCGACGACAAATCCCGAATCAGAATCGAAAACGTCAATTTTTCTGAAAAGACGAGGAGACAAGAAGAAAGGGAGAAAGCCCACTCACCAACCAACCACTAGGACTATAAATAGACTTTTCCTTCACATTTTAGGGAGAGAGCTTCATTTTTCTTTTTCCCAGGTTCTTAGGATCGGTTCATCACAAACACCATTAGGGTGTTTGGTGATTTTCATCTTTTTCTTTCAATCTTGTAACTCTTAATCATTACTCTTGTTATTTTTACATTAATCAATCAATTCCATCTTTTCATTCATCTTGATCTTCATAATCTTCTAGTTCAAGTTCTTAAGTTTTTATTTGATTCAAGTTTGATCTTAAAAAGTTGTTGATTTAGTGTTTTTATTGGTGGGATTTGTTACTTAAGGTATTTAAATGATTTGTGTTTAATTTGGTAAAACCTTTTTGAGTATTTTGGTGTTTAGATTGAAAATCGTTTGGTTTCTGCTGTTACTGTTCTTCGCTGCCCAGATTATTCCGAACAAGACCAATATTCCGAATAGGCGAATTCCCATTTCCCTTATTCGGAATTTTGGATATTCCGAATAGGGTTTTTCACTTTTCCCTTACTCGGAATATTTTAAATATTCCGAACAGTGTTCTTTTTCCGCATAGGCTTTATTTTTCCGAATAGGCAACATTTTCCGAATAGAACTTATTTTTCCGCATAGTCATACTTTCCGCATAGACTTGATTTTTCCGCATAAGGGTGTTTTTCCGAATAGAACTGTTTTTCCGCATAGAGATATTTTTCCGCATAAAGTATTATTTTCCGCATAGGATATTAATTTCCGAATAGAATTTACTCCGCATTGACCTTGTTTTCCGAATAGAACTGTTTTTCCGTGTAGGTCCATTTTTCCGCATAGGCTATAATATTCCGAATAGGACAATTTTCAGCATAGACATCTTTTTCCGCATAGCACTTATTTTTCCGAATAGTGTAATTTCTGATTAGGGTATTTTTCATTTACTGTTTGTTTTAAATTCTTAAGTACAGCTTTCCTTTTTAATAGAATAGAAAACCAAACTCCTTTTTGTCACCAAGAACAAATCATTCCACTTTAAACTGAGATCAATTCGAGAGGATTCCGAGAACGAACTTTTTCACCATAGAAAATCTCTTGTATCATGCAGCATGATGCTATGCATTGGAATGATAGCGATTGGATGCGGGTGTTGACTATTCTTACCAAGGATTATTCCCAGTTCACTGATCTTTTGGGTTCGGATGTGGATGAGCATAACTGTATTCCTCGAGCCATGGTATTAATGCGCAAGCAGCAATTGGCGCTTGCTGCACAACTTCGTCAGAAGCGGAAGAACAGGCCTTTGTCGAGAGCTGAGGAGCGCAAGCAGATGCAGCGGTATGTGAAGTATCAGTCGGCTGCCTATTTCACTACTGGTTGGAAGTGGGACAGGGTTAGGGCTTTGTCTTTTGATGAGCTTAAGGCGCTCTATGAACGAATGGTCAAGCATCAGAGCACACCAATTCCGGAGCGATTCATTTATCGTCCTTCTCCACGTGTGGTGATCACTTCTCCACCTACTGTTACTACTAGTCCTACATCTGATACTACTCCTGGTTATGCTGCTATTCCATCGGTTTTTGCTGCTTCTATAGTTGGTACCACCCCTACTCCTTCGGTTGCTCCTCCGGTTTCTTCTTCAGGTTCTGCTACCACCACCACATATGCTACCACCACCACCTTTGCTACAACTACCACCACTACTGCTACACTTGCTATGGCATCACCATCACCACCCGTGCCTGGTTCTCAACCTATTCCTTCTTCTAGTGCCGCTCCTGTTGATCCTTTGGGTGGGCAAACTATTGATTCTACTTCTACTGCTCCCACTCCTGCTGCTCAGGTAAAGGTAAAGGTTGAACCCTCGCCTAATGATCCCACTCCTCGCCGTTCCATTCGCAAGAAATTGGCTAGACGTGCTCGACGTGGCAAGACTGTTCCCTATGAGAAGCGTGCTCCCAAAAATCTTATTGATGCAGCTTCTGATAGTGACTCCGATTTGCCTTTGGGTAATGGATATATTACTGGTTGGACGGTTACGCATTCCACGACTCTTCCTGGTACGGTATCTCATAGGATTACTCTTAGTGATGGGTCTGTTAGGTTTGCTTCGGGTCTGCAAGGTATTTTGTCTTGGGCGGATCGTAAGGACCTTATGGCTTTATATGGGTTTGTGGATGCCGACATGCCTGTTCATCCTAATGATGTGCCTGGTCTGTGAGTTTGGGCTGATTTGAAGATGATGCTTGATGCCCCTCCTCATGCTCTTATTTCTGGTGTCTGGAAGGATCAGCCACAATGGGTTATTCAGCGATGGAAGTTATATGCGGGCTGTAGTGTGCATATGTTAGAGTTGGAGTCTGGTCTTATGGTGTTGATGCTCACAGACTTGGATTATCCGTTGACGATTGCTTCGATGGAGGCTATGCTTGCTTGTCACTTGCAGATTTCTAATGCCCCTCCGGGAATGAGTCTTCTATGGCAACTGCATTGGTGGAAGGGATCCAAGCTCGTTTGAAAGCTGATAAGGTGGCTGCTTCTGGTCTCTGATATGGTTGGTTTGTAAGTTTTTTTTTTATGTTTTATGTTTTTGATTAATTGTTAATACTGAAATTCTTTTCACCAATATGTAAAGTGATTGGTGACTTTCATTCATTATAGTTTAAAAAAAATAATAAAAAAAATAAAAAATAAAAAAAATATACTTTTTATATAATATCTGCTTATACTTTAAACAAATCATGGATTTTACACTTGTGAATACAATATCATCTGCTGATTCATACTTGTGCTGGTTACTGGTTTCTTCTGGTGTTGGACTTGGTCCTCACAACAAATGGTCCTCAACTCACCATGTCTAGCCGACAAGAAAGAGTTGATTCACCTTGAGGGTACGACTCTTGGTGTGATTCTTAAATCCGTTGATGGTTGCCAGGTTACCCAAAACTGGATGGTTTTCACTTGCCATGGTCCTAGACTGAAAAGTGGCTAATCCAAGGGGGTACGGCTCTTGGTAAAGATTTTATCAAATTCGTTGATAGCTGTAATAGCTTGCTTAAAGCTATAGGGTTTTCAACTCACCGATGCTTCATTGCTGAGAGTTGGCGAGTCCAGAGGGGTACGGCTTCTGGTAAAGACATATCAAATCCGTTGACGGCTGTGATGGTTTTCCTAAAATCATCAGGGTACCCCCACTCACCATTGATTCACGTTCTAAGAGTTGGGCTGGGTTATGGTCTCCTAGGGTGATGCTTATTCCACCAGAAAGACTAGCTAGCCCAAGAGCGAGAAGCTACTTGGTAAAGGCTCATCAAATCTGCTCATGTTGCTGTAAAGATTCAACACGATGCAGATTTGTTTCACGCTTTGGAGAAGCTTCTAGTGTTTCATGTTGCGGCGGTTCTTGTGTTTCTTATCTTGCTGATGCTGCTGTTTCTTTTGCTGTTACAATCCTCAAGCTTTATTGCACGTTTTACCAGGAAACTTGAACTCAACAGGTCAAATTCAAATTTAGGGGAGGATTGTTAGGACCATTGGAATAGTTAATTGTAATAAGTAGACTAGGAGGTATGTAGTTCCTCCTAGTCCTAGTAGTAGTAGGAGCAAGTCGTGCTCCTGGTCCTAGTTAAAGTCAAACTTTATTATTTATTTATTATTCTGTTGGGATATGCATGAGATATGTTAGGAAAGGATATGCATATCAGTTCTACACGTTTTGTTTAATGATGTATTAGGGTTTCCTTGTAGTATAAAAGGAACCTTAGGCAAAAGGGTTAGACACACCTTCATCAAACATAGTTCTAGTCATTATCAATATTAGAAATCCTTAGAAAGGATCAAGTCTTTATAGTTATTCTGTTCTTCTTTATTGTATTTGTATTCTGCATTTATATTGTGTATAGAGTCTCTCTGTGAATAGACTTGTGATTACAGAAGTCGTTCACCGTTCCTGACAGGCTGCAAGATCCACATCTAGTGGACCCAACACAACCATACTGGATCAGCAACATCATGGGCAAACATTCTTCTGAATGTTGTCCAGATTTTTATTCTATTCATTTATGAAGGAGCTTCAGCCTCATACATCTCCTTCATTAAACTCCAAAGAGTTTCTATGTCCTCTCTGTCCATGCTAGTAAACAATAACACCAAAGAGGTAAAAGTATGTACCTTATCACCAGCCCTGGTGATCTTCCAAAATCCAACAGAATCTTCTTCATACTTGATGATTGGATTCTTGAAGTCCAAAGGTACAACAACAGCTAAATCTGAAGCCACCAATGGAGAAAGCACCATATTTTTCTTCAAAATTGCTTTAGTTGGGTGCACTTGGTCGAGTTCTGGAAACCTTAACTTAAACCCCTTCTTCACTGGCTTAGGCACAATCAAAGCCTTCTTGATCTTTAGCTCCTCTTCTATCTCTTCCTGTCTCTCCACAGAAAGCAACCTAAATGTGTTTGCTTCACACACAGACTCCCAGATGGGATAAGCAAAGTACTCCAAATGCTCAAAAGAAAGCTTCCTTAGTTTAGCGTAAGTCCACCCTGTTTGGTGGCATCTAAGAAGCATATTGTAGAGCTCCCTTCTGGCTGTCTTGTTCTCAAATAACACTCTGTTTGTCCTATGTTCCAAAATGATTTTGCAATCACTTTAAACTCTCAACAGAATCTCCAATCCCTAAATTTGCTCTATTAAGGTCATGTTTGGATTTTCTGTACAGACCTCTTCCCATCTGAAATACATAGCTGGAACATGGGGAATATCAAAATCAACCTGCTTCTTCAAATACCTGAGGTTTTCCCTTGCTAGCTCATCCTCCCCATACTCCAATTTTTCCAAGTCCACCAAATTGCTCATATAAGCATTTGAGATGTGTGAACTTTCATCACCACCACCAATCTCATCTCTCTCAGATTCAGATGAAAGAATCTGAGCTTCAATACTTCCCTTCTCAAGCCCTCTCTTTTCTTGCTCATGAAGCTGATGAGCAACCATAGTATCAAACTGAACCTGGGTTGTATATTTGGGAACCTGTTCTTCTACCATAATAGCTTTACACGTATCCAATGGATCGAGTGAGGGCAAAGTAGTTGTTACCTAAGTGGAAGGCTCCTTGATCATGAAAGGTTGTTGGGATACACCAATCATAGGAGAAGATCTGTCAGCGGCTGAAATAGATGTGTCAACGTGTGAAGTACCTTTTTCAGCGGCTGAAATTCCACTCATTTGTAGCATCATCTCTGTGAAAGACTGCTTAATAGGAGTAACCTCAAAAGGATTGAAAGGTTGTTGTTCCTTCAAACCTGTAAGCGCCTCAGCTACCTCCTTTGTCCCATATGAACCTTCTTGGGGCCCCTTGTCACTCAAATTGACTGGTTCAGTAGATGCATCCTCCCTTTTGTAAGAATCATCTCTTGAGGACATCACCATAAGCTTCATTTTCCTAGAACCAACAGTCTCCAAAGTTACCAACCTCTCCCTCAACTAAGTGAGTTCAAGGCCTTGTTCAATGACTTTTTGTAGAAGTTCTGAATTATACTTTTGCAAGCTAATGCAGATGGCCGTCAATTCTAAATTTGTAAGTGGTTGCAGACTGCCCCCTACAGAATTAGGATTTGAATCCTCAATATGGACTCATTAGGCAAAGTTCTCTCTGATGCATGGCTAGGACCACTAGAGGAGAACACTCCAGTAATCCTTTGGTGTTTCTCCAAATAAAAATCAAAAGGTTCAGACGATGAGGTGGAATGCGGGATTTGTGAAGTGAGAGGTGTCAGCGGGTGGAATGGTTGTGTCAGCGGCTGAAACCGGAGTGTCAGCGGCTGACGGCTATGGGCCAATGTTCATGTGTTCATCATGGTGAGGGGAAGGTGTAGGTTGTGCAATTGATGGTTCTTGTTGTGGGTGAGGGTGTAAGGCTGCCTCAATAACAACCAACATGGGAGGGGTCAAAGATAGGTCTCTAAAAGGTGTAGTGTTCATGGACAGAAAAATATTTGATTTTTGAGTAGGGATCTTATAAAACTTATCATGATCCCTACGACAATACCTTTGTTGAATAAAAACCATTTGTAAAAACTTAGGATAAGCAAGTGTCATCTTGCTACCCTTGTTATGCAACAAGCCCTCAAAAATCATACCAAAAAAATTATATTTTTGCCTAGTGGCCATACAAACAAGAGCACTCCCGAATGAACAGCTGATTTCATTGAATTTTGTACACTTGGGACTAAGACATTGAAGGAGGACATGTATCAAGAACTTCTAGGCTGGGGGAAATTGTTGTTCGGAATATTTGTTTATACGCCCTTCAGGGGGAAAATCATATCCCAAGCCTCGAAGCCCTTCTTCTATCTGTTCAATGGGAAGGGCAGTCACACCATCAGCATCATCAAGCTTTAAAGCTTGACGAATAAGTGCTTCAGTGACCACCCATTGAGTCCCATGAACAATCCCAACTAATGTAACCACTCCATCAATTGTTTCAAAACGTGCAGTGTTCCTAAACGGCTTGATATGTGTGGTAGGAATGAGAGGTGCATGAGTCAAATCATACCTTAAGTTGGACGCCAAGAGATACTTAATCATTTATGTGTATTGGGGATGATGATCATGATTAACCTCAAGATAAGCAATCATGTTGTGCTGATCCCTGAATCCCAATGTAGAAGCAGTAGGTTTAAACAATGTAGCCATGAAAACTGTTGGTGAAAGCTTTAGGAGGAAGGAAAATGTAGAATTTTGGTTATGGAGAAAAATGGACAAATATGCAAGTTACCCTATTTTGAAAGTATGGAGCAGTATAAATAGGAGGTAAACTAGGCTACTATTGGTTGAAAAAGAGGTAATTTATTCAAAAAGTAATGATAATAATCTTTGAAAAACAATAACTTATCTCTTTGCTTTAAAATAAATTTATCAAACCCATAAAATTACGGCCCAAAATATCGCAAAAGTAACAACTAGTGGGACCTAGTGTTCTTCAACGGTCAAATAATTTGTCAGCGGGTAACGGCTATATTTGTCAGCGTGTAAATTTTCCCTTGTCAGCGTCTAAAAATGTGCTTGTCAACGGATAAACCACTTATGTGTCAACGGCTAAAAATAAAAAGTAATAAAATAAAAAGACCTTAACAAAGAAGTTTACCCTAATGAAGATAACTCTTCCTATGACACAGACTGAAATTAGCATTCTCTGTCCAATTATACACACTTGCATAAGCAAGATAGACATAATTGTCCTCAAGTGAACCTTGCTAAAGTAACTCCTTTAGAGTGAAGTTATCTCATATGAACCTTTTGTAACTCCCAGGTAAGCCCATTTTTAATTACACCAAGTCTCCCAACTGACCAATCCCAAATCTAGGCCAAAAGTCTTGGCAACATGCACAGTTTTATCAACATTGCATGCTACAGTACCTCAAGATTTAGAAATTCCAACAATTCTGAAAAAGAAAAGTCTTCATTATTCCTAACCCCTACTCACCAGCGGACACAATCTAGAATTATGATAAGAGCACTCTAAAAGTACCCAAAGATCTAAAGGTTTCCTAAACCTCCCCTTAAACTAAGCTTACACAGTTTACAAAATAAATATATGACAAATTTTTATTTCAAGATAGGAATGAAAACATTCCAACCATCATAAATAAACACTTGTCATATCCTTGAAGTCAAAAAGCAACTCTATATCCAATTGTATAATGCTAAACATGCCTGCATGATTAGATGAATAACCACAAAAACTAACATATGTTGTTAGCGGCTTCTTTCCACTTGTCAGCGGATAGAAGGCCTTTGTTAGCGGTTAGAAAATATAGTGGAAAATCTAATATGTTAACAAGTAATAATAACAATGCACATTTTGTACATACTATACATCAACCTCAAAAACACATATTTTATGGATTGATCATTCCAATACTTGTTACCAAGTACTGGAACCTCCCAACATCAAAAGGTTTAGTTAAAAGATCAACCATATTTTCCTCTGTGTCTATTCTATCTAGATGTATTAACCCTTTTTCAAAACAATCCCTTATAAAATGATGCCTAATTTCTATGTGTTTAGTTTTAGAATGATGCACATGATTTTTAATAATGCATAATGTACTGTTATTATCTATAAATATCTTGGTATACATAAAATTGTACCCGTAATCCAACAATTGGTTTTGAATCCATAACACTTGCCCACAAGATGCAGCAGCAGCTACATACTCAACCGCAGTTGTTGAATTGGCCACCGCCGTTTGTTTCTTGCATTGCCAAGAGATAAGTCCGCTCACATGAAATTGACATCCACCAGTTGTAGATTTCCTATCATTGTTATCACCTTCATAATCACTATCTGAATAGCCCACAAGCTCCGATGGAGAATATTTAGGGTACCATAATCCCAAAGTAGGATAGCAACTAAGATACCTAAAGATCCTTTTGACAACATGAAGATGACACTATTTGGGAGTCACTTGATGACGTGCACATGCACACACAACAAACATGATGTCAGATCTAGAGGCAGTGTGATACATCAATGATCCAATCATTGACCTATAATGCCTAACATCTACATCCTTTCTGTCTCTAATCTTTCCCCAGGGGTGTTCCCTATCCATGGGGATGCTAGCCCGTTTTTCATGAGGGGAAAAACCAAATTTCTTCAAAATTTCATCCATATACTTATCTTGAGAGATGAAGATACCATTTTCTTTCTGTTGGACTTGCAGACCTAGAAAGAAGTTCATCTCTCCCATTGCACTCATTTGAAATTTGTCAGTCATAAGCTTGAAGAATTCTTCACTAATCTTAGATTTTATGATCCAAAAATGATATCATCAAGATAAACCTGGACCAACATAAAATCTTTTCCATTCTGCTTGGTAAAGAAAGTTTAGTCTATGGTGCCCCTCTTGAAACCATTTTCCACAAGATAAGTGCATAAAGTACCATACCATGCTCTAGGGGCTTGATGAAGGCCATACATTGCCTTTTTAACTCTATATACCTTGTTTGGATGCTCTGAATCTTCAAAGTCAGGAGGTTGCATAACATACACTTCCTCTTGAATTGTTTAATACAAGAAAGCACTCTTGACATCCATCTGGTAGACTGTGAAACCCATGCAAGAAGCATAGGCTAGGAAAATCCTTATTGCTTCAAGCCTAGAAACAAGTGCAAACACCTCTTCATAGTCAATGTCTTCTTCTTGTGTGTAACCTTGAGCAACTAGTCTTGCCTTGTTTCTGATCACAATACCTCTCTCATCTCTCTTGTTCCTTAAAACCCAACATGATCCAATTGGTCTTACATGCTTGGGACAATCTACAAGCTCCCAAACATCCTATATAACAAACTGATGAAGCACATCTTGCATTGCTTTAACCCAGCTTGGTTCTTGAAGAGCATTAAAAATCTTCTTGGGCTCACTTTGTGACAAAAAACAAGCAAATAAACATTCTTGAACTAAATGGGTATCTTTCTTTTTGTGAATGTTGGCAATGAATCCTCCTTTAGGATTCTTCTTCCTTCTTGTTTGAACTGGTGAATTAATGGGACCAATTATTTGAGTGAGAGGATGAATTTTAGACACTTTAGTAGCAATTCCTCTCTCAAACAATGTGTTGTCATGAACTGTAGACTCCAAGGTACCATAATCCCCATCATTATTATTTCCATGCCCACTTGAACTATGAAGCACATTGTCAGTGTTTGGATTGATGACGCTGACACCTTCATTGGGCATGGAATCTTCAACAAGTTCAAGCACTTCCTTGTTAGCGGATGAAAGCAAGTTGTCAGCGGCTGGATCAGGTGTGTCAACGGCTGAACTACTTTTGTCAGCGGATGAAATTGATTCACTGACTTGCTCTTCTTGTTGCTTTCTCTCCACTTCTCTTTCAACAACAGATTCTTTAATGAATTCTTCACTCCAAATAGGTAAGTCCACAAAGGAAAATGTGGGAGTGAAATAATTTACTTGTGATCCTGGCACCTTTATAGCTTGTGTACCTTCATTATCAACAATAGATGCTTCCACAATCCTTGGATAGTTCTCCAAGACAATTGGATTAGTAATAGGCAAATAATTCATGGATCTAGACAATGGCTCTAAATCAAAAAGCCAATTTGGTCCATTTGTAGGATCACTGGGTTTACTCTCTAAAAAGTCAACATGCACGTTTTCTGTTATGACTTTATCCCTTTTGTGGTAAACCCTATACCCTCTGCTGTTCATTGAATAACCCACAAAATATCCCTCATCACCTTTTGAATTAAACTTACCTAGGTTATCACTAGTATTTAGAATTACTACATGACATCCAAAGGGTCTAAGAAAATCTAGATTAGGTTTTCTATTCCAAAAGAGCTCATAGGGGGTCTTATTGTGAATTTTGTTGACCAAGGCTTTATTCTGAACATAGCATGCTGTATTTACAGCCTCAGCCCAAAAAGCAATGGGTAACTTAACATCTACTAACATGGTTCTAGCTGCTTCAATGAGAGTTATATTTCTCCTTTCAGTTACACCATTTTGCTGTGGAGTTCAGCTATGCTAAACTCCCTAGTAATACCCTTATCAACACAAAAGGCATCTAAAAGGTCATTTCTAAACTCACCACCATTATCACTTCTAAGAATGTTAACTGTAAACCCTGATTTCTTTTCCATTTGGTTAATAAAATTAATCAAAGTTTTAGCAGTATCACTCTTCTTGGCTAAAAAGAAAGTCCATGTAAACCTAGAATGGTCATTAGTGACCACAAAGCAATAAGATTTACCATTTAAACTCTCTATATTAGTGGGTCCAAATAAGTCCATGTGAAGCAAGTGAAGGGGTTTAGAACTTGAATGCACACACTTAGACTTAAATGAGGCCTTGTGCAACTTACCCTTAAGACATGCAACACAATTATGATCATTGTGGAATGCTTTTGAAGGCAATCCTCTAACCAGATCATGCCTTACAAGTATACTCATGTTCTTAAAGTTAATGTGCCCTAACCTTCTGTGCCATAAGTTACTCTCATCTGATGAAGCCTTAGCATATAGACATGACAAGTTATTACTCATTTTAATCGCTTGTAGATTAACATTGTAAATGTCCTTATGTCTAGGTGTTCTAAATTTAATAAAATTATCAGCAGGTAACACATAGTCTTTACTTAACACTAAACATTCTGTGTCAGTAAAAAGAACTTTATTTTTGTTGTCACACACTTGTGACACACTAAACAAGTTATAGTCAAGTTCTTTTACCAATAAGACTTCATCAAATCTTAAGTTGTCAGTGATAAGAGTGCCCTTGCCAGATATAGTCCCAAAACCGCCTCCAAAATACACTATATCACCATCTAGAATAGGAGTGAAGTTTGTCAAATAGTCCTACTTTCTAGTCATGTGCCTTGAGCATCCACTATCCCAATATCCATAGTCATTAACCTACTTTGGAATATCCTGCACATAAAGAAAACAAATCAGTTTTCTTTGGGAACCCAAGCCTTAGTAGACTTGGATCCATTAGGCTGTTCAACAAGAATGGACTTCTTTCTTTTAACAACCCCCTGTTCATCCCTTTTAACCTTAAATACCCAGTTTGTCCCAACATACTTTTCAAGATATTTAAATCTGTTACAAGTCATAGAGACACCATTAAAAGTTGATGACTGTTATTATTTTGGTCTCTATGTTAAGTTGGATGATGCCTTAGACCCTTGTCCCTTAGGTTGTAAATACCTATTATTACTAGGTCTAACATGGGGTTTGACAGTTGCTAATTATGGCATTTTCATACCAAACCTAGTTCTGTCAGCGGCTTGTCTTGCCTTATCAGTGGATGAATTGTTCCTGTCAGCGGGTGAATTATGGTTTACTACAGGAACCCACTGTCTATTAGACCAAGTGTTGGTCTTTTGGAAGGGTCTTTGGCCTTGGGTATTAGCTGCCTTAGAGAAGTAAGGAGCTGGTCTAGTGGTCTGTGGTATGGAGTGAACATAAGGTCTAGGGTTGATCATGGTTGACCTATTATCAGCGGGTGAAATGTGTCTGCTGAGACAATTATATGCCAAATGTGAGAAGCTCCCACATGTGTAACAAGCCTTTTTAGACACAAACTTAGGCTTAGAATGATAAAACCCTGTTCCATTAACACTTGCTTGGCTTTGGGGTGACCTAGGTTTTCTATACATTTCAGCATATTTAACACCAGGTTTGCTTTTGATTTGAGAGCCAAGATCAACAGTTTTTCCAGTAGAAGGGTTATTGATAACAATGGGTATAAGGTCAGTTTGTTCATCACTAACAAGCCCTCCCTTAACAAAGAGAGTAGGGTTGGCTTTCTTCCATAGGTCAAGATCAGTCACCCTTTTCCTATATTCATCAACTGGTGTGAGCACACGTGGTGGAGGAGTAAATTACTCTACTTGGAACTCTGGAATACCAGTCTATGACAAGTATTTCTTAGAAAAATCACATGCTGGGGTGGGACAACAACATATTCCTTTGCATGCATTCCAATCTCAGACATGTCTTTAGGGTTTCTTTACTCACTTATAACCTTTTCTAAGGTTTAACTAGATTTTTCAAACTTTTCAATTTTAAGCCCTACATTCTCTCTAGCTTTAATGGCCTCATCTAGCTTAAGTTTCAATTTAGTGTTAGCTTCTATATAAGAATCTTTGGCCTCATAACCTAAGAGCTAGATCTCTTTTCAAAAAAGTTATTTGATCCTTTAGATTAAATTCCATGTCCTTATATTCTTGCACCATCCCATCAGATTGTGCAAGCCCCTTTTTGTAGTTTGAAATAGTGATACTTAAACCAAGAATATCAGATTGTAACTTTAAAACTTCTTTGTTAAGCTTATCAGTGTTAAATCTACAACCTTTACTACAAAAGGCATCATCATATACCTCATTATCTGATGAAGAAGAAGATCTGGCCATGGGAGCCTATTGAACATGCTCTTCATCCTTTTCAACAACCAAAGCTTGATTCTCTACCTCATTCTTGTCCAGAAAGCTCCAATCAAATCCAACGCCATCAATACCTTGCATTGCTACCATAGCTTTAGGTTCAACATCTTCAATCTTAATAGACTATCTAGGATTTTGTCCTCCATCATTCCTCTTATGAGATCTACATTCTCCAGCAAAGTGTCCCATTTTATGACAACTAAAACACTCAAATTTGGATTTATCAAATCCAGTAGTTTCTTTGCTATTGAAAGTCATCTTCCTTCCAAATCTCTTGTTCCACCTACTGGCTCTTATACTGCTAAGAGCCATATTCCACTTGATGTCCATCTTCTCAAGATCAATATCACTAATTTGCTGAAGATCGTCAAAAGAAATTGAAGATCTATTGGGTAAAGAAGCAATATAAGCACATACAGTATCCAAGTCAATTCATGCTGGTTTAAGACTTGGTGAAGAATATTTATATGTGTCAGTGTCTGTTGAGCCGCTGTCATGAGAAGTTTGTCCACTGACAAAGCAAGAGATGTCAGCGTCTGAGGAATCATTATGAGAGATAAAGGCCATTCCAACAACCATTGTACCTCATTATCTGATGAAGAAGAAGATCTGGCCATGAGAGCATATTGAACATGCTCTTCATCTTTTTCAGCAACCAAAGCTTGATTCTCTACCTCATTCTTGTCCAGAAAGCTCCAATCAAATCCAACGCCATCAATACCTTGCATGTCCACCATAGCTTTAGGTTCAACATCTTCAATCTTGATGGACTGTCTAGGATCCTGTCCTCCATCATTCCTCTCAAGAGATCTACATTCTCCAGCAAAATGTCCCATTCTATGACTGAAACACTCAACTTTGGATTTATCAAATCCAGTAGTTTCTTTGCTATTGAAAGTCATCTTCCTTCTAAATCTCTTGTTCCACCCACTGGATCTTATACTGCTAAGAGCCATATTCCACTTGATGTCCATCTCCTCAAGATCAATATCACTAATTTGCTGAAGATCGTCAAAAGAAATTGAAGATCCATTGGGCAAAGAAGCAATATAAGCACATACAGTATCCAAGTCAATTCATGCTGGTTTAAGACTTGGTGAAGAATATTTATATGTGTCAGTGTCTGTTGAGACGCTGTCATGAGAAGTTTGTCTGTTGACAAAGCAAGAGTTGTCAGTGTCTGAGGAATCATTGTGAGAGATAAAGGCCATGCTTCCAGAAGATGTTTTACTTCCTTGTTTGAGCAAAACTTCAGATTCCATGACCTTCAATTGATTATAGATGTCATCAAAAGTCATTTTCTTGTAAGCTTGAGTGGCAATCATTGACTTGGCATGAATTTCCCACCCATCTCTAGGAGCTCCAAGGAAAGCAGCATTAATATCATCATCTTCAAATTCAGTCTCCATGAATGCCAGTTTGCTAGTGATGTCTTTAAGACGGTTTCTTATCTCACTTAGCTTTTCATTAGGACGAGCTTTGAAGACAGTAAACTCTAAAACCAACTGCTTCTTCCTCTATTTGAGAGTGTCCTCATTACCACCATAGGTGATCTCAAGGGCTTCCCAAAGCTCTTTAGCAGATTCATACTTTCTGAATTTATGGTTTTTTATTCCAATAGCTAGTTTAAGAATGCTCAATGCTTTCATATCCAGCCTTCTATCAGCCACCCCTGCAGCTGAAGTGGCTCTTCCATCTTCAGATCTAGGAAGCAAATTGTCAGGCTTAGCATTGGCTGTTCTCCGTTTTTCAATAGAGTCCAAGATCTTCTGTGCTTGGTTGAACTTGTTTCCATGTTTAACAACCTCCCAGAGAATATAGTTATCCACTTGGAGATATTGCTCAAAATTGAACTTCCATAGTTCAAAGTTATCAGGGTCAAGCATGGGGATTTTGAGGTTATGATTAGAGGATCCTGAACTTTGGGTTTCTGAGTTAGAGGTTGACATGATGATTTTAGGGTTTTGAAAATTTAGGGTTTTGTGCGATTAGGGTTTTGGTGTTCTTTTGATCAAAGTTCCTCAACAAGCTCTTATATCACTTATTGATCCCAAACTTAGATCGATTTAGCTTTGTGTTAACGAGATTGAATCAAGTATAACACGTAGAGAAACTTTGTGTTTATGACAATCTAAGTGTTATGCGGAATTAACACTTAGAACAAAGAACAAAGAACAAAGCAAAACACAATGTATACCAAACTTTCACTTGTATTGATAATCGATGCCGTACAATGAAAGTGCCAAAAACGTATATCAATATCAAACCCTAAGACCTCCTTTTATAACATAAGGAGTCTTGAACAATAATCTACTTATCAACTATTATAAGAAAAGATAAATACATAAAATACATTGTTGATCATATCTTTTCTAAAACATATAAAACGTGTTGACTAAGTAGTCTTGTCAATGCTCAATCTGTCAGCACTCCATTTGCTCTTGTCAGCGTCCAAAATCCTTTTGTCAGCGGCTGAGTGACTTAGCTATTTTTATTCACAACAAAAACTAGTGACAAAAACTTTAAAAATCGGACGAAAATGTAAAAAATATTGATGAAAATGTTTAAAGTCAGACGAAAACGTAAAAAACAAACAAAACATAAAAATTCTGACGAAAACGTAAAAAATCATACGAAAACGTATGAATACTAACGAAAACGTAAAAAATCAGACTTAGTAATACGATCATTGGTCCAATATTAGGAACCATTTGACCTATTGTAAGACCATTCTTCATTCCATACAAAAAATGACAAAAAGAATAAGGTGACTCATTTAAACCAATCACTCTAGTTTCGTTTAACGTATTTCAGCCTATAAAGTCGTAAAATTGACCCAACATGTTGCCACCTCTAAGTAAATGGCATTTTTGTGGTATATCCAAATTGCAGACGCAATTGCATTGCCTTCTATGTGGGAAACCATTGGTGCAGATATCACCCCTCACATATTATTCATTTCACTTTAGGGTTGGAACGATATCCGCATAAAAGGTTTCCTTACATAGATGGCACATGCACTTTCGGAAAGTTACAAATTGTGTCTGCATTGGAGACAATTTATAAATTTTATTCATTATAAACATAACTGTTCGTGTATAGGTTCGGACAACAGACCTAACCCGAGTCCCAACAGCATGAGTAGCCCCTTTTCGAATAGCCTGGTTCATGTCCAAAGAATAAAGCCCAAAACCAATAAAAAGGCCCAGGAGCAAACATCCAGGATTTCAGGAGATTGTCCCCCACAAGGCTTACAACCATCCTGCGAAGGCCCATTGGGCCCAACAGCCTTTTAAGGATTTTGAGTAGTATAAGTAACCCTCTACTATTTAGGTTTGAGGTAACTTATTTCGTATTATTATATTACACTCTTATACTCTCTACTTACTCTCACGTCGGAGTTTGGTCTGGTTCCAACACCCGGACGAGACTAACGCGTTTACTTTGGTTTCAAGATATTCGAAGGACAAGCCTTATTTACTATCCAGACCCAGCAAGATTTTACCCGAACAACAACACAATACAATAACAAGTACTATATATGAATACAAATACACCAAAATATGTACCATTTAACAAGAAGTAAGATACAACTTGATTAGGAGCAATGTACTTTCTAAACATAATCACAAACATAACACCATATTCTGATGTTACCATATCACATCTTCAATTCTAGTATGGAGTACTGTTTATATATAACAACAAATAATTCAACATAAGCTATAATTCAAAGCAAATTCGGGGTAGATGATGATGATGACTTCGACTTTTGTTTATCTTGTGGAATGTCTACACTAGCGACAATGTGAGCCGTTTGGCTCGGGGGATCAGTAGTTGTTTTTGGTGCTTGAGAATTTCCTGCTGTAGAGCTTAGACTCATACTCTTCATTGGAAGGTGACCAGATTGCGACTTACTTTCCTTTCTCTTTAGTGCGTGTTTGTGCCAATGCTTGAGAGCTTTTGAAGTTTGCTCGTCGAAGATGGACCTCTTCATCTTAGATCCCATCTACACACACATAGCAAAATGCACATGGTGTCATATATTCATTTTGCTCATCTTCATCGAAACTAATTATTAGACACGTCTATAATTATTAGCACTTTGGAGTACCTGAGTAACAAGGGAGTAGAGTGGAAGTATGCTGTAACTGCATAAGATTTGAACCGCAATTCTGTCGAATGTATAAAGCAAACAGATCACAATCTTCAAACTTACCAACGATAACTCTTTTATGGTTAGATATAACGATAACTCTTCTATAAACGTTTGCATTTTTTTTATTAAAACACGGAATACAAAAGCATATAGAACTTGCCCAATCAAAACTCTGCCATATTGAAGAATAGGCTTTTCGTGAAAGCAAGAGTCAAGCCCGAACTCATACTGTAAGCAGACAATACGACATCATTATACAGTTCATTACGTAGTATAGAAAGTACGTGTCCAATTCTTTGAGTAACAAAGAAAATAAGAAAGATAATCTGTTACCCATATCCAGAAGAAGTGTGTTATCTCAAATGAGTTCTGTACAAAAAACACAATTCACAAGTTATAAATCATTTGACAGTCATCTTCCGGGGCTTATTTGAGAATATGAACATCCATTACACATACCATGAAGAGCGTGAGCTGAATAAAATAAAGAATTAGCGTAGGGTCTTGAAACCAAAAATGTTTGTCCGTGACTTGTACTAGAGGTATGCCTTGTATAACCGCATGTCGTTCTTGAATTTCAATAGCCATTTGTGCTATAATTCCTTGAAGCTTTGTTCCAACTGCTAATATTATCTATAGCAAAAATTAACGGTTACTTAATACTTATCCCTCTTACGTGAAGTGAAAGACAACATAGAGTAAATAAGCACATGATTAGTTGTGTTACTAAAATGGATGATTAATGAAGAAATCCTTACGACAACAGGAAATAGAGATAGCCAAATCATAGCATGAGTTCCTGCATTATATACGATGAATAATGGGTGAGGCCTATTCTGTTAAACACGTCTTCTGGTAAATAAGTACAAACGCAAAACTTTACCTTCAACATTGGCAAACAGATAGAGGACCGCAGTAGACCATAACAGTGGACTGAAAGAGTCATAAAACATGACAAAATGAATTAGAATTTAAACGGCTAAAACACTTTAAGTGACTTACGCAGTTGTGTACTGAATTAAGTACCTGATTCCCACAATAACTTTAAAATCGTCCTCAAGTGACCTCTTGATATACTTTTGAAAGTTAAATTGACTGCCAGGAGCTAAATGAACCTGTTGATGGAAATTTAAGTAAAATGATAGTAATACGTAAGGTTTAAAACATGTGTTTTAACTTTATGTACTTATATCTTGCATCAGTAAGGTACATCAATAAATATAAAACAAAAGCTTTGTAGAACTCACGGAAATGAATCCATGGCGCATGGTCAAGTAATCTGATCTACCAACAGAACTAAAGAATTGCCGAAAGAAGCAGACCTGAAATAAGTAGTTGTTAACGAGAATAGTTGATCTGATGAACATGAACGAAGAAAAATCTGGATACATTAGAGGGTGGCTAGCATGACCAATTTAGTTATGGAAGGGTCTATTCGGGTCACGGTTTGAAAATGGGTCAAAACCGAAACGGGTTGAAAATGACCCAAAGTCTACTTTAAAACCATTTAACCTCCTAAAGTGGTTTACTAGTCGATTATAGTTTACGAAAAAGGGTTTGTGGTTAAAAAAACATAATTGAACTTACAATGTAAAAGAATACTGGCAACCCGGTAAAATTGGTGGCGTGACCTTTAACAAATGAGGATTCTTTTGTAAGTCGAAACCTAGAAGGATCTGCAGATGCGCATTTCATTGACAAAAAATGTCAAATAAACAATAAGTGCATAAGTACCAAAAAAATGATAACTTGTTTGTTACTGGCGTTAATCTTAGGAAATACCGTGTGCAGTTGCTTGTTGCTGCAAGATATCTTTTTCCCAGACCTTCCACTCACGAATCTGCATCGAAAAGAATGTAAAGTTTAACATGGACAGAGGCCAATGGTGATTCGTGTTTATCGTGATTTTTGCTAGTTATATGAAATTGTCACCTTTGCTCTTCCGATAATCATCGTAAGGGCACTATAAATAACATGAAAGACTGCCAAGAAGAAAATGAATATGTGGAGTTGATGCAATCCTTCAACCGTTATAAGCGGCTCAAATCCCTGATTAAAGTAACGAGACGTTAAACAAACACGTGCATTAGGATTAGGAAAAGACAGTTAAACGGTCTTACAGGCTTGCATTCTTTTGGTGGACCGTCTCCTGCTAAACGTCTATGAGCAAACCATAAGAGCTTACGACGGGTATCTGCGGCGTCACCATCGTCATCAGGCGGTGGTTTACCATCGGGTCTCTTTTTACAAGGCAAGAAATCTTTCGTAAGAACCTTAGAAACACAAATGGCGGCAATGTAGTTCTGACAAAATGTCAGCATCAGAGATATAAATCCAAGCACCATAAGTTCTGCATAATATATCATCAAAAACACATATCATTACAAAATCCTTATTCAATATATCGAACGTAATTACAGAAACGAAGATAAGCCATTTGCTTATAGATGGTTGACATTACCTGTTTTGATCTTCTCAAGTGCTTCAAGTAGCCCGATTTTATGTCTTTCATGTAAATACTGAAACAATACAATTTACATTATAAACAATCATTAGAATAAACGATGACCAACGATAAAAGACAATCAATATAGCACGCCGAGGATCAATTACATGTCCAACATGATGAAGCGCTTTCTCCATCAGAATCGAGAGTACGACAATGATAGCACAAACCAAAGCCACAGACCACGTGGCCGTTTCATCTAACCCTCTTCCTCCTCCTGCCATTTAACCTTAGATTTACACAACCTAACCACCACCCTAATCAATCTTTTCGTATTAAAATTGTAGCTTTTTCTTAACCATCATATCATCTTAGGCGAAAAACACATCCATCAACATTAAGATGATACAAATTACAAATCTTTTAATGAAAAAAAAACAGAAGAATGAGAAAAAGACTTGTTTTTTTTGCTGGTCCTAACAGAAATGAATTGGACCAGTGTCTGTTCCGATGGATAAAAATAAGTATGTATATTTTTGGGAGTCAAATTGTTGAAATTTTTTATTTTTGCATATTGATAAAAAATTTATTTCAAAAATACAAACACCTTGAAAAACCAATTAACCAGAGTGTTAATAGGAGATTCAGTTGCATGATCACAAATTTTGGCCACAAGAATGCATGCATGATATTTTTACAGCACAATTACACCCCTTCCTATATTAGCAAATTATAATGTAACGCGTTTTTTTAACGACGTGCAAAGATAATATTTTGTAGCGAATGAACAATATATTATAGCACCCGGTTTTCTTATTCGAATTCCTCAAAATGGCATAATAGTATCAAAGAAAAGTCACAGTGATCACTATGAAATGATAGCATCTTTCATTCTAAGAAAAGTCACAATAATCACTATGGAACGCGCATACTAACACCCTTTTACTAGAAAAATGGTCGATCATGGAATGCATCCAAGCAGTTGCAGTGTAAGTCCTGACAGTGAGTGATGTGCATCAGCAACAAAAGCAACTTGGATAATCGCTGAAGACTATAACAATATATATAGTCTTCTTTTTGGTGGTCAAGCTCAGTTCGTGTTGTGTAAGCATGTTTGAAACTCCGACGAGGGTACAAAACTGAACATCCTTTAACATAAGTAATATAAACAACTCATATATACTAATAACGAGTAAGGCACATACATTTTTGTGAAGTCGCAGTTATCACTTTGAACGCGTGGTTCATGCCCATTACATGGAGAGTAACCACATATACTCGTATAATATCATTATAAAATATTTCAAAAACGAATGATATCATAAGATAGAGACGCAAAATAGTTAAGTTTTATAGACGTTCAAATTTTTAACAGCTTTTTATTGTATCTCTAAACAGGTTGAGAATGAGAATATTAACCCAAACTTAACCTCTTTATTAAACATATCAGTTGTGTAGGCCTATTTGCAACCCGAACTCGTTTTTCCCTAAAATCTAACATGTTTATTTTGTTTCGGACTTGGATCAAATTTCGTGTTGTGACAAAAATCACCATCCTTACAACTGAACCGAATTCTAATCTCTAATCTTGTCTAGGGCTAGCTCTTTGGCGAAGGATCACTTTATCTGATAAAAGATGCACGGGTTGTGATTTCATAGATAATTTTAACGTTTTCAAGGAGGAGAACCAAAGTCTAATCGTATATGTTGGTAGTTTTGGGATAAAAAACGAGATTTCAAAACGTAAAAAGTTGCTAAAATAGTGATTGTTTGTATATAAAATAAGTTGTAAACTACAGTATATGACTTGTTAAAGATATGGTAGTCTAAAAGGCTTGATATTGGGCCATGCACATTCTCGAAGAAAAAATCGAGTCTTGAGCCACTTATTAGTTTCCTACGAGAACTACCTTGCTAAGATTCAAGAAACCAGACTATAGATGAACCATATGAAAATGATATGAACCGGATCGATTAGGATAATAAAGAACAATAAAGATAAAGTAATCGACGTTCGAGAGGTCGAATAAGCTTTCCCAGGAAATCAGTAAACTGAATAAACATAAACCATAATCATATTTCTGCATACCCATATTACAGACCTACATCTCTATATATAATAGGATATTAGAATGTAAAACCCATGTAAGATCAACTTTAACACAAGTCATATAGTTGCGCTGCCAAGCGCCGAGATAGATCAGACTGTTCCAATCACTTGCCTGATCAAAAAGTTCCATGATGAACCAAGCGCAGAATCGCAATAAACAACAACGAATAACCAGAAACGCATCATGCAAACAAAACTAAAACGGCTGAAACTAAATGAAACCCTTTTGTATAATGAGTTAATCATGCATGCACTGGATCAAATAATGTAATAGGACTGGTGACACTAACTTCAGTTTATGCCCTGGTCCGGAATAGGATCTAGTGACACTAACTTCAGTTTATGCACCCTGGATCACTATATATGATCTAGTGACACCACTCTAGTTTATTATTAAGAAGCATCATCATCAACATTATCCAGGTTGTTCGACAATACAACAATTAAAAAGAAAAAAACTTCAAATGAGTCGATGACTCAGACAGCTCTAAACTACATCATCCATCCTTCGGATATTACTCCTTAGTAACTTGGCTTCACGTTCAACCGGGAAGCTATCTTTTGCCCGAGAGACTTGTCAGCCTGCAACAACAGTTTATACTCCGTAAATGAAATAGACTAGATACTAAATCGCAAGGCATTAAAAACTAAGCTGTCAATTTCCACCCATTTACTTATAAATAGCTTTGGTAGCGGATTTTATCCATGAAACACTCATGGATATAGGCTTATATGGGACTTATTAAATAATTTGAAGTGCTCAAAAGTGGCTCAAACAAGCATAACTGAATCAAAAAATCCTCATAAATCATTCCATCAAAACTTCAGATCATCAGTGAGATATTTACATTTTTGGACGAAAGGTGTTTCAGTTCAACGTCACCCGTCTCATTTTAACCCGCACAAAGACTACCTGTTTTTTGTTGTTGTCAAAAGTACACTCTTTTCCATACATAACAATTTAGGACTCTAAATTCGCTATTCAAAGTATGTCACAGGCTAATTTGTATGAACATCAATCATGCAACCAATAATGATCTATTATCTATATAGGAACATTGCATGGCACGTAAGCATGTAATTGCGTATATATGTGTGATATTGGAATTAAACACCTTTGCAGAGTTTAAGCAAGAGATGGAAGTCGAACCTGGGACCAGTATGAAATCCAAATTGTGCGGATTTCATGGGTGACACGTGGGTCGGATAGAGCACCAACGATTCTGGTGATGAACCGTTCTTGCCTGAAAAATAGTTGAAGAACACGTTAGCTAATCCATGAAATTTTAGAGCGAGTTAACGAAAATATGAAGCAACAACGCAACAAATATACACACCTGTCTGGAGAAAATGATCTGTATCTGTCTCCAGGCTGCTTGAAGTTGTTCTCTTTCACAATCACGCACTGCATTACAGAAACACATTCAACTAAGAAGTTTTGAGCGTATAAAGATGTTTTAAGAGCAAATCTTCCTCAAAACAACTCACAAATGAGTATCATGGTTTTCTAATGCTATATGATAAGACATGCTATTCTATGCTAGCAGGATATATATCTAACCGTAATTATAGTGAAGTCACCACCGATAACCAACTTGGTCTATAAATAACTGGATGTAATTCAAAACGTATCGCTCATTGAACGGGGGTACTATAATTCGATCATGATCACATTATTTTCTTATAAATAATGCCTACATATGCAACATTCCTGTATATAAAAAGAGTAAACTGACCCTATCACGCTTTCCAACCAAATTAACAGGAGGAATAGGGTACTGTTCAGCTTGACGACAAGGATCGTGTCTTGAAGGGAAGTAATTGATCTGGAGGGGAAAATAAGATGGCACAATTAGCAAGACAAACTCAAGGTATCATATATAAGTACAGTACGTATAACAAAAAGGAACTTTATTTCCGAAAAAGAGTACATATATTGAAGTATATATACCTCCTCATCTCTGTGCATCATATTCATGAATCCTTCATGGTGATTGTTGTGATGAGAATTCTTAGGAGCATTGACAGGTAGTTGCAAGTAATTTGGCCCAAGACGATGCCTCTGTGTGTCGGAGTATGAGAAAATACGACTTTGAAGTAGCTTGTCATCTGAATAGTAAATTCCAGGGACAATGATACCAGGGCTGAATGCAAGCTGTTCATTATCTGCAAAGAAGTTATCAATGTTCTTGTTCAAGACCATACGACCAACAGGCTGCAGCGGCACGATGTCCTCAGGCCATGTCCTGGTAACATCAAGTGGGTCGAAGTCAAAGCTATCCTCGTGATCAGGATCAATAGTTTGGATAAAAAGCTTCCACTCAGGATAGTTTCCAGCTGCAATAGACTCATAAAGGTCCTGTGTAGCATGGCTGTGATTTGCTCCACCAACTTTGATAGCTTCATCCTCCAACAAACTTTTCACTCCACAGGTAGGTTTCCAATGGAACTTCACATAATATGCTTTGCCGGCTTTGTTGATCAGAGTGTAGGTGTTAACACCGAAACCATCCATGTGTCTGTAATCTTGCGGCACACCAATGTCATCTTGAAGGAAAGTGAACATGTGTAAACTCTCAGGATGGTGGGAGAAGAAGTCCAGAATTCTCCATTGCTCCTGGATGTGTGACTTGGGGTTCGGTTTCATAGCATGAACCATGTCAGGAAACTGCATCCCGTCACGAATAAAGAATACGGGAAAATTGTTTCCCACCAAATC
Source organism: Glebionis coronaria (assembly GCA_025667525.1). Lineage (NCBI taxonomy): Eukaryota > Viridiplantae > Streptophyta > Magnoliopsida > Asterales > Asteraceae > Glebionis > Glebionis coronaria. The sequence continues at coordinate 17,905,267 of CM046875.1, forward strand.
AAAGTTACCCTGTGCATTTAAAAAATAATCAGTACATGAACAAATTAAAGGATATAACATTTATAAAGATCAAATATGCTTCGGTATCATTTATAAAGAAATTAAGTGTCAGTGACAGCCTATGATGAGTTCTCACCTCTCTAGTGTAGAACTTGATAGCAAAACCTCTAGGGTCTCTAAGAGTTTCAGGACTTCCACGCTCGTGAATAACAGTAGAGAAACGAACGATAACAGGAGTTTGGACTCCAGGGGCACGGAGAAAGTCAGCACAAGTGAGGCTACTAATGTCATGTGTGACCTCGAAAAATCCCTTTGCACTGGCACCTCTGGCATGGACAACACGTTCAGGGATACGCTCACGGTCAAAGTTGGCTATTTTCTCCACCAAATGGTAATCCTCAAGAAGGATCGGACCTATCATATACAGAAGATAAATTAGGATTAATGAATGACATACCCTATAATATATGCAGATCTAGATAGTGATAATAAAGCGCCCTAACTCCTAATTTAAGTGGGATTGATATGAAGCAGATCTACAGAAGTCTAAACTTGCTAAGATATTGAGAACTTTACAATTTAAAAATAATAATGCATCCGATAATACGCTACTCTAATAAGCATACCCTTTGCAGAAATCCATATTACAGGTAAACGTTGAATTCTATAAGAATCACGAGACGTTCTATCAAGTAATCACAACTTGATTTACAATAACGCAACAGATAATACTGTGTACCTCGAGTGCCAACTGTCAAGGATGAGATGTTGTTATAGACAGGAGCTCCAGCGTTGGTAGTCATGTATGGAGAATTGTAAGCACTTGAAGCACGGTACTACATCAATCAACCCGAAACATAAAAAATTCATCAGACTACAATAAGATTCATGCATTATATACAGTCATCTTATTAAAACTGAAAATAAATCCAAGCATCATTCAATTTCAATCTTATTTTTTATAAAATTCAAACTTTTGATCCAATACAGAACATTCAAGCCAAAAACTCAATCTCAAGTTGAATTATTAATTGTACATATACATAGGGACGGAGCTAGGGGTGTCCCGTGAGTGCCCTAACACCTATGGATTTTTTCGATTTAGTCTTAATTTTTGAAAAAAACACCGATTATTTCCAAATATATCTTAAATGCAACCGGTGCTTTGAAATGAGTTTCCGGTCTTATTTAGTAATATATTTATAAAAATTGAACTCTATTATGCTATAAGGTTTAAAAAAAGTGCCCTTGGTCATATTTTGTTCTGCCTTCGTCCCCGCATATACATGCACATAACTAATCATATAAACAAATAACTAAAAATGAATAGATGTATAATTAGTTAATTACACGCTAACAAATCAAATAAACCAAATGATACAAACTCTAACTAAAAACGAATTGTTGTATGTACAATTACATGCACATAACAAATCATATAAACAAATAACTACAAATGAATTATTGTAGAATTACATGCACATAGCAAATTAGAATATAAGGCCAAAAAAGTTATACCTTGTAAGGATCCATTGAATTGAATTATTGTTTGATGAAAAAAGAAGAGGGAAATCAAAGTTGTAATGAAAATAGTTTTGCATTGTTTGCCCCCTTTATATAGTGGTGTTTGGGGATAATAGGACTATATTAAGTGAATGAATTAATTGAATATTTAATACTAATGCAATATTACAATATGGTATTAATACTGTATTACAATATTACAATATGGTATTAATACTGTATTAAGTTGGGAGGCATTTATATCTAAGTGTATTTCAATTATATTGTTTTTTTTAATGAGTTTTGCTAATCAATGCCCATTGGGTAGAGATTAGTCAGCAATAAATGAATATAAATTTTCTAAATTAACATTAAAATGCATTAAATACATATTAAATAAACTCATAAATTACTATATATAACTATCATTTTTTACTAAAATTAATGTGTATTTAATTATTTTAATGTTAATTTGAAAATTTTATTTCATTTATTACCCACTAACTTTTGCCGAGTGGGTATTGGTTAGCAAACCCCATTTTTTATTTGTCTAAATTGACTGTCAACTACTACATTTATATATACGAATTGAGATTACAATAAACCCTTAATTTACCATATATCCAGCCAGTCAATTATATTCACTCATTTTTCTATAAACTCACTATCTACCTCTTTTTAAAAATTAAATATCTTACAAACGGTAAATTGTTAAGCGACATAAAATACACCATTACGAATTAAATCACCTTTCTATAGACACATGTATAAAACTTTAAGGAACTTTTTTTTTGTCTGAGAAAATCATATATGATATATGATTTTCAGAATCTATACATGATTTTAAAAAATCATATATGTATCATTATACGAATCATATATGATTTCAGAAAATCATATATGATTGGTGATATAAATCATAAATGATTATCTTAAACAAAAAAAATTCGTCGAAAGTATATACATGTGCCCCTAAGAAACATGATTTACTTCTTGTCGCAATAATATGTTTTGTTTTCCATAACGGTTAACGGTTTGTGAGATATTTACTTTTTTAAATGATGAAAGTGGGGTTTTATTTAATGGATTGTGATTGGTTGATTGAGTTTATGCTAAACAATGGGTCTACGTTGAACTTTTTTTCATATCTGTACTACATATAAAAATAACACACAACTATTAAAAATGTTAAAAAATTAACTTACAACACTATATGCATAATATACAACTATATAAACATAATGAAAATTTAATTAAAACGTAATTTAATACTCATATTAAAACTAATTAATAAGTAATACACACTTGAAAATAAAAATAATTAATATCAATTAATATATAATTCATACACTCCATTACTTAAAAATACGATATATATCCATATTGTACACCAGTTAAAAGTAGGGTTGAGCATCGGTCCGGGACCGGACCGGACCGGACAGAGGACCGAAATGGTCCGAAACCCCGGACCAAGACCGGATCGAAATAGTCCGGTCCGGTCCGGTCCTATTAGACATATTTGACGAGATTTTGGTAAGACCGAACCGGACTGGACTGGACCGACCGGACCGATGACCGAATTCGTCCAAAACCCCGGACCGAGGACCGGACCAAAATTGCTCGGACCGGTTCGATTTTCCGGTCCGGTTCGAAATTGCTTGTTTTAGTTGTATTACTTAGGTTCTCAAGATTTAATGCTTATATTAATACTAATTAATACATAATAATCAATGCTTATATTAATACATGATATTTATTACATACTTTTATATTTATTTATACTACATATAAAGCATTTTGGCCTTTTATTAATAGAAACTTGAAAATTCAACTTACATCTTTTAATACATTACTAGTTTTAATGCCCGTGCACGCACGGGACTTGAACGTAAAAGATAAATAAAGTAATAATTTCATTATTGCGATTTTATGTATTTATATATGTTTTTACCTGATTTTTCATTATGTGATAATATTAATTGATATTTTTTTTGAGTAAATATTAATTGATATTTTGTATTAGGGTTTTGCTAACAGCAGCCCTATGGGTTTTTCTTAAGGTTACCATAATTGAAATTAAACATTTAATTAATATAAAACCTTCCATGTTTAAATAACTTAATTGATAATTCAACATTTAATTATTATAAATCATTCCATGTTTAACTACACATTCCATAATTATAATATTTAAATACATATAAATATGGAAATAATCAGTTCATTTAATGCAATTTTATACATATGGCAGCCTTAAGAAAAACCCATAGGGCTGCTGTTAGCAAAACCCTTTGTATTAATATTTACTGCATATAATATTTGAATTTTTTAAATGAAATTTTAGCAATCTTTTTCTAGACATTTTGTTTTTAAAAACACATAACGACCTTGAAAAAATATATGTTGTTGTAATATGTGAAATCCCGTCTATTTATTTTCATCTAACACCTATATCTGAGGTCTTGTATTCATTTTATTATTTATATTTATTTTAATAATAATTTACGTAGATTGCATTGTTTGGTTTTGTTGAGTGTCAAAATATAAATAAACAATAATGTGTGTTTTTATTTGAATATTAATAATCTTGTGATTTGTTGACTTTTTAATATTACATATATGTTGTATTTTTAAAATATAAAATCTAGATGGTATAAAGCTTAAGGGGTATTTCGTTTATTTTATAAACTTACTAAAAAAATATATAAAAATATAAGTTTATATTTAAATCTATCTAATTTATTTAAAATTCAACCATTAAAGTTTTAATTAATCCCCTCATCCTTTTTTAAGTTTTTATTTTTACAAATTTGACACATATATCTTTTTGTAATTTCATCAAATTCTTCCACCAAAACATTTAATTTTGACTAAATTTCATTCAATTTTGAATTTTTGGGCCAATCACATTGCTTGATTTTGCTTATGTGTCAAAATTAAGCCATTTGATTGGTCTAATTATTTTTTTTACAACCTCCACTTTTCAATAAAACTCTCAAAAAATCTAATTCTTTTATTATATAAAAGATGTACAACTAAAACAAGCTTAATAATTAAAATAGTAATACTTAAATTCTCAAGATTTAATGCTTATATTAATATTAATTAATACATAATAATCAATACTCAAATTAATACAGTAATATTTATTACGTACTTCAAAATAAAAATAATATAACATTAATTAATACACTAAATTACTTAAAAGTACAATCATATAATAATATTGTACAACAATTAGAAACATATTCTATACTACATATTACACATATTAGATACTCTTCCTTCCATAAATGCACAAGCTTTAAGTAGTACAAGTAAAACCACATATTACAACCTCTTAATGCACCAACTCAAATATGATTTAAGTAGTACAAGTTTAAAAACCAACTGTACAAATATTTTATCATATAATAGTTACAACAAAATCAGTTATGAATTTGATTGACCACCATAACTTTTTTCTTAGCTTTTGATTTCAAATCTTTTATAAAGATAATATAAGTTATATTCAAAATTTTTAATGTTTTACATCCTTATTTACAATTTGTAATCCATTTAAACCATATTTGTAACGTCACAAACTTATTTGGTATAAAAGACTCGACTGTAAACATACATAACACAAAAATGCACATTCAGTTGCCTATAATATGCTTCTTTTAAATCGTTCCTCTTCAATCTTTATCAAAATTCCAACTACCACAACAACTTTCTCAATTGCCAATAACGTTTTTAAATAGTTATTATAACTAAGATCACGTTAAGCATATTAACATTAATGGGTTTCTCAATTGCATCAACAAAATCACCAACAACAACGAAAACTTAGGCCCATACGCCATGACAAGCGATGCAACAACAATCGCAATACGAGTAGGATCAAACAAGCGAACACACAACACATGTTATAAAAAAGCATCATGATCAACCGTGTGGGTCTCAAAAAACAGACGTGGGATACCAGAAACAACCCCCAAATACTGTTTGACTCATCTGGGGTTTGGTTGCCTGCTTTGCGACTCACAGCGTAGGGCTACCGTGATTTTTTTAAAATATTGGAGAGGACACAGTTGACGATGTCTGGTGGGATGGAGGATTTCATGACGCGTGGGAGTGAGGTTGTTGCCGGTTGGACTGTTTTTATGTTGGATGAAAAGGTTTAGAGTTTAGACCGCGAGTAATAATACGACTGTTAGTTAAGAACTTAAGACAGTGTTATGGTTGTGGTAGAGAGTGATCTAGAGCTTGTGAGTTTTATAGAAATTTTTTTTGAACATCAATTACGAATGGGCTTTTTGATGTTTTCGATTAACATGATATTGGGCTTTAACTAAATCATACATAAAATGTTTGTCCATGCCATTAGATACTGCAAGTAGTATGCAATTACGTTATAAACTTTTTCTTAAACAGTACATGTTTTAAAATTTATGATTAATATATTTCAACAAATTTTTTTATGCATATTTAAAGTTTTTGAAAATTGCTTATCGTAAAATATGTATCATTTGTGTATGTATTTTAGTAAAAGCTTAGTGAAATTGAAATAATTTTGCTAAATAATTCGATTGAAAAAAATTATCCACGTCAATGTACGAACATTTTCAAATAATATTCAAAGTATGAAAACATGTAAAATATTAAGTATGTAAATTTATAATGTGACGAATATTACACAACATCTACTTATTAACAAGCGCATTTCACCATCAATCAACATAACCACAAATATTACGCAACATCTACTTTTAGATGAAAACGATCGGTTCAGAAGTTATAACCAACAAAAAAAATTATTACGCCGAAGATTTTAGTCACAGGGTACCCGCCGCCGCACAGTGCGGGTACCCTGCTAGTTTTATATGATATGTTGTACACATCAAATATGATGTATCATGTAATTCAGTCAATTATATTCACTCATTTTTCTAAAAACTCAATATCTACCTCTTTTTAACAATTAAATATCTTACAAACGGTAAATTGTAAAGTGACATGAAAGACACCATTGCGAATTGAATCACCTTTCTATAGATGGGCACATGTATAAAATTTCAACGAACTTTTTTTTGTCTGAAAAAATCATATATGATTCGTATCACGAATCATATATGATTTCCAGAATCTGTACATGATTTTAGAAAATCATATATGTATCGTTATACGGATCATATATGATTTCAGAAAGTCATATATGATTCGTGATATGAATAATAAATGATTATCTCAAACAAAAAAAATCATCGAAAGTATATACATGTGCCCCTAGATAGAAACATGATTTAATTATCGTCGCGATAATATTATTTGTTTTGCATAACGATTAATGGTTCGTGGGATGAATTTTTAAATGATGAAAGTGGGGTTTTATTTAATGGATTGTGATTGGTTGATTTAGTTTATACTAAACAATGGGTCTACGTTGAACATTTTGTCATATCTGTACTACATATCAAAATAACACATAATTATTAAAAATGTTAAACAATCAACTTACACCACTATATACATACTATACAACTATATAAACATAATGAAAATACAATTAAAACATAATTTAATACTCATATTAAAACTAAGTAATAAGTAATACACACTTAAAATAAAGATAATTACTATCAATTAACATATAATTCATACACTCCATTACTTAAAAATACGATATATATATCCATATTGTACACTAATTAAAATCATATATCTCCAAAATCGTACATATGATTTCTACCTAAAATGATGGTGTGCATCTTTTAAAAGCTGAATTGGACTAACGGATTCAACTGGGAACCAGAGTCATAATCGATTAGGCTAGCCAAAAAAGCCAACAGAAGACGAATATGAGAGAACCTATCGAAATCAATAAGAACGGCCCAATTACATAAATATGTAATATTTTTTTGAACGACACATAAACTTGTACTACTTTTAAAAGAGATTGACTCTCTCTTCAAAAATGATTTATTTCTTTATAATTGATGAGCATTACATATTAATTGATGAGCATTACACATCAAATATGACGAATCGGAGAGAACCTTTACAACAGCTGAACTTCATACATTTATTTCTTTATTAATTGATGAGTATTACATATTAAATGAAAAAATTATTACAAATCAATGTGCAATATGTACAAATAATTATTATTGTAAATTACGGAGTATACGTTTTTACATAAAAACATATTTAAATTGTTAACTAATGTAAGTTTACTACAAATATATGTTTGATTTTTGAACCATATAATCTTATAGAAATTTTCATATTCGAAAACATATATCGTCTTCGTATGTATTTTAGTAAAAACTTAGTGAAATACTAATTATTTTGCTAATTAATTTGATTTAATTGTACATATCAAGGTAGAAAATTTTTAAGGTTGTTAAATGTTTTAAAATGTGTAAACATAAAAACTTAAAGATTTTTGTAGTTACACGTTGCATAATATTGTAACGAATGTTACACAGATTAATTAACAAATACCTTTCACTATCAATCCTAATAATCTCGTAATAGTATTTTATATGAAATAGTTTATTATTTCTTAAAGTTATTCCAACTTAAAACTTTAATCATTATTCGTAAAATTATAATTGAAAAATATGCATAATCATAAACATTGTCTTGCAGACTTTAGTTTCAGGGTACATGCGGTCCCAACACACGAGTAACCTTGTTAGTGATACTTGAAATTGATTAAGTTTAATATATTACTATTAATTAAATTTCGATTTAAGTTCATTTGGATACCAAACTTATCTAAGATATGGGGGTACTCATCCCCACCTTTCATCTCCTTCCATCTAATAGCTGAGATCAAATCTGCATTTTACACTACAGGGGTATTTCGGTCATTTCACCGCTTACTATATAAGCCTTTTTTACTCCCCGCCTCATAGTAAACACACACACACACACACACACACACACACACACACACACATCGTCTCATCCGTTCTCTCTCTACCCCTGATCTAGTTTCTCACTCTACAAATCCATCATCACGAATCCATAAACAAATCATGAATCCACCATCACGAATCCATTGCGAAGTGAAGCGATTATCGCAAACCCATCACAAATTGATCACCATGAATCGATTGATCCATCACCAGGTTAGATTAATTAGATCTATTCTTATTTTAGCTTATTTTATTTGAATAAGCTTATTAATTTATCATCAATTGAATTAATAAGTTTTTAGCTACGTTATTTTAAATGAACTATCTGGATTATTGTTCTTAATTATAAGCTAGCTTATCAGTTGATTTATGTGAATGATTAGATTCTTATAAATAAGCTCATTTATATGAATATGAGAGGTATAAATACGCTTATTTTGGTTAATTAGCTTATTTTGGTTAATTATCAGGTTTTATAAGTATGAGACGTAGAATAAGCTTACGTTAGTGTGAATTATTAGACTTTTTAATTAAGTTGCTGATGTAAGCTGTTAGTTTGATTTATCATATATGATACCACATTTATCATATATGATAGTTATGTGATATATGATATATGAAGTATCATATATGATGTATCTAGAAAATCACAAATTAATCAGACTTTGTAACTAACTTTGCATAAAATTTCATTAAGCTCTTCAAACTTGCCTTATATTATACGTATATGATTCAGTTGCTGATAACATGGTCCCTAATATGTTTTCTTCTTCTTTTGTAATTGCATATTGTGCTAACAAAACAACGAATGGATGCTACAATTGTCCGGATTGAAATAAAAGCAAGTGGACGTACACGCTTATGTGTGGAGGTGCGATTAACAACATGTAGGGATGATAAGCAGTTGATTATTTTTATTGAAGAAGTTTTATAATTTATGCTTTTTTAGAAACCATGTATCTTTTAGTGATTTAGCATATTTGTAGTTAACATTTTTTACTTAATGTATCATATATGATATGTTGTACACATCAAATATGATATATCATGTAATTGCTACATGTATATATGACATATGTTTTAGTTATTTATCACATAATATTTCATTGATTTATCATATATGATAGTTGTGGTTAACATTTTTTACGTGATGTATCATATTTGATATGTTGTACACATCATATATGTTGTTTCATAAATGATAATTTATGAAACTTTCTTTTTGAGGATCATATATGATAACGCAGTATCATATATGATAATGCAATATCATATATGGAAGAATTTAAGTTACATGTATTATCATATACGATACTAATAAAAAGGTAAAAAAACAACTATGCTTCAAACGATAAAAACATAAATAAAATAGGCATTTTATCTAAAAGGTACATCCATAGATGTTTTGCCATTTTCATATTGAACAAAAAACTAAATGATTTAGTAGCATTACAAAGTTAAAGCACTACAACGTCATACACAAATTACTAAAATATAAACAAGTCAAATGGCTAAAACAATGGATCTTGATTTCATGCATCAACACTTTGGTTGCAAACTCGACACTCGTCTTTTGTCATCTCATGCACATGTCGTTGTTTATTCTTTTTACACTTGTCTTATGTTCACTTCTTTTGCCCTTGAGATGTTTGAGTTCTTCAAAATGCATCAAAAACAACCTTTACTACACAAATAAAAAGACTTGTTTTTAGTTTCAAGCAGATTCTCAAATATGATATCTTACATAAGCTGAATTTCAACCAGAATATCAAATATGATATATTACAAAAGCTGAATTTTAACTAGATTATCATATATGATAATAGGGTTTTGCTAACCAATGCCTACTGGACAGAGGTTAATGGACACTAAATGAACACAAACATTCCAAATTTACATTAAAATACATTAAATACGAATGAAATAAACTCATAAATTGATATATATAAACATCATTCTCACTAAAATTAATGTGTATTTAATACATTTTAATAAAAATTTAGAATGGTTGTGTTCATTTAATGCCCACTAACCTCTGCCTAGTGGGCATTGGTTAGCAAAACCCATGATAATATATACACAACTAACTTTTAATTACCAACCAGGAGATCACACAATTGCATGTATTTGATTTCAAGCACATTATTATATATGATACCTCCATCTATCATATATGATGTATGAAGGTATCATATATGATACATTTGTTAAGTGTAGCCTATAACTTCAACATAACTCTCTTCATAGGTTTATTCACATAACTCACCTTATGCTTATCCTACAACTTCAACATACTCTATATATAAGCTTATTCACATAACTCTAGTCTTATTCATATGGTTATCCATATTACTCTCCTAATAAGCTTATTCACATTAAGCTTGCTAATAACATATCAAATAAGCTTAATTATAGCACATCAAATAAGCTAACACATCCATAATCACATTAAAATAAGCAGAAAAGGATTAAATTGATAAGCTAAAAAAGTTATCATCTTATTCACATCAAATCTAAACTAGTATATACATCTATGTCAAATAATCTTAAAAAATAAGCTTATTTACATTAAATAAGCTAAAAAATATATAGATGTTGATGATATTACATAATTTTAATGAATTATAGATGGGATGATTAAATTACAAAAGAGACGATGATATAATAGATCGAGGATAATCAATTCGTGATTTAGAGCGGGATGATAGATCGTATATATATATATATATATATATATATATATATATATATATATATATATATATATATATATATATATATATATATATATATATATATATATATATATATATATATATATATATATATATATATATATATATATATATATATATATATATATATATATATATATGTGTGTGTGTGTATGTGTGTGTGTGTGTGTGTTTGTGTTAGAATATGAGAAAATGAAGAAAAGACGGTGTGAGATGTATTTAGGATGTGGTGTTGGTGGGATACGAAATGACCAAATTACCCCTCCGATTTTTTAATTAATAAAACTGGGATTAATCTTGGTTATTGATTTATATTAGATGAAAGGTGGGGATTAGTCCCTTTGTATCTACGGAATACAAGGTATGTAAAATAACTCTCCTTTTAAATTATTTATTTATAAAACTATTTAAAAACATTTAATAATTATGAAAGAGGAGAGTTATTTTGGATACCATATTTATCTTGGATACCAAAGGACTCATCTCCACCATCCATCTCTATCACATCTAATAGATAAAATTAAAAGTATTTGATTATTTCATTTATTTTTATAATTTAAATATCTCTAAAATCGTTAAGTGTTAAACGAAAAAAAATTATATCACCGCGACGAGCATTTAATAAGCTTTCTACATATATGTATTATAATATACTTTTGAAGAAATAAAATTTCGTCTTTTTTTTTATTTTTAAAATTTGCGTAAAATATCATATATGATATTAGTGTTAGGTTACAAATTATTATTGAATCATATATAATATTGGTTTATATCATATACGATAAGTTATATCATATATGATACTAGTGTTACTATCATATATGATATTTTCGACAACAAAAAAAATGTGAAAAACGAAATTTTTTTTGTCGAAAGTATATCATATAGAATATCTGTAGAAAGATAATTAAATGCCCATCGTAATGGTATATTCTTTCCGCATAACGATTAACGTTTTAAGAGATATTAATGTTTGAAAAAAGAGAGAAAATGAGTTTTTGGTTAATGTTATCCAGGGGATTAGGATGGAGATGATAAATGCTAAAAGTGTATTTTTCTTACTTTTGCAAAATTACGCTTTTGTTATGTTAATATTTATGTTTGTTCAATAAACCGTAAAAATTTTATTTATAGATAACGGGTTAAGATCCTCAGAGTCTTTTTTATTCTAAAGGCCCAATAAACCCATCTCGTCCATCTATTTTATCTTCATCCAACGGTCTAATTTAAAACACCAACTGACCTTCTCTTAAAAACAAAACACCGACCTTTTCTCAAAAACCACCCACCGTCTGTTATTTCAGTGTATAGAAATATATTTCCCGCCTATCTCATAGTGATCAGAGAATTAGCAATTCTCGTCGCCATAGTGATGGCGAATCAGATCAGATGAGATCAAATCAAACCTTGTGATCTACTGTTTTAGATGGTTGATTGATCTCTTTGTTAGAGAGAGGGACTTAGAGAGATCTGCAGTTGGGTGTTAGCTTGTAAAGTGATATGGAACACCAAATCATCCATCTTCTCTCATATTAATAAAAAGGTAAATGAAAAGTTTTGTCTCATCCCCCCGTCTATTTTGTATCTCAGGGGTTGACATGTGATTGATCTTTATATCAGAAGACAAGGTTGAGGCTGTATGATATTTGAGGTAAGCATTGACATCTAACACGTTCTTTGAATTTAGACCCATGTTGGTAACATTGGCCCCCTGAAAATTTGCATAAAAAATGAAAAAAATAAAAACCTTATAATATGGATACAAAAATTGAAAATTTAGTCACCTTGAATTAAACCACTATTTTTATGTTTTACATGTTTAACCTTTTCTTTTGTGTTTTTTAAAACTTTTTTTGTTTACTCATGACTCATATATGAGTCACGAGTCATGGTGACTCATATATGAGTCGCCGTGACTCATACATGAGTCGCCGTGACTCATACATGAGCCGCAGCGACTCATACATGAGCCGCAGCGACTCATACATGAGCCGCATCGACTCATACATGAGCCGCAGCGACTCATACATGAGCCGCATCGACTCATACATGAGCCGCAGCGACTCATACATGAGCCGCAGCGACTCATACATGAGCCGCAGCGACTCATACATGAGTCGCAGCGACTCATACATGAGCCGCAGCGACTCATACATGAGCCGCACCGACTCATACATGAGTCGCATAGACTCATATATGAGTTACGGCGATTCATAACCGTGACTCATATATGAGTCATGACGACTCATACATGAGTCTCGGCGACTCATACATGAGTCACAACGATTCATACATGAGTCACGGCGACTCATACATGAGTCGCCGTGACTCATACATGAGTTGCGGCGACTCATATATGAGTCACAACGATTCATAACCGTGACTCATATATGAGTCACGGTGTCTCGTATATGATTCATAAATATCTGTATATGAGTGTGTCATTAACACACTCATATACAATCATAATTATGAAACATATGTGAGTCAATATTAAACCTTTTGTACATTCAGTATGTTATTCCATTAATTGACATCGACTTGGTGGAGATCGGCAACCAAACTCGTCTAGTAAGTTTATCCAGCCATACTTCCTACAATATTCAAATTTTAAAAAAGATGCATATAAACTTGTACAAAAATATAGAATCATTTCACAATATGTACACTTCTGAATATCTGAATATCTGATGTTGTCACGAGCTACAGTTTTTTTCTAATGCATAATTAATTTCACAATGTTTTCCTCAATGTCACAAACCACAAACCACAAACCCTACCAATCGATAAAAAAGCAATATCATAGAATTAGTTAAATACTCATTGTAACTAAGAACATCAACAATCAAGACACTCTAGTCAAAACAAAAAAGTTACTGTATTTGTAGCCAAAAAACTTTCTTAATGTCAAATAAGTCGATAAATCGATCACAAAAGCTTAACCGCTTCACTCTTACTAAAAACAAGAAAACATACTCATTTCATAACCTTGAAACAACAAATTTCTCATAAAATATCACAAATTTAGCAACAAAATCAAAATTGACTAAATGACACACAAGCCATCAATTCAGATAATCAGAACACTAAATAAGCATAATCAACTGAATAAAAGACCTTAATCGACCTTCGATTGAAAACCTATCTCTCACAGAAAGCATAATCAACTCAATGATCATCCTCAAATTAAACAAAGGATGAATCGACCTTTGATTTACTGTTATTTGGTGATATTATTGTCGTGTATCTTCTTGGGTTTGGGGGAAAAATGGCTTACGAATTAACTGTGTGTGTGAGAGTGTGTTATGAGTTAGCTGATATTGTGATGTGTGCCAGTAAGTGAGATGGTGAGAAATGCCAACTTTATCCATAACGTTCCAAAATCAATTTAATATATTTTTTTGTTTATTTAATTCGGGTTTAATCTTAGTCCTAGGATGAGATATGGATGAAAGGCTGGGATGGGTTCATCAATTCTATGCTAAAAATCAGTTCTCTATTGAACTTTTGGCTATAATATTTTCTCATACTTACCTTCTTACTCTATTACAGTATATTATACGCATTAATACAAGTTGTCAAATAATATAACATGTTTTATGAGATAACAGGATTTTACATCATCTTTTAATATTTTATCTTTTTCTTAACAACAACTTTATTAAACTACCAACTTTATTAAACTACCAACCTGTTGATAGATTTTCTTATTTCGTTTATAGTTGATTAGACTTTGGATTGGATTTAGACATCGAGTTTGTGTTCTATACTTGTTATTTCCTAAGTTTTCTTAAGTTGGTAGAACGTATAGAGGCGGACTCGGGATTTATAAGAGGGTGTTGCACAAAATTTTTATGAATATTAGTACTAAAGTTGCTCCGCATTAGTCACGTAGCGAAAAAAGACCTTACTTTTTAAAAAAATTATCCTTTGTAACCTAAAATGGGGTAGCCCGTGCCGCACCCGGCTCCCATGTGAGTCCGCCCCTACCAATAAATAAAGTTTTTAGCTTGCGTTTGTTTGGTTCCGTAAGTATCTCGGATGTTTTGAGTGCTTGATTCTGCTGACCTCCCTTGCACTAGATTGCAGACAAATAAATTTTTCTCATTAATTGAAGACACAACATTGCTAATGTATCTTTAAAACATTAGCAGATGTTCTGAGTTCAAGAATAACGTGTTCCTTGTGAAAAATGTCTACTGATTTTCCAGATAAGGATCTTGAGCTAAACAACAAAGTATTTTTTGTGCTATTTGTTGGGGTTTAAAGGTATTTAAAAATGTCGCATTTTTTGGAGCACTTGGATGTAAAACAAGAAACTGTTTCTAACAAAAAAATGCAACGAGAGGAAAAGTAGCCCCAAGTAAACAGAAAAATCATATGAGGACTGTTCGGATCATTTTACGTGATCCAGATATGACTGATGATTCCTCTAATGACGAGGGTAATACAAAAACTAAATCTAAAACAATTTTCCGGGAAATTAAGCTTCCAATGATTGAGATTTCGGATACATATGGTTCTGTGCAAGCTAGTAACAATGGGGTGATAAATTTGGGGAAAAAGCCAAGAGTTTTGGCTAGAACCTCGAGTCAACCCCAAGTAACGTCTACTTCGGATGGTTTGATAAAATATAGAGGTGTTAGGCAAAGAAAAAGGGGGAAATGGGCAGATTCGTAACAAGATTGAAGGTAGGCGTATTTGGCTTGGTACTTTTAACACTGCGGAGGAAGCATCAAATTCTTATGAAAGCAAGAAACTTGAATTTGATGAAATGGAAAAATCTTTAACGCGCTGTGTTAAAAGTACCGATCACAAAAAACAAGACCAGGCGTTATGATCATAAAAAACAAGTGGTTTCTGAAGAATCCATAGGTGTAATTCCACACTCGTCGCCATCATGTTCTTGAAACGCAATCTTCATTGGTTCCAACAATCTTTGAAAATAACAACAAAAATCTTGAAACTTATTTAACTATCCCCGTCTCGTATTACTTTGACGCCTTAAATTTGTTTATACTTGAGTATTTCGGCTGAATACTCACTAGGGGAACTTACATGTTGTTAAGCTTCGGTGTCATGAGCTAAATAGCAATAATAATAGTTTCGGACTATGGTTAATGATCATAACCATTTTCCCTATTACTTGTTTTACAAATGAATGCTTGTGTTCTACAACTATACTACTAAACCTATAAATATCACTCAATTTTGTTGACGTTTTAATCTCAGGTATATTGTAGCTAGTCAAATAAGTTTAAAGATTTTTGTTGTTATTTTCAAAGATTGTTGGAACCAAAGAAGATTGCGTTTCAAGAACGGATGATGGCGACGAGTGTGGAATTACACCTATAGATTCTTCAGAAACCGCTTGTTTTTTATGATCATAACGCCTGGTCTTGTTTTTCTTGTGATCGGTACTTTTAACACAACCCGTTAAAGATTTTTCCATTTCATCAAATTCAAGTTTCTTGCTTTCATAAGCATTTGATGCTTCCTCCGCAGTGTTAAAAGTACCAAGCCAAATACGCCTACCTTCAATCTTGTTACGAATCTCTGCAGCCCATTTCCCCCATTTTATTTGCCTAACACCTCTATATTTTATCAAACCATCCGAAGTAGACGTTACTTGGGGTTGACTCGAGGTTCTAGCAAAAACCCTTGGCTTTTTCCCCAAATTTATCACCCCATTGTTACTAGCTTGCACGATACCATATGTATCCGAAATCTCAGCCATTGGAAGCTTAATTTCCCGGACAATTGTTTTAGATTTAGTTTTTGTGTTACCCTCGTCATCAGAGGAATCATCAGTCATATCTGGATCACGTAAAATGATCCGAACAGTCCTCATATGATTTTTCTGTTTACTTGGGGCTACTTTTCCTCTCAGTTGCATTTTTTTGTTAGAAACAGTTTCTTGTTTTACAGCCAAGTGCTCCGAACATTTTTAAATACCTTTAAACCCCAACAAATACCACAAAAAATACTAATTTAAGAAAAAACCACAAATGTTGTCAAAAGACGGGTAAAAATGTACTAGTTATCGTGCCCACGGTAAACGCTGGGTAGCCAAGTGCGGAGCGGAGATTTTTTTTCGCGCTTAGGATTAGTTAGAATTGTGTTCAATGAAAACTTTAACCGAAAGATCGTTTATGATCGAGAACCCCCAAAACACTCTCCAGAACTATTCCTACAAGAAACAGCACCAAACAAATCAGTTTTGCACATAAACATACAATAAAGAATAACAAAAACCATTAAGGGAATAATTTTAGTACACCTTTTTGGCCTCAAGTGCACGGAAAATCAACTAGTTTAATTAAGCCTGTATAACAACAAATCAACATATCAATAAATTTGTGCATAAGCGTTTATAATACATAAGATACAATTAACACACAAAAGAAACGCTATTGGTGTGTACCTGGTTGTGGCAAATCAACTAAACTCGCCTCAATTTCCACAAGAAGTTTTTTACTCCTAGTAAGTAAAGTCTCCTGCTTATAAGTCAGGCTCAACTAAAGACTTCAAACAAAACATAATAACAATATATATGTAACTGTTTATTCAACTGGATACGAGGTTTAATACAGGTATATCTCAATTAGGTTAAAGAACACAAAATCCTCAATATTGTTATCTTCTGTTTATAAGCCATTGATTAGATGTAATCATATATATAAACCTTCTTTTGTTTACAAAATTCGATTAAACATATATACAGCAATGATCATAAGACTGAAAACAACAATATATATGACTCGACCAGGAACCTAATCGATCATGCATAGGCTTTTTTTTATGGCAGAACTAGAAAAAACATTACAAAGAATTAGTACAAGCTTTTACCTTGAATAGTAAGGTTCCTTCTGCTATAATCACTATGTGTATCCGCTGGTTTTTCAGTATCGTTTTAGGGTTAAAAATAACCTTTTTTTATATTGACGTGTCAATATAAAAAATTCTATTGATCAGATATAATCGTTTTAGGGTTTAAAAAAAACCTTTTTTTGTTTACAAAATTCGATTAAACATACAGCAATGATCGTAAGATTGAAAACAACAATATATGACTCGATTGATCGACCAAAAACCTAATCGATCATGCAAAAGATTGAAACTAGCTAGAGCTTTTTACCTGAGTGCTTCCTTCTGCTATGCTTTCAATATCGTTTTTTTATTGCTTAGAAGGTTCCTTTTATTCGCAAAAACAAAAAACCTTTTTTTTATCAACACCCCCTTATTTCCAACCTTTGTCATCACTAGCCCCTGAACTACAAGGGGGTTGCCCAAAAGAAAAAAAAAACTCTTCTAAAGCGGAGTTCAAGGGTTCGAATCAAACGAAGAGAATATTAATAAATTTGTGGCCAGAGAGATTCACCAATTACGCCGACTCCTGGTATCCAAAAAGCAGTCGCATTGGGACTATTCGGCTCGCATTGGGAGAAAAATCTAGCTTTAAGTTAGAAAGAAAATAAGGATGTCGTCCTCTGGTCCGCGGTTAAATTGTGCTTCTACGGTTACTGGCACGTACAAGTCCATGAGCGGAGCCATGTAGGTGCCGAGTGTGACACGAGTTACATCTTTTTTTAGGCCATTCATTATAATTTCTTTCTGAAAATTGTCGTTTCTTAATATGTGCAACCCCGAAATTTTATTGCTACCTTCATTTTTAATGGTGCAAATATATTCATATGGTACGTGTACTCAAAAAATTATCCAAATAGTACCTGAATTTTGATTTTTTGCCAATATGGTCATAGTTTTACCTGCAACCGAACCGGTTAAATAAGATGACGTTGTATTTTTTTTCTTTTACAAAGTGACGTCGTTAGTCCCCCATGCAACATATTTTTCATCGTTAGCCCTTTTTTCAAAAATTTGTTTTTTATTTTAAAAAAACATTTTTCGAAAAATATTATTTCGAAAATTTTCTTTTTTCAAAAAATATTATTTTGAAAATATTTTTTTTCAAAGAATATTATTTTGAATATTTCAAAAATTTACATTTTTATTGAACAAAATTTTATATTTTTTTAATTTTAAAATTTTTTGCAAAAAAATGTAGAAAAATAAAAATTCTATATTTTTTTTTCTTTCTAGAGTATGTTTTTTTTTCCAAAACTATTTTTTTCAAAAATGTGTTTTTTTTCAAAAAAAATACTTTTCCCAAACAGTGTTTATTCAATTTTTTTTTGGAGAAAAACATTCTAAATTTTTATAAATTTAAATTTTTGGAGAACAAAAATTCGAAAAAGAAATCAAGAATGAAAAAAACTATGTAAAAAATTGTTTTTAATTATATTCATTTTGAATTTTTATATGTTTTTTGTTTTAAATTTTAAAAAATCGAATATTTGTTTTCGAAATATTTAAAAAAAATCTTTACGAAATTGTCTTTTTTGGGAAAAAACATGTTAAAGCGGACTAATGTCGCAAATATTTTAAAACGGCCGTTTGTAAAAGGAATAACTTTGTAAATTTAATATGCCATGTCACAGGTTAACAAGTGAAAAAAAGTTTGGATGTATCATATTAACAGGTAAAATCAAAGTTCAGGTACTATTTAGATAATTTTTTGAGTACACGTACCATATGGATATATTTGAGAAAATACATGGCTATTTAAAGCCTTAAACCCTTTATACTTTTATGAGTTTTTATTTTTCGTTCATTTATAAAAGACATACAGTTCAATATAATTTTTTTTGTTTTTTTGAAGCAGCAAATTTTATTGATCACAAAAACATTAGCGAGAAGCTATATTGATGCAAGAGATAAACAGATTAGTAACTCACTCATCCCAATTTAAGTTCACTTTTCCACGACTTGATATCCAGCAAAATGAGTGTCTTTGGACTTCACGAAAACACCATTCGGTAGTATGTTCGATGCTTGAGAAAATTTTGTTGTTCCTACTTCCTTGCATTCCAGATAACCCAAGAAGTAGTAAAAATAACGGCTTCGAAGCACCTGAGCTGATATAGGTGGAACATCTTTTTTCATCACTCATGTCACTGAGAAGACTTGGAAAACTTGAATATTAATCACCACTAGAATTTGGAAGTTCCACTATAAGAATATTTGTTCCCACAAAACATTGATTGGAGCATATGTTATCAATGAGTGCTCTAAATCTTCATAAGCGTCTTCACAAAACGGAAAAGTATCGAGTCCAGGTCTATGTTTATCTCTTAAACAACATGCAAAATGTAAATGGGCATATTTGGGTGATGAAAATTCAAGTTTATGCCATTGTAATATCAACACTAAAAGGCGGAAACAATCAATTCATGGAATTTCATTAGATGGAATATGGGTTACGGATCCAAGTGAAGTTAAAAATCAGTTTCTCCATTTTTTCTCAAATAAGTTTTTCTCAAAGAAGCTTTCTGAGTCGTCCTTTGTCAGGCCTTCGTTTAGGAGCTTTCGTTTCCAGAGGCTATCAGATTATCAACGACTTGAATTAGAAAAACCTTTAACAGGTGATGAGGTTAAGGCGTCTGTGTGGAGTTGCGGTAATAACAAAACCCTGGTCCGGATGGATTTTCGTTCAAGTTCATCAAAAGATTCTGGACCATGGTAAGTAGTGACATCATGACATTCTTTAAATTCTTTGAAAAATGTGTAGGCTTGGCGATGAGATATAATTCATCTTTTATTTCATTGATTCCTAAAGTTTGTGATCCAATGACACCGAACGAGTACCGTCCCATAGGCCTTTTAGGTTGCCAATATAAGATTTTAGCCAAGGTTCTTGCTAATAGACTATCAATATTAAAGATATGCAAATAATGGATGTGCCACTTATTATGAATGAGTTAATTTCTAGGGCTAAAAAGGTAAAAAAAATGCTCATATTCAAAGTTTATTTTGATAAAGCATTTGATTCACTTAATTGGAACTTTCTTGATAATGCGTTGGATCAAATTGGTTTTGGAAGCACGTGGAGAAGATGGATTAAAAGTTTCTTAGTGTCCGCAATGGCCTCAATTTTAATTAATGGCTCACCAACCAATGAATTTAAATTTCAAAAAGGCGTTTGTGGCGTTGATTGAAGCTAGGTCTAAAGGTATTTTCAAAGGAGTTCAAGTTAGCCCTCATAGTAATCGAATCACTCGCCTACAGTTCACATATGATACTTTAATCCTTGAATATTGGTCGGAATTAAACATAATGAACTTAGTTAGAATTATAAGATCTTTCCATATGGCTTCGAGCTTGAAAATAAACTTGTTTAAAAGTAAGCTATTGGGTGTGGGAGTGCATCCTAAAGAAATTTCTCGCTTGGCACTAAAAATTAACTATATGGAAGACAAACTCCATTTTACATACCTAGTGTTACCAATTAGTTTTTTTAGTGAGAAATGTAAAAAGTTGGAATCTAGTTATTCAGAAGTTTCAGAGTAGACTTTCATTATAGAAGGCTAGAATTATGTCAATAGGAGGGAGAGTTACACTTATAAATATGTCTTCTCAAACTTACCATTGTATTTCTTCTCTCTATATAGAGTTCCATCTACTATTCTCAAGCACTTAGAAAGTATCAGATGTAAGTTCCTTTGGGGTAGTGACAATGAAAATAAAATAATTCATTGGGTTGCGTGGAACCAATCAATGGCTAAAACCAAAAGTAGTGGGCTTGGGTCTGGTAGTCGAAAAGCCGATAACCTTACTCTTCTTGCCAAGTGGTGGTGGAGAGTTCACGTTGATAGGGATTCTCTTTGGGCATCTGTAATCAATGAAATCCATGGAAATCTTAAAGGTACAAATGATCTCTTGTTTATGGACAAATTTAACAGAGTGTGATCCAACATGGAAAAAGTAAGGCGAGAAGCAAATACTCTAGGCATATTATTAATCTCATATTTTCATAGGTAGTTTGGAAGCGGTGAATCTATATCTTTTTGGGAGGATTGTCGTCTTAGTTCTTATTGCCTTGCTCATTTGTTCCCGAGATTATTCGAGTTGGAAAAAATTAGTGTAAACTTAAAGAGAGGTGTTTTTATTTTGATGGCGTGATAGAGTGGAAATGGGTTTGGAGAAGGCAAATTTGAAGTGAAAGAGAACAAGACGAATTATCCAATTTCCCGAGCATAGAAGGGAATACTTGTTTAATTAATGATGATAGTGATGGTTGGAGGTGGTCCTTGGAATCATCTGGTGTGTACTCTATGAAATCTCTTCGACCTGCTCTTGACGAAAAAATTCTACCTTCATCTTCGGAAAAAAATGGTCTAACCTTGTTCCTAAAAGGTGTGTGTTTTTAAATGGAGAGCCGATAAAGATAGACTTCCAATAGTTCAATATAACATATGTTGTAAATTTAACAACCCTTATATATCTAATATACATGCATCAAGAGTAAACGCAACAGATAAGATTGATTATCTATGCATATATTAACATATAGATTAGAAACACTTACCTTTTCTCCAAGAACGATGATCAAGAACCCTTAAATCAACTTCGTTTACCCAAATCTGATTCATCACAAACCAAAGATCAAGATAGATCTGCTCTAAGATAGTTCACACGACACTTCAATCAACCACCTTCGATTGCTAGAACTTGATTAAGCATATGCTTAATAAAAATCAAAACCCGAATACTCTGTTGGGGGTATCTTGTCATCGACCTACAAGAAAAAGAGAGGAGAAAAGTTTGGTTTAAATTTATTAAACAATGAATCACATTCATGTATTTATGTACTAGAGCATTGGGACTAATTATGGAAAAGATTACAACTTCATCTCCAAGTAATTAATCCTTCTAGAATAAAAATATTTTCTTCCCTATATTTTGAATTACTTGTTATATAATTGCATTAATTGCCTTAAATTATTAAGTCTTATTAAATTAATATTCGTTAAACATTTTAACTTATTAATTATTAATTGTTAAATATACATTTTTATCAAACTAAGTTTACACAATAAATATAGTCATACTATATCGTATATCATAATAAAAGATGATCTCGATGTCTAAGTGTGTGACCCCTTAGGCCCACATACTTCTGGTCATATAAATTACTATTTACGACTTACGCACATCCCAACAGCTCCCACTTATCATAGTGTATTTTAATACTAACATTGACAGATAGTCTAGCAACACCGTCAATGCTCCAAAAGTACCTGAGTTTAGTTTCTAGCAAACAAGCTCAGCCTTATGGTATAAATTACTGCATTCCATTTGATTATGATATTGTTAACCATGAATATGGATCAAAATTCATTTCCGGTAACAATTCTATTTCTCATTTCTATACTAATCATGATTACCAATTGTAAAAAGAATCATTTTTACTATGCTTTGGGCGCGATCACGCAAACATCTTGATCAACCCTACGAGGGGCCCAATGTGTATCATACTTCATTCATGAGGGAACAGAATCATATTTGAACTACATGTACCTTTTACACATGTAATAAACACCTCTAAAATAAGTTTTATAACTGTCTATTTTACTGACATGACGTTTACTATAAATCAAGAAATGAAATCTATCCATGAAATGATCCACTTTCATCTCAAGTCTAAGGATAACAATACTTACCATATGTGTAGATTCTTAATAGCGCTGATCCATAAGGAATACTGCATGATGGGGCAATCCAATTATTTAACAACATTGAACAACCTATGAGTCTAGAAGAATCATCTTTATGTATTTTGACAAAAATACAACCAACCCTCATATTTGTCTTACTTCAACAATACTCCCATATTGATGATCGAAGATAAGTGTGAAAACACACATCTTATTTGCCTTATAAAATGGACATAAAACGAGAAAATGCATGAATATAGCATTGTATATGTCTTGTTTTGTTGTTTCATGTGTGTAGGTACGGATATTGAAAAGATCACAAGAAATGGTCAAAAACCGGTAAAATGAACACGGGATTGGAAAAGTACAATTAAGAGCACATATTTACTAAGCTAACGGTTACAGCCTTGCCGCGTAACTCATCTTTGTTTGCATTTTTCATATTCTACTATTTTATCTCTAATTTTAACATTTTATTAATCTTAGTAAAAATTAAATGAATAAAAGTTTTTATTTTATAATAGTTAGTTTAGTATAAAAATAATTAATTTTGATTTTTAAATATTTTTAGTTTTAGTTGCTTATTTTTATCTATTTTTAAACTAACACAAAAATAATTAAAAATAAATAAAATAACATGTGTATTTCTTTTGTGAGTAATTAGGTGCATCTTTTTAGAAGAATAAATATGATGAAGTTGATTAAAGAAAGATTAATCAAGAGCTCTTTGATAAAAAAAATAATAAAAGGTGAAGATGGTGATCCATGTGATGTGCTCCCATCGAACTATTAAAAAACATCTTCACTCTGATTGGTGGAAACACATCATCACATACCAAATGATTAAAATGCCCTCAAGTTAATAAAAAGAAGGTGTTAGGAGCGTAAAAGGACTAATCTACCCCAAACACTTTAACTGCTACTATAAATAGCACCTCATTTTTTTTATTTTGTATGTAAATTTTAGATAGCTAAATAATGTCAATTTTATTTATTTTTATTTTTTATTGTAATTTATATTTTAAAAATAATAAAATTTTTAATCTAGTTTATTCTTATTTTAATGAAATGCTTATTTTAGCTCAATTTAATTTTACTGTTTTATCAAAACTTCATTTGCGACTTGCATCGAAAGTTTTTTGCGTCATTTAAATAGTCATGCGTTTATTACTATCTTGAAAATGCATTTGTTATTAAAACCTTGGCTACTATGTTTTTTTAATATTCAAACAAAAGGTTGTTTTTTACTCTGTAGTACCACATTGGAAGTGTTGGTATTGTGTGTTCACCTATAGGGTGCGTTTGAGTTAATAAGCTCAAAAGGGTGCGGTTGTTTTTGATGTTGGATCGATGGTAGTTCAAAGTCCAATTCGGTAATCAGTTGAGCTGGGTTGGTTTAGTTGTGGTGGGACAAGTGACGATTAAAGTTTGGTGATTTATTGGCTTATTGGTAATTGGATTGGTATTGTTTGATTATTTAGGGTATTTGGATACCGTTGAGTAGGCCGTATATTTTACGGGTCATTTGATTAATTTTGATGGTTTAATTTTGTTGGTTATGAGTTTTTTCTTAGGACCACAGATACTATTTCTCATTCCTTTTTTAATATTTAGAATAAAATTATACATTTATATTATTATGATTAATTGCTTATGACTTATGTGTTAGTCTGATTATTAGTCGCTATGATATATCGAGTAGTTTTATTTTATACATATCGAGTAGTTTTATTTTATTCTTGTTAAGTGGTAGTTTTTTATAGTGTATATTTAATATTTTTAAAATCGTTTTCAAAATCATTTAGTTTAAATGATTAGTTATAAAATACTACGATTTTAATTAGTAAAAATATTTTGGTAATAAATTTATAGAAATAGTTTCAAAGTTTTTATAACTTTTAATCATTAAATTTAGTAATCTTTAATTAGGGAATTGAAATATAGTGTCTAATTGGCTAAATTTGTTTAATTTTCTTTTGATTGTTTAAATCATTTTATAATTTTAGATTGACTTAATTTATAAAATTAGTTGCCTTAATTTAGCTTTCCCTTTTGCGTACGTAGGATTCTAGATGACGGATTCAAACCTAAAAACCATTCAAATCAATTGTTCAAACTTAATCGAACGTCTCAAATTCACAATTTCCTCGAAACAACGAACCGGGATTACTCTCATGTTTTTATATCCGTCTTTAGTATAGTCACTTATTTATTTCTCATGTAAATCATGACATGCTTACATGGGATTTGAGTTGTCACTTATTTATTTCTCATGTAGCTTTAATGTATAATATATGCAGATCTAGATAGTGATAATAAAGCATCCTAACTCCTAATATAAGTGGGATTGATATGAAGCAGATCTACAGAAGTCAAAACTTGTTAAGACATTGAGAACTTTACAATTTAAAAATAATAATGCATCCGATAAAACGATACTCTAACAAGCAAACCCTTTGCAGAAATCCATATTACAGGTAAACGTTGTTCTATTAAGTAATCACAACTTGATTTACAATAACGCAACAGATAAAAAATTCATCAGACTACAATAAGAATCATGCATTATATACAGTCATCTTATTAAAACTGAAAATAAGAATCTTGCAAATTAGAATATTAGGCCAAAAACGTTGTAACTTGTAAGGATCCATTGAATTGAATTATTGTTTGATGAAAAAGAAGAGGGAAAGCAAAGTTGTTATGAAAATAGTTTCACATTGTTTGCCCCTTTATATAGTAGTGTTTTGGGGATAATAGGACTATATTAAGTGAATGAATTAATTAAATATTTAATACTAATGCAATATTACAATGTGGTAGTAATATTGTATTAAGTTGGGAGGCATTTATACCTAAGTGTATTTCAATGTTATTGTTTTCTTTTTTTATGGATTTTGCTAATCAATACCCATTGGGTAAAGATTAATTAGCAATAAATAAACACAAATATTCAAAATTAACATTAAAATTCATTATATATACATTAAATAAAATCATAAATTACTATATATAACTATCATTTTTACTAAAACTAATCTGTATTTAATGCATTTTAATATTAATTTAAATTTTTTATGTTCATTTATTACCCACTATCCTTTACCAAGTGGGCATTGGTTAGCAAAACACATTTTTTATTTGTCTAAACTGACTGTCAACTACTACATTTATTTATACGAATTGAGATTAAGTAAACCCTTAATTTACGTATATCTAATCAGTCAATTATATTCACTCAGTTTTTCTAAAAAATCACTATCTACCTCTTTTTAAAAATTAAATATCTTACAAACGGTAAATTGTCAAGCGACATAAAATACATCATTGCGAATTGAATCACCTTTCTATAGATGGGCACATGTATAAAATTTCAAAGAACTTTTTTTTGTCTAAGAAAATCATATATGATATATGCTTTTCAGAATCTATACATGATTTTAGAAAATCATATATGTATCGTTATACGAATCATATATGATTTCAGAAAATCATATATGATTGGTGATATGAATCATAAATGATTATCTCAAACAAAAAAAATTCGTCGAAAGTAGATACATGTGCCCCTAGATAGAAACATGATTTAATTTTTGTCGCGATAATATGTTTTGTTTTGCATAGCGGTTAACAGTTTGTGAGATATTTAATTTCTTAAAATGATGAAAGTGGGGTTTTATTTAATGGATTGTGATTTGTTGATTGAGTTTATGCTAAACAATGGGTCTACATTGAACTTTTTGTCATATCTGTACTACATATAAAAATAACACACAATTATTAAAAATGTTAAAAAATCAACTTACAACACTATATGCATAATATACAACTATATAAACATAATGGAAATTTAATTAAAACATAATTTAATACTCATATTAAAACTAATTAATAAGTAATACACACTTGAAAATAAAATAATGAATATCAATTAATATATAATTCATACACTCCATTACTTAAAAATACGATATATATCCATATTGTACATCAATTAAAAGCACATATCTCCAAAATCGTACATATGATTTCTACCTAAAATGATGGTGTGCATCTTTTAAAAACTGAATTGGACTAACGGATTCAACTAGGAACATAGTCACAATCGGTTAGGCTAGCCAAAAAATCCGGCAGAAGATGAATCAGAGAGAACCTATATGAATCAATAAGAACGGCCCCATTACATAAATATGTAATACTTTTTTTGAACGACACATAAACTTGTACTACTTATAAAAGAGATTGACTTTATCTTCTAAAATTTAAGTAGTATAATCTTACAAACTTTTAGTATAAACTTTTACAACACCAAAACTTCATAAATTTATTTCTTTATTAATTGATGAGCATTACATAATAAATGAAAAGGTTTAAGGCATTTAATAGTTACATACTTTCTCAAAAATATTCATATCATACATGTACTTATAAATTGCCAAGATAATACTTGAACTTCCGGTTTACCTGTTAATATGGTACATCAAACTTTTTTCTACCTATTTTACCCATCAGCCCTATGCCAAATTTTGCATCGTTAGTCCTTTAACTAACAATCGTCTTTGTTTTCTGAAAAAAAGTTTTAACTAATAAATAAATTATAATTTTTCCAAACATATCTAAAATATAAAAAAATTGTGTTAAAAAATTTTCTAAGTTACATAAACCTTTTTTTACTTAAAAAAAAATTTCAAATTGTTTTAAATCTTGTTTTATTTTTTTTTTAAAATTTTATATTTTCAGAAAAAATAATTTTTTTTGAATATTTTGTAATAGTTAAAAATAACTAAATGATTTTTTTCCAGAAAAATTTGAATAATTTAAATATTTTTTGTATTTTCGGAAATAAATAAACGTTTTTTAGAAGTAAACTGAAAGAAGAGAAAAACGTAAATTTTTATTTTGTAATTAAGTTTTTTTATAAAAAACCATTAAAGTAATAATTTATAATGTTTTAAAAAATTTTGAAATGTTTTAAGATGTTTTAAAATTACTAATTTAGGAAAATACAAATATGTTTTTAAATAATTTAAATTTTTAAGTTTTTTAGAAGAAAATCAAGTGAGTAATTTATAACTTTAAAAAAATTAAGAGAAAAATGTAAAAAAAAGTTAACTTTTTTCGAAAAAAAATAAACTTTTCTTTTTCAAAAAAATCGAAACTGAATTTAAACAATTTCAAGAAAAGCTCAAAAAGCAAAAAAAAAATCATTAACTCTAATTTTTTTTTGGAAAAATTATAATTTTTTTAAAATTAAATATTTTTTTCTAAAAAACGATCGTTAGTTAAAGGACTAACGATACAAAATTTGGCATTAGGCTGAAGGGTAAAATAGGTAGAAAAAAGTTTGAGCTACCATATTAACAGGTAAATCGGAAGTTCAAGTATCATCTTGGCAATTTTATGAGTATAGGTATGATATGAATATATTTGAGAAAGTATATAGCTATTAAATGCCTTAAACTCTAAATGAAAAAATGATTACAAATCAATGTGCAGCATGTACAAATAGTTATTGCTATAAATTACGGAGTATAAGTTTTTACATAAAAAATATTTGAATTGTTAACTAATGTAAGTTTACTATCAAATATGTGTTTGATTTTTGAACCATATAATCTTATATAAATTTTCATATTCGAAAACATATATCGTCTTCCTATGTACTTTAGTACAAATTTAGTAAAATACTAATTATTTTGCTAATTAATTTGATTTAATTGTACATATCAAGGTAAAAAAATTTTAAGGTTATTAAATGTTTAAAATGTGTAAACATAAAAACTTAAAGATTTTTGTAGTTACACGTTACATAATATTGTAACGAATGTTACACAGGTTAATTAACAAATACCTTTCATCAACAGTCATAATAATCTCGTAATAGTATCTATGCTACATATAAAGCATTTTGTCATTTTATTAATAGAAACTTGAAAATTCAACTTACATCTTTTAATACGTTATGTACAACTAAAACAAGCTTAAAATTAAAAATAGTAATACTTAAGTTCTCAAGATTTAATGCTTATATTAATACATAATAATCAATACTCAAATTAATACATAATATTTATTAAATACTTGTATATCTATACTACATTTTGGCCTTTTATTAATACAAACTTGAAAATTCAACTTTCATCTTTTAATACATTATGTACAAATAAAACAAGCTTAAAAATAAAAATAGTAATACTAAAGTTCTCAAGATTTAATGCTTATATTAATATTAATTAATACATAATAATCAATACTCAAATTAATACAGTAATATTTATTAGATATTTCAAAATAAAAATAATATAACATTAATTAATATATTAATATATAATACACTAAATTACTTAAAAGTACAATCATATAATCATATTGTACAACAATTAGAAACATATTCTATATATACTACATATTACAGATATTAGATACTCTTCCTTCAATAAATGCACAAGATTTAAGTAGTACAAGTAAAACCACATATTACAACCTTTTAATGCACCAACTCAAATATGATTTAAGTCGTAAAAGTTTAAGCACCAACTATACAAATATTTTATCATATAATAATTACAACAAAATCAGTTACGAATTTGATTGACCATCATAACTTTTTTTCCTAGCTTTTGATTTCAAATCTTTTTTAAAGATAATATAAGTTACATTCAAAAATTTAAATGTTTTACATCCTTATTAACAATTTGTAATCCATTTAAACCATATTTGTAACGTCACAAACTTATTTGGTATAAGAGACTCGACTGTAAACATACATAACACAAAAATACACATTCAGTTGCCTATAATATGCTTCTTTTAAATCGTTTCTCTTCACTCTTTATCAAAATTCCAACTACCACAATAACTTTCTCATTGCCAATAACGTTTTTGAAATAGTTATTATAACCAAGATCACTTTAAGCATATTAACATTAATGGTTTTGCCAATTGCATCAATAAATCACCAACAACAACGACAACTTAGGCCCATATGTCATGACAAGCGAAGCAACAACAATCGTAATACGAGTAGGATCAAACAAGCGAACACACAACACATGTTACAAAAAAGCATCATGATCAACCATGTGGGTCTCAAAAACAGACGTGGGATATCGGAAACAACCCCCGAATACTGTTTGACTCATCTGGGGTTTCCTGCTTTGCGACTCACAACGTAGGGCTACCGTGAGTTTTTTAAAATATTGGAGAGGACACAATTGACGATGTCTGGTGGGATGGAGGTTTCATGACGCGTGGGAGTGAGGTTGTTACTGGTTGGACTGTTTTTATGTTGGATGAAAAGGTTTAGAGTTTAGAAAACGGGTAATAATACGACTGTCAGTTAAGAACTTAAGAGAGTGTTATGGTTGTGGTAGAGAGTGATCTAGGGCTTGTGAGTTTTATAGGAGTTTTGTTTAAACATCAATTACGAATGGGCTTTTTGATGTTTTCGATTAACATGATATTGGGCTTTAACTAAATCATACATAAAAATGTTGGTCCATGCCATTAGATACTGCAAGTATACAATTATGTTATAAACTTTTTCTTAAACAGTACATGTTTTAAAATTTATGATTAATATATTTCAATAAATTTTTTAATGCGTATTTAAAGTTTTTGAAAATTGCATATCATAAAATATGTATCATTTGTGTATGTATTATAGTAAAAGCTTAGTGAAATTGAAATAATTTTGCTAAATAATTCGATTGAAAAAAATTATCCACGTCAATGTACGAACATTTTCAAATAATTTACAAAATATGAAAACATGTAAAATATTAAGTATGTAAATGTGTAATGTGACGAATATTATGCAACATCTACTTATTAACAAGTGCATTCACCGTCAATCCACATAACCTCGTAATACTACTAACAATTTCGATATCATCATGATGCACATGTTTATAGAACTACGATAAAGTTATTTCTTAAAATTCACGCCATGCGCAAAACTATTATCACTGAAATGCGCCGATAGCCTACTATAAATCTAAAAGTAATAATATCCCTCGATTGAAATTACGTTTTTAGGACATGTTTTTAGATGAAAACTATCGATTCAGAAGTTATAACCAACAAAAATAAATTATTACGCCGAAGATTTTAGTCACAGGGTACTTGCCGCCGCACCGTGCGGGTACCCTGCTAGTTTTATATGATATGTTGTACACATCAAATATGATTGGTTGATTTAGTTTATGCTAAACAATGGGTCTACGTTGAACATTTTGTCATATCTGTACTACATATCAAAATAACACACAATTATTAAAAATGTTAAACAAAACTATACGTATAATATACAACTATATAAACACAATGAAAATTTAATTAAAACATAATTTAATACTCATATTAAAACTAATTAATAAGTAATACACACTTAAAATAAAGATAATTACTATCAATTAATGTATAATTCATACACTCCATTACTTAAAAATACGATATATATCCATATTGTACACTAATTAAAATCATATATCTCCAAAATCGTACATATGATTTCTACCTAAAATGATGGTGTGCATCTTTTAAAACTGAATTAGACTAACGGATTCAACTGGGAACCAAAGTCACAATCGATTAGGCTAGCCAAAAAAGCTGGCAGAAGACGAATAAGAGAGAACCTATCGAAATCAATAAGAACGGCCCAATTACATAAATATGTAATATTTTTTTGAACGACACATAAACTTGTACTACCTATAAAAGAGATTGACTCTCTTTTCAAAAATTTAAGTTGTACACTCTTATAAACTTTTAGTACAAACCTTTACAACACCTAAACTTCATACATTTATTTCCTTATTAATTGATGAGCATTACATATTAAATGAAAAAATGATTACAAATAAATGTGCAACATGTACAAATAATTATTGTTATAAATTAGAGAGTAAACGTTTTTACATAAAAATTATTTAAATTGTTAACTAATGTAAGTTTACTATCAAATATGTGTTTGATTTTTGAACCATATAATCTTATAGAAATTTCATATTCAAAAACATATATGGTCTTCGTATGTATTTTAGTACATATTTAGTGAAATACTAATTATTTTGCTAATTAATTTAATTTAATTGTACATATCAAGGTAGAAAATTTTTAAGGTTATTAAATGTTTTAAAAAGTGTAAACATAAGACCTTAAATATTTTTGTAGTTACACGTTACATAATATTGTAACGAATGTTACACAGATTAATTAACAAATACCTTTCACTATTAATCATAATAATCTCGTAATAGTATTTTATATGACATAGTTTATTATTTCTTAAAGTTATTCCAACTTAAAACTTTAATTATTATTCGTAAAATTATTATTAAAAAATATGCATAAACATAAACATTGTCTTGCAGACTTTAGTTTCAGGGTACCTGCTGTCGCAACGCACGAGTAACCCTGTTAGTGATACTTGAAATTGATTAACTTTAATATATTACTACTAATTAAATAATGTTTAAGTTCATTTGGATACCTAACTTTTCTAAGATATGGGGGTACTCATCCCCACCTTCCATCTCCCTTCCATCTAATAGCTGAGATCAAATATGCATTTTACACTACAGGGGTATTTTGGTCATTTCACCACTTACCATATAAGCCTTTTTTTCTCCCCACCTCATAGTAAACACACACACACACACACACACACACACATACACACACACACACACACACACACACACACACACACACACACACACACCGTTTCATCCGTTCTCTCTCTACCCTCGATCTAGTTTCTCACTCTACAAATCCATCATCACGAATCCATAAACATATCATGAATCCACCATCACGAATCCATTACGAAGTGAAGCGATCATCGCGAACCCATCACAAATTGATAACCATGAATCGATTGATCCATCACCAGGTTAGATTAATTAGATCTATTCTTATTTTAGCTTATTTTATTTGAATAAGCTTATTAATTTATCATCAATTGAATTAAAAGCTTTTAGCTACCTTATTTTAAAGGAACTATCTGGATTTATTGTTCTTAATTATAAGCTAGCTTATCAGTTGATTTATGTGAATAATTAGATTCTTTTAAATAAGCTCATTCATATAAATATGATAGGTATAAATAAGCTTATTTTGGTTAATTAGCTTATTTTGGTCAATTATCATGTTTTATAAGTATGAGACGTATGAATAAACTTACGTTAGTGTGAATTATTAGGCTTTTTAATTAAGTTGTTGATGTAAGTTGTTAGTTTGATGTATCATATATGATACCACATTTATCATATATGATAGTTATGTGATATATGATATATGAAGTATCATATATGATGTATCTAGCAAATCACAGATTAATCAGACTTTGTAACTAACTTTGCACAAAATCTCATTAAGCTCTTCAAACCCGCTTTATATTATACGTATACGATTCAGTTGCTGATAACATGGTCCCTACCTTCTCCTTCCTTTGTAATTGCATATTGTGCTAACAAAACAACGAAGGGATGCTGCAATTTTCCAGGTTGAAACAAAAGCAAGTGGACGTACACGCTTATGTATGGAGGTGCGGTTAACAACATGTAGGGACGAAGAACCAGTTAATTATTTTTATTGAAGAAGTTTTGTAATTTATGTTTTTTTTAAAAACCATGTATTTTTAGTGATTTAGCATATATGATATTTGTAGTTAACATTTTTTACTTAATGTATCATATATGATATGTTGTACACATCAAATATGATGTATCATGTAATTGCTACATGTATATATGACATATGTTTTAGTTATTTATCACATAATATATCATTGATTTATCATATATGATACTTGTGGTTAACATTTTTTACGTGATGTATCATATTTGATATGTTGTACACATCATATATAATGTTTCATAAATGATAATTTATGAAACTTTCTTTTTGAGTATCATATATGATAAAGCATTATCATATATGATAATGCAATATCATCTATGGCAGAATTTAAGTTACATGTATTATCATATATGATATTTCATTATCATATATGATACTAATAAAAAGGTAAAAAAACAACTATGCTTCAAACGATAAAAACATCAACAAAATAGGCATTTTATCTAAAAGGTACATCCGTAGATGTTTCACCATTTTTATATTGAACAAAAAACTCAATGATTTAGTAGCATTACAAAGTTAAATCACTACAACGTCATACACAAATTACTTAAATATAAACAAGTCAAATGGCTAAAACTGGATCTTTATTTCACGCATCAACACTTTGGTTGCAAACTCGACACTCGTCTTTCGTCATCTCATGCACATGTCGTCGTTTGTTCTTTTTACACTTGTCTTATGTTTACTTCTTTTTCCCTTGAGATGTTTGAGTTCTTCAAAATGCATCAAAAACAACCTTTACGACATAAATAAAAAGACTTGTTTTTAGTTTCAAGCAGGAATATCAACTATGATATATTATAGAAGTTGAATTTCAAATAGATTATCATATAAGATAATATACACACAACTAACTTTTAATTACCAACCAGGAGATCACACACTTGCATGTATTTGATTTCAAGCACATTATTATATATGATACCTCCATCTATCATATATGATATATTTATCATATATGATGTATGAAGGTATCATATATGATACATTTGTTAAGTGTAGCCTATAACTTCAGCGTAACTCTCCTCATAGGTTTATTCACATAACTTCCCTTACGCTTATCCTACAACTTCAACAAACTCTATATATAAGCTTATTCACATAACTCTAGTCTTATTCATATGGTTATTCATATTAATCTCCTAATAAGCTTATTCACGTTAAGCTTGCTAATAACATATCAAATAAGCTTAATTATAACACATCAAATAAGCTAACACATCCATAATCACATTAAAACAAGCTGAAAAGGATTAAATTGATACGCTAAAAAAGTTATCATCTTATTCACATCAAATCTAAACTAGTATATACATCCATGTCAAATAATCTTAAAGAATAAGCTTATTTACATTAAATAAGCTAAAAAAATATATAGATGTTGATGATATTACATAATTTTAATGAATTGTAGATGAGGATGATTAAATTACGAAAGAGATGATGATATAATAGATCGAGGATAATCAATTCGTGATTTAGAGCGGGATGATAGATCATATATATATATATATATATATATATATATATATATATATATATATATATATATATATATATATATATATATATATATATATATATATGTGTGTGTGTGTGTGTGTGTGTGTGTGTGTGTGTGTGTGTGTGTGTGTGTGTGTGTGTGTGTGTGTGTGTGTGTGTGTGTGTGTGTTTGTGTTAGGATATGAGAAGATGAAGAAAAGACAGTGTGAGATGTATTTAGGAGGTGTAGTTGGTGGGATGCCAAATGACCAAATTTCCCCTCTGTTTTTTTTAATTAGTAAAACTAGGATTAATCTTGGTTATTGATTTATATTGGATGAAATGTGGGGATTAGTCCCCTTGTATCTAAGGAATACAAGGTATGTAAAATAACTCTCCTTTTAAATTATTTATTTATAAAACTATCTAAAAACATTTAATAATTATCAAAGAGAAGAGTTATTTTGGATATCATATTTATCTTGGATACCGAAGGACTCATCCCCACCATCCATCTCTACCACATCTAATGGATAAAATTAAAAGTATTTAATTATTTCATTTATTTTTATAATTTAAATATCTCTTAAACCGTTAAGTGTTAAACGAAAAAAATATATCACCACGACAAGCATTTAATAAGCTTTCTACAGATATGAATTATAATATACTTTTGAACAAATAAAATCCCGTCTTTTTTTGGTTTTTAAAATTTACGTAAAATACCATATATGATATTAGTGTTAGGTTACAAATTATTATTGAATCATATATAATATTGGTTTATATCATATATGATAAGTTATATCATATATGATACCAGTGTTATTATCATATATGATAGTTTTCGACAACGAAAAAAAAACGTGAAAAACGAAAAAAAAATTTCTCGAAAGTATATCATATAGAATATCTGTAGATAGACAATTAAATGCCCGTCGTAATGGTATATTCTTTTCGCATAACGATTAACGTTTTAAGAGATATTAATGTTTGAAAAAAAAGAGAAAATTGGTTTTTGGTTTAATGTTATCCATTGGATTAGGATGGAGATGATAAATGCTAAAAGTGTGTTTTTCTTACTTTTGCAAAATTACGCTTTTCTTTTGTTGATATTTATGTTGGTTCAAAAAACCATAAAAATTTATTTATAGATAATGGGTTAAGATCCTCAGAGTCCTTTTTTATTCTAAAGGTCCAATAAACCCATCTCATCCATCTATTTTATGTTCATCCAACGGTCTAATTTAAAACACCTACCGACCTTCTCTAAAAAACAAAACACCCACCTTTTCTCAAAAACCACCCATCGTCTGTTATTTCAGTGTATAGAAATATATTTCCCGCCTCTCTTATAGTGATCGGAGAATTAGCAGTTCTCGTCGCCATAGTGATGGCGAATGAGATGAGATAAGATCAAATCAAACCGTTTTAGATGGTTGATTGATCTCTTTGTTAGAGAGAAGGACTTAGAGAGATCTGCAATTGGGTGTTAGCTTGTAAAGTGATATAATGGAACACCGAACCATCCATATTCTCTCATATTGATAAAAAGGTAAATGAAAAGTTTTGTCTCATCCTCCCCGTCTATTTTGTATCTCAGGGGTTGACATGTGATTTATCTTTATATCAGAAGACAAGGTTGAGACTGTATGAGATTTGAGGTAAGTATTGATATCTAACATGTGCTTTGAATTTAGACCCATGTTGGTAACATTCACTACAACAATTTTGAAGCCTAGGGACGACTTATTCGTCCCTAGGTAGGACCTTTTTCGACCCTAAACACCTAGGGACGACTAAGTCGACCCTAGGATTTAGTGCCTAAAAATTCGTCTCTAGAATTCTAGGTACGACCCACCCTTTGTAACCTAGGGATGACTTGGTAGGTCCCACTACCCACTACGTTGAATAAATTGACTAACCTAGGGAAGACTTGTCTTTGAAACTTAGGGTCGACAAAGTCGTCCCTAGGTTTTTAATAAAAATAATCTTTTTTAAATTTTTGATAAAATTCTTTTTTTTATTATTTTTAATAAAATCTTATTTATACAAATTCATTAAAACATTCAGGAAAAAAAAAAAGTTAATTAGACGACTTAGTCGTCCCTAGGTTTCAAAATTGTCCAGGTATCAAAACCTAGGGACGACTAAGTCATCCACAGGTTTTGACACCTGGACAATATTGAAACCTAGGGACGACTAAGTCGTCCCTAGGGTTAAAACCTGGTGGAATTTGGCTAACCTAGGGACGACTAAGTTGTCCCTAGGTGTACCTGGGGCTAAAAAACTGGGCTGTTTTGTAGTTTCCAGATTTTTTCCGGAACTAAATACAGAATAATAACAAATCAATAAACGTTACAATACCATATTAAGATAAATTATATAACATCACGATACAATATTCATCAAATACACTTATTCAATCCTAAATCAAATGTTTCACACGCTACAAGTCTCAAACTTTATTAAACATGCATAATAAGAAAAATACTACCACAACGTCTACTCCGCGTCCTCGTTAGGTGAAAAGTCACCTTCCTCCTCGTCACCCCCCTCGTCACCCCCTCGTCATCCCCCTCGACATAACCCTCTTCATTCCCCTCGTCATCGCCTGATAAGTCGTCACCACTGTTTTGTACATTCCTATCTCGACCCAACTCGTCAACGGACCGGTAATCGTGTTGATGGGGATTTATGATTACACGAGAACCTCCGGGTATGGATTGTGAAGTAGAGCCGATCTCATGAGTCGTGTGTGTTTTGGGACGATAACAATGGTTAAATGTGTTGTTGGTGACGGGAGCAATAGGATAAGTGCCGGTATAGGGAGGTTGGAGTGGTTGGAGATGGTCGGGTAAAGATGGTCGGTATGGGTCGATGGAAGGAGGTTGCATTGGTTGTGCCCAAGGATAGGGGGTTGGACTAAATGAGCCCAATCAGGAGCTAGGGTGGGCATAACAAAGGGTCGGGGCGGGGGTACAAAAGTAGGAGGGTTAATTGGGTGATCAATATTTGATGAGTTGTAGTTCTGGAAAAACTCACCCAATTGACTCTGATATTGCGCCATATGCTGGTACGACGTCTGGGTATATTGTTGCGCCGCATCTGCCTTTAACGCTGTCAAGTAAGCCCTTTGTTGCGCCTCTTGATTCTCTTTCCTCATCAGCTCCATCTGTTGCTCATGTCGTTCCATCATTTCCTGAAATTCACTACGAGAGAGAAAATCTGGTCGAGCTGGAGCACCCCGCCTGCGATAAGTTACAACAACAATTTTTCATTATATACAACAAGACATAAATATGAACAATTGATTTACATTTTGTTTTATTGAGGATATATAACCTGCGAGACGTATTATTGGCACAACCCGGTAACTTTCTGCCTTGTCCCGACACATTTTGCTTATTTTGACTTGGCATGATTTCAGCCACTATTTGTTTATCAGACATGTGCGGGACGACCTTGTCTTTCACTTGGTCACTGAGGGCTTTCATCTTCAGCTGGGAAAGAAAAAAAACGGTTTAAAACAAATGAAATTAGTTACTAAGTCATGTAAAGAGTTATATATTACTTACATATCTTTCCTCGTTTTCTTTACTTTTAAACGTGCCATTACTTGAGTGCCCCTTCCTCCATGTTTCAACCAGGTCCTCGTAGACCCCTTCCTTGACTTTCCGTAAAATATCAAATAAATTAATA
Source organism: Glebionis coronaria (assembly GCA_025667525.1). NCBI lineage: Eukaryota > Viridiplantae > Streptophyta > Magnoliopsida > Asterales > Asteraceae > Glebionis > Glebionis coronaria. Next base: position 17,944,798 of record CM046875.1, read on the forward strand.
ACGAGCTATAATAAATAAACAATATAAACGCTCTTAAATAAAATCACAAAAATTATAAAGAGTCTTACGTATTCATTCCTTCCTCGGGCGAATGGTTTTTTGCCTTGAGTGGTCGGTACCGTGTTTTTGGAACGATTAACAGTATTAACCTGACTTCTTGCCACCTTCTTTGGGTCTGACCACCACTCAACCAAGTCAGCCCACTCACCTTCGGTTCTATTGTCCCACACACTCTCCGACGGTACATGTTCTTGTGCCAGTGCGGGCGTCTCATATTTCGAATAAAAATCTTTCATGATCATGTTCTTGTATTTTCTATACAGCAACCTCAGTTGGAGTTCCAACGCAAGCCTAACCCGAGTCGACAACTCATACACACCAGTGCCACACACCACCTCAGTACGATCATTGTACCATGGCTGGAGGTCGAAATATGTCTACATAAAAACATATGAATTTAAATAAACAAACAAATTAAACATAACACACATATCTAAATGTCGATAACAATAACAATATAAGTAAAATAAACAATTTTGACCTCAATTGTAGGATAAATATGAGCTTTATCAGATTCTGGAACTTCGTCCCATTCGCAGTTCAGGGGAAGTCTCCGGACTAATTCCCCCATAAGATGAGACAACAGGGATGCGTAATCGCCCAGAAAATGGAAGGTTTGCAGATCTTTAAATTCAAAGCCAATTGTCAAAGGTTTTTCGTGATTATCTCTGTACGCCTTCCTTAATTTTCCTAGGTTGGTCTCAAAGCGTTGATTTGAACCTACAAAAGATATGTTATTTACTCGTAAAAATTCAAGTGACATAAATTATAAATATCAGTGTTATAAAAAAATATAATGATTTCTTACGCTGACACTCGGCCGGTACAGGACGTGTGGGCCGTCTGGGTGGACTTCCACCAGCATCCCCACCGTGTGATCTAGGAGCTACACATCCCATCTGTAAAATAACAAGTTCATACCAGTATACACATTTTAACATATAAAAAAATTTTCATTAAAAAACAAAATTACACACAATTTAATTAACCAATTAATACTAATACGCAAATTCATATCAATATACACATTTTAACATATAAAAACATTTTCATTAAAATACAAAATCACACATTTAAACAAATAAAAACAACTCATCATCATTTAAGCGTATAACAATTGTTTCATTCAAACTACAACTTAAGCATATAACAATCGTTTACAAATAAAAAATTACACATTAAAGCATATAACAACTGTTTCATTCAAAATACAACTTAATATCAATTGTCGTCTTCAGAATCATCGCTAGATAAAACTTCTTGAACATCATTATTAGGGTTCACTTCATCATCATCCGACACTACATCATCATCATCAACATCACCAATGACGTGTGCAACTACCTCATCTTCAATATTAATAATATCATCATCAACCGGTGGGGCGTCCACTTCCGTTGGTTGAGTATTTACACTCAAATCCATAATACCCAAATTAGGCAAAGCAACAGACAGTGTAACATCTGATGAACTGCTACCATATATAACATCTTCATCGGACTCTGCCACATCTCGATGATAAACCTGTTCGACGACCTTCCAATGAAGCGGTCGTCTAGCAAGGTCTTCAAGGTAGAATACTTGTGTTGCTTGTGTCGGGAAAATGTATGGGTTATTTTAGTGAAATAGCCTATCAGCCAAAATATGATGTATGCCTTGCTCAGTGTAAGAACGTCTGTTGCATTTGGTGCAATTGGTAGGGTTAATTGTGTCAAACCATTTACATCAAAACAACAAAACCTTGCGGTTGCCGATATAAGTGAGCTCCAGATTTCTTCGAGTTGACCATAATACATCTCTCCATCAACCCCGGGTGTTGAAACTCCACTGCATTGAGTGGTACGAAGTATATCGCGTTCACGTACCACAAACTTCACACCGTTCACTATGCAAGAGGGGTATGTACATGAACTAATAGGTCCACATGCCAAAGAGAATAACTCGTCACTACAGCCCACACTCACTATTTTTTCACGAGTCTACAAAAAAGAGATACAAAAAGGTTTATTAGATGAGGAATAACTCCAAGGTAATATATCTAATGTATTTACCATGTTATTAAACCACGCAGGAAAACTCGTTTCCACATTATCAGGCGCCTCTCTGCAAAGGTTCATGATATTAGCAGAAGTCATCGAGAAAGAAGAATTTTCAAAATTATAAAAAAAGGAAGAAACATACTCGCTGTAAGACGAGATGTCGGCTTCGACTTCAGGACTGTTGTTAAGTATAAACCACGTAACTGTCTGCATGTCGTCATTAGTCATACGAGTTGGTTTGATTCCACCCGTCGGTGTGCATACGGTCCGGAACACCTCAAATTTATCTGGTTGTCCAGGCAAATCGTCTTCATTTCTGCCAAGGCGGTTAAATCTCGTCTCGACATCCTTAAGGTAACACGAACAAAAAGTTAATGCCTCTTCTGCAACATAACCCTCAGCAATAGAACCTTCAGGCTTTGCTTTATTTCGTACATAATTCTTTAGCTTTTTCATGTATCTTTCAAATCGATACATCCACCTGCCGCGAGTAACGGAACCTAGAATAGCCTCATCGGGTAGATGTATAACCAAATGAGTCATTATGTCGAAAAAAGCAGGAGGAAAGATTTGCTCTAAATTAACCATCATAATGATCAATTTGTTTTTAGCTTCTTTCATGTCCTGCACAGTCAAACTTCGATCACAAAGCTGCTTAAAGAATAAGCAAATGTTGATTATAGGTTTTGCAACTTCTTTGGGCAAGTATTGTTGCACTCCATAAGGAAGTAACCGATGCATCATTATATGACAGTCATGAGATTTCAAGTTCGTTATATTGTCATCATCAGCGAATCTCTTTTTTCTTGAAGTTGGATCCAAAGCCATCAGGTAGTCTGACTCCTTTAATGAATTTACAAAAAAGTTTTCTTTTTTCTGGAGTGAAAGAGAACTTTGGATGAGGCTTATCGAACTTCCCGTTATCTTTTTTAACTAACCACAACTCCTTTCGAACTCCTATTTTTTCCAAGTCTAGCCTTGCCTTTGGCGTGTCTTTGGATTTGTCGTTCTGTAACAGGGTATTCAGTAAAGCCTCAAGGAAATTCTTTTCGATGTGCATGACATCGTAACAGTGTTTTAGTAGAAGAAAGGGCCAATACTCAAGATCCCAAAAGATAGAACGCTTACTCCAGTTCAATTCAACATCTCGATTATGGGGGCGGTTCTCTTTGAGAATTGGTTTATGTTTCCCCGGTTTACGTTTAAAGACTTTACTAATCTCCAATTGGATATCAAGTTCTGAAAACCTTCTTGGTTTAGGCTTATTTTCGGGAAAACTGTAAAATTCCTTGGATTTTTTCCGATATGGATGATTTGTTCTTAACCATCTTCTATAACCAACATAAACGATTTTGCTGTTGATACGCATCGATGGAGTGTCAACATTACAAGTAGGGCATGCGAGGTACCCTTGCCCACTCCACCTAGACAAACTACTTCGAGCTGGAAAATCATTGATGGTCCATAAAACCGCCGCTTTCCTTTTGAAATGAGTACCCGTAGCAGCGTCTTTCGTCCAGACTCCCTCCCATAAATCTTTGAGTTCTTTAATTAGAGGCTGTAAGTAAACATCAATGTCCTTTGTAGCTGATTTAGGGCCGGGAATTAACATCGTCAACATTAAAGAAGTTTTTTTCAAACACATCCACGGTGGTGTGTTGTATGTTGTCAATATAACCGGCCACATGCTGTAAGTTTGGCTCATCATGCCATAAGGATTAAAACCATCAGCAGCCAACCCTAATCGAACGTTTCTAGGGTCACAAAAGAACTCATGTTTCATCATGTCAAAATAATTCCATGCTTTGCCGTCACAGGGGTGATTCATTTTACCGTCTTCCTTAGACTGTCCGGTCGCATGCCAAGTCATCCACTTTGCTATGTCTTTTGTGTTGAACATACGTTGTAGTCTAGGTGTTATCAGAAAGTAACGCACCACCTTGTTGGCAACTAATTGCGTCCCTTTTTCTTCTTTAGGTTTTTCCATCTGCTCGCGTTACAGATTGGACAAGTGTGCCTCGCCTTGTTTTCCGGTGATCCCCAATATAAAAAACAATCATTTATACAAGCATGGATCGATTCGTATCCTAACCCGATCTTTTTGTATGTCTTTTTTATTTCATAGTATGAAGACGGGAAATTGTATCCTTTACTAGGGGAACATGCCTTTTGGAGAAGAGCTAGAATTTTGTTAAGCCCGGCATCAGTTATTTTGTGTAAAACCTTGATGTGCGAAATCTCTGATGTAAATTCCAATGTGGTCATATCATAACCCGGGTACAACTTTTGGGCAGACCTAGCGAGTAACTCTTCAAACTCGTTACTAGGACCCGATGTTTGGGTTGGTTGAGGACCGGTTGTTTGAGTTGGTGGAGTTTCAGAGGGTGTAGTTTCAGATGGTGGATTTGGAATATTATTTGCAGAAATATCTTCGAAGAATGCATCCATGTGAATTCGATCAGGTGAATGTGGTAATAGTGGAGGTAACGGAAGAATTGGTTCACCGTGATATATCAAGTGATGTAACGTTTTTCAAACCCGAATTGGGATATGTGTGCCTCAAGTTGGCCGAGGGTAACCAACGTTTCACGGTTACAATAACGACTACATGGGCAACGGAGCTTTTGTGAGATGGGGTGCAAAAATTTCTCACAATCCTGGATGAATCCAAAAAGACCATCTAAAAACTCATTGGAATTACGATTGTTTACAGTGGTCCAACTCTTATCAATTGTCATAACTGCGTTGCAAATAAACATACTCAGATAAATTATTTTTTTATACGTAAAATGTCATGTTGATCCCAAACTTAGATCGATTAAGCTTTGTGTATACGAGATTAGATCAAGTAATACACGTAGAGAAACCTTTGCTTATGAATAAAGTAACTAAGTGTTATGCGGAATTAACACTTAATCTAAAACACAAAGATGTTAAACAAACTTTCACTTGTATCAGAATGATCGAACTTGATTACAATGAAAGAGGTTTAACTTGTGAAAACTTATGAAAACTGATTAATAACTTTAACCTAAAAGATCTTCTTTTATAGATTAAGAAGTTTTGTACAATAAGCTACGAATCAACTATTCTAGGTAAAGATAATAATAGAAAATACAATGTCGAGCTTATCTTTACTAGAAGTATTCTAGAATATAATAAACGTGTAGCTCACATCTTCCATCAGTGCTTGTCTTCAATCTGTCAACGCTTGACTTTAACTTGTCAACGCTTATGCTATCAGCGCTCACTTTGCTCTTGTCAACGCTTGAGTTGTTCTTGTCAGCGTTCAAGTGATCTGGCCTTAATTTATTCCCAACAATCCTCCCCTAAACTTGATATCCACTCTTATGATCAAGTTTCTGAATAAACATTAAGAACTTGGAGGAGTCTGACAAACCTTATCATATTGGTAATAAATAAATCTGATCAAATTCTTTGCCACGTCACTTGTATAGTCTATCTCCAACTGGGTGTCCTTCATCTTTTCCAAAACAGCCTTGGATATGAAATACTGAGCATCTACAAGTAAATACTCTGCAAACTTTGTAGAACTCAAATGGTATACACCAGCCGCTGAATATAACCTCCATTGAAGACCACTGAGGTCATCTTCAAGATCCTTCCATATTTCAGGATCTTCTTCTTTTGTCCCACACATTCTTTTGAATGTGGTCCAAAGTTTTATTCCATTAGCTGAAGTTGGTGCTTCAGCCTCATACTTGGTCTCTAACAACCTCCAAAGGTCCACCAAGTCTTCTCTATCACAACTTGCAAATAAAGATATGAGAGTGGTAAAAGTGTGTACCTCCTTGCCAAATCTTCCAATTTTCCAGAATCCACATTCATCTTCATCATAACTCACAATTGGATTTCTGGAATCTAGTGGTAACACATGCACCATATCTGAAGCTTCTAATGGGGAGAGCTTGAGGCTCTTTCTAATAACTGCTTCACTTGGATATAGTTGATTCATATCTTTTGGAAACTCAAGTGTAAATCCCTTCTTCACTGGTCTGGGAACTATCATAGCTTTCTTGATTTCCATCTCTTCTGCAAGTTGCTCCTTTCTTTCATCTGAAAGAAGTCTGAAAGTGTTTTCTTCCTGCACTTTCACCCAAATGGGATAAGCCCTATGTTCCAACTCATCAAATGTCAAAGCCTTCAGCTTCTGATGTGTCCATCCAACTCCATGACATTTGAGCAACATAAAGTAGAGCTTCCTTCTATCCCTTTTCAACTCTGAAAGAATGTTGCTTGCCTTGTGCTTCAAAATCACCTTACAATCCTTCTGAACTCTAAGAAGAACTTCCAAACCCCATATCTGATCTGAAATGGTCAAGTCTGGATTATCCATACAACTTTCTTCCCAAGAATTGTACATCTGAACCACCTCTGGCATATCAAAATCAATCTGCAACTTTAAATCTCTCAGCTTTTCCCTAGCAAGCTCATCACCATACTCAAGTCTTTCTGGTTCAACAATCATCACACTTGAATCTGAGCTAGCTCCATCACTTTCTTCTTCAGAAGTCACAACAAATGGTGACTTTTCCTTTTCACCTTGTTCCATCATTTGCTCAGCCAATCTTCTATCAAATTCAACCTGAGCTGCATTCTTTGGAACAATTTCTTCTACCAACTTACCCTTACCCTTATCTGTTGGTGCAATTGTTGGTAGGGTAGATGATAATACCTGAGTAGGAACATCTTTGATGATAGATGATGACTGGAATACATCACCTCCATATGCAGATCTGTCAACGCCCAAATTTCCTCTATCAGCGCCCAAAATACTTCTATCAGCGTCCAAACTTGTCTTGTCAACGCTCAAATATTTTCCCTCAGCGCCTTGTGTAACCTCTCTCAACATATCTGTAAATGATAAATTTAAATTGGTTGGAGAGATCAAGGACGTATCAAAACCTGTTTGTTCCTTCAAAGTAGTAAGAGCTTCAGCAACATCCAATGATTGACCATCTTGACTGCTCTTATCACTCAGATTTCTTTGATCTTCCTCCCCTTTGGAAGACTCCTCCATACCTCCCTTTGCATGAGCACTCTCCAAAACAACAATACTCTCCCTCAATTCCTTGAGTTCAAGGCCTTGGTTACTGACAATTTGTACCAAGTCTGCATTCTGCTTTTGCAAGCTAATGCAGACAGCCGTCAATTCCAAAAGAGTCATTGGTTCCAGTCTGCCCTCTTCTGAAATGGGGATTTGACCTCCCAAGTCAGATTCATTGGGCATGGATGAGGACTTAATTATGGTGGGACTGCCTTGGCCAGCTGCTAAGCCAGAACCAATAGTCCCAGCCTCATCCAGGTCACCAGCCACACTTGTGGTGGTGGTTCTCTCTGCTTCATGGCTAGGACCACCAGAGGAGAACACTCCGGCAGTCCTTTGGCGTTTAAACAACCTATATTCAGGTGGTGTGGAAGATGGTGTGGAAGAAGGTGTAGATGTGGGTTGGTTAAGGGGTGTTTGGGATTGTGATGGTTGGGTGTCAGTGTTAGAAATAGGCACATCAACGCCCACATTAAATGTGTCAGCGTCAAAGGGATTTTGGTCTATTTGCTTTTGATCAGGTGAGGGTAAAGGTTCAGGGATAGGTTCAAGTTGTGGGTGAGGGTCAATATGAGGTTGGGGGTCTGGTTGGGGTTGTGCTGCTGCAATAACAGCAAGCATGGCTAGGGTTAAAGGTAGGTCTCTATGAGGTGGTGAATTCATCTTGGTAAAAATAGCTTTCTTTTGTTCAGGGATTTTATAAAAATCATTGTGATCCCTTGAACAATATCGTTGAGCATCAAAAATCATTTGCAGAAAACGGGGATAAGCTAAAGTCATTTTTGTCCCCTTGTTTTTACACATTCCTTCAAAAATCATTTTAGACCAGTTATATTTTTGCCCTGTTGCAATACACACAATAGCAGTTGCAATGGATCTATTGATCTCATTGTGTGCAGTACATTTGGGACTCAAACATTGAAGGAGAATGTGAATGAGGTACTTCCAGGCTGGGGGAAATTCCTGCTTATGGTACTTATTAAGAGTACCTTCATCAGGAATAGGGTATCCCAAAGCCCTAAGTCCTTGTTCTATTTCAGATATGGGAAGAATGGTTATACCATCAGCATCATTAAGATGCAAGGCCTGGCGTACCAAGGCCTCAGTAACCACCCAAGATCTCCCATGAACAATAGAAGTTAATGTGGTCACTCCATTAACTGTTGAGGAACTAACAGTGTTCCAAAACTGTTTAATGTGTGTGACTGGAATGAGTGGTGCATGAGAAAGAGCATACCTTAATGGGGATGCGTTCAAATACTCCACCATTTGTGTGTATTGAGGGAACAAAGTATTATCAGCAACAAGATAATCAATCATGTTGTGTTGAGACTTGAACCCCAAATCCAATTCTGCTGAGTTAAATCTTGGTGCCATTGATGAAAGCTGTTAATTTGAAGTATAAAAGATGAAGGTTGATAAGAGAAAAGTGTTAGACAAGAATTATAGATACCCTGTTTAAAAATAGGAGCCAAATTTATAGGAGTGGATGAATGCATGTGATTGGCCCAAAAATAGGCAAAGCTTTTCAAAAACTAATCATGAAAATATTGAAAAAGTTATAAGTTATCTCATGCATTTAATGAAAGTAACAACTCCTAAAATTACGGCTTGAAAATATGTCAAAAAGTAACAACTGGGTAGGTCCCATTGATTGTCAACGGTCAAATATAACCCATCAACGCCCAACGGCTATAATCTTGTCAACGTTCGCCTAAAGCCATGTCAGCGTCCAATTTGGTCACAACAACGCTTGGAAAAATCTTGTCAGCGTCCAAAAAATAAAATTGTTTTTAAAAAGTGAAAAATGACCTTAACAAGTAATTTATCCTAGAGAAGATAACCAAAAGCTGATAAGTATCATAGGGCGGCAAGCACTGTCCAGTTATGCACACTTGCATAAGCAAGATAGACATAACAGTCCTCTAGTGTCCCTTGCTAACCAAAATTCTTAACAACCAAGTTACCTTATAAAATCCTTGTTACTCCCAGGTAAAACCCATATCAAAATGATTCCCAAGTCTCCCAACAGACCACAACCAATTCTAGGCCAAAAATGTCTTGGCAGCATGCAAAGTTGATATACTATGCATGCTACAGTGCCTCATGGTTTAGTAAAACTAACCCATACTCACCTGTGGACACAATCTAGAATTGTGATAAGAGTATCATATGGATACCCAAAAATCCTAAAGGTTCCTAAAACCTCCCCTCAAACTATGATACATGAGTTTCTCAAAATATATAAGAACATTAAAAATTTATGTCAAGATATGAATATAAATATTCCAACCATCATCCATAAACAAAAACATGTCCAAATAGCTCTTCAAAGATCCATAAGCAACTCTGTATCCAATGGCATAAAGCTACCACCACCTACACATTTAGATTGAAAACCACAAAACTAACATTTGTTGCTGACAGCGTCCCGAAAACACGTATCAGCGTTGAAGGAACTCTTGTCAGCGTTAGACAATAATATCTCTAACAATGGCAAAATAACACTTGACAGCGTTACATTTACCTTTGTCAGTGTTAGAAAAATAAAGTGGAAAAATCTAAATCATCACAAAGACCAATAACAATGCATTATCCTGTACATACTTTTACAAAAAGGTTCCAAAACACATATTAAGTGAGATTAACCATTCCAATATTTGTTACCAAATATTGAAATCTTCCAGCATCAAAAGGTTTAGTTAATAAATCAGCCACATTATCTTCTGTGGCTACCCTATCTGGTTGTATTAAACCTTTCTCAAAGCAATCTCTTATAAAATGATGTCTAATTTCTATGTGTTTGGTTTTAGAATGATGTACAGGATTTTTAATAATGCATAAAGTACTGTTATTGTCTACAAAAATCTTGGTATGCATGAAATTATACCCATAATCCAACAGCTGGTTCTGAATCCATAAGACTTGTCCACAACAAGCAGCTGCAGCAACATATTCTGCTTCAGTTGTAGAGTTTGCCACCACTGTTTGTTTCTTGCATTGCCAAGATATTAATCTGCTCCCAAGAAATTGACATCCACCAGTTGTGGATTTCCTATCAAACTTGTCACCACCATAGTCACTGTCTGAATATGCAATAAGCTCCAATGGAGAATCTTTTGGGTACCACAAGCCAAGATCTGGATAACATCTTAGGTACCTAAAAATTCTTTTCACAGCAAAAAGGTGACATTCTTTGGGAGTCACTTGATGGCGTGCACAAGCACACACAGCAAACATGATGTCAGGTCTTGAGGCTGTAAGATACATCAATGAACCAATCATTGATCTATAGTGCCTAACATCCACATCCTTTCCAGCTCCAATTTTTCCCCAAGGGTGTTCCCTATCCATAGGAGTGGAAGCATCCTTTTCATGTGGAGAAAAACCATATTTCTTCAAGATTTCAGCTACATACTTGTCTTGGGAGATGAAGATACCATCTTCTTTCTGCTGAACTTGTAAACCTAGAAAGAAGTTCATCTCACCCATTGCACTCATCTTGAATTTATCTGTCATGAGCTTGGAAAAGTCCTCACTCATTTTTGGATCAGTAGACCCAAAAAATGATGTCATCAACATAGACCTGCACAAGCAACACATGTTTTCCTTTCTTCTTTGTAAATAGTGTCTGATCTATGGTGCCCCTCTTGAATCCATTGTCCACCAAATATGTAGACAAGGTACCATACCATGCTCTAGGGGCTTGATGAAGTCCATACATAGCTTTCTTCACTCTATAAACCTTGTCTGGATTCTCAGGATCTTCAAAACCAGGAGGTTGCATGACATATACCTCCTCAACAATTGTCCCATAGAGGAAAGCACTCTTCACATCCATTTGATAAACAGTGAAGTTCATGCAAGAGGCATAAGCTAGAAAAATTCTTATAGCTTCAATTCTTGCAACTGGAGCAAAAACTTCTTCATAATCTATACCTTCCTCTTGTGTATATCCCTGAGCTACCAAACGTGCCTTGTTTCTGACCACAATACCCCTTTCATCTTTCTTGTTCCTTAGAACCCATCTTGTCCCAATTGGTCTCACATATCTAGGACAATCAACCAGCTCCCAAACATCCTGTATAGCAAATTGGTGAAGCTCATCCTGCATTGCTTCCACCCAACTAGGTTCTTTGAGAGCATCAAAAATCTTCTTGGGTTCTTCTTGTGACAGAAAACATGCAAACAAACATGCTTGTACAAGAGGGGTATCAACCTTCTTGTGTATATTGGCAATAAATCCACCAAGACTTTGATGGGATCTTCTTGTCTGAACTGGAGCCATAACGTCACCAATGATCTGAGATGAGGGGTGATCCTTTGCTGTGGAAGTGAGAACTCCTCCTTCAAAAAGTCTGGTGTCCTCAACTTCACGCTTCATGTTGCCAATATCTTCTTCATCAGACTCTCTTTGATCAACAGAAATCTCTTCATGGACATTGGAAGGTCCACCTTGTTCAAAATGGGAAGAGAAAAGATGTGCAAAGGTGTTGTCAAAGTCTGAACCTTGTTTGTCAGCGCTTGGGCTAACAACGCTTGAACTGTTGGTGTCAGCGTCTGATTCATCAGCGTCTGAATTGCTCTTGTCAGCGCTTGATTTCCCTTTGTCAGCGCCTGAAGAACCATGCATGTTTGTATTTGGTGGTATTTGGAAACCACCATTATCTTTTCTAGCAGCAGCAGCAGCAGCATAATACTCATCTGTCCATATAGGAAGTGTAACATATTCTTGTGTGGGAGATGACTCAACTGCTGGTGGTCCATCCTTCTTAGCAACCTGTATACCTGAAACATTACCAATTCTCTTTTCCAAAACACTTGAAGTTACCTTCACAATGTCTGGATCAGTAACAAGCATATAATTTAAAGCTCTAGATAAAGGTTCTAAATCAAACAACCAATTTGGACCACTTTCAGGATCACTAGGTTTACTTTCTAAAAACCTAACATGTACTTTTTCAAGTATACGTTTTTCCTTTTTAATGTAAACCCTATATCCTTTGCTCTGCACTGAATAACCCATGAAGTAGCCTTCATCACCTTTTGAATCAAATTTACCTAGGGCCTCACTAGTTTCTAAAACAACTACATGACATCCAAAAGGCTTGAGAAAGCCAATATTTGGCTTCCTTCCCCAAAGTAACTCATAAGGTGTCTTATTATGTATTTTGTTGACCAATGCCCTATTTTGAACATAACAAGCTGTGTTAACAGCTTCAGCCCAAAAGGCTATAGGAAAGTGGGCATCAGCCAACATGGTTCTGGCTGCTTCAATAAGGGTTCTATTCTTCCTTTCAGCAACCCCATTTTGCTGTGGGGTTCTAGCTATGCTAAACTGCCTAGTAATCCCTTTCTTAGCACAAAAATCATCTAACAACTGATTTCTAAACTCTCCCCCATTGTCACTTCTAATAATTTTGACCTCATTACCATTCTTCTTTTCAATCTGGGTAATGAAATTAATCAGACTTTGGGCAGTTTCACTTTTCTTGGCTAAAAAGAAAGTCCATGTAAACCTGGAAAAATCATCAGTGATGACAAAACAATATGATTTACCCTTCAAACTTTCTATATTAGTTGGACCAAAGAGGTCCATATGCAATAAGTGAAGTGGTTTAGAACTAGAGTGCACCTGTTTAGACCTGAATGAGACCTTGTGCTGCTTGCCCTTAAGACATGCAACACAAGAGTGGTCATTGTGAAAAGCCTTTTCAGGCAAACCATCAACTAAACCAAGCCTCACAAGTCTATTGATATTTTTAAAGTTTATGTGCCCTAATCTCCTGTGCCAAAGATTACTTTCATCTACTGAGGCTTTAGCATAAAGACATGACATCATTTTATTATTTATCTTAATTCCATTAAGATTCACATTATATATGTCTTTATGCCTTGGTGTTCTAAATTCTATGTATTTCTCCTCAGGGAGCTTGTAATCTTTGCTTAACACCAAGCACTCAGTATCTGTGAAAAGAACCTTATTTTTGTTATCACACACTTGTGATACACTAAACAAATTATAATCCACTTCTTTTACCAGGAAGACATTCTCAAACCGTAGATTGTTGGTGACAAGGGTTCCTTTTCCTATGATGGTGCCATAGCCTCCTCCAAAGTATACCTTATCACCATCTTGAATAGGAGTGAAGTTGGTCAGATAGTCTTCCTTTCCTGTCATGTGCCTTGAGCATCCACTATCCCAATATCCATAATCATTGATCTTCTTCTGAATGCCCTGCACATAAAGAAAACACATTAGTTTTCTTTGGGAACCCAAGCCTTGGAAGACTTGGATTCATCTGGTTGTTCAACAAGAACATACTTGGTTCTCATAACAACCCCATTTTCATCCCTTTTTGAATGAAATTCCCAGTTAACCCAATTGGTGTTGACATGGCTTTTGAAATATAATGAAACCTGTTGCATGTCATAGAAACACCAGTAGAATTAGAGTTTTGGTCTTGTTTTGGTCTCCATGTTAAGCTAGTAGAAGCTTTAGACCTATTTCCCTGTGGTTGCAAATACCTAGGTTTGGCAGTGTGTCTGTCAGCGCTGAAATTGCTCTTGTCAGCGCCCCGATTGCCTTTATCAGCGTTGAACCTAGGGTTTGCTACAGGAACCCATTGCCTATTGGACCAAGTGTTTGACTTTTGAAAAGGTCTTAGGCCTTGTGTGTTAGACCCTCTAGAAAAGAATGGGGCTGGTCTAACAACTTGTGAACTTTTGTTCACAAAGGTATTGGGTCTGACAGTGTTTGACCTATGTTGACTTTTGTCAGCGCTGAAATGGTTCCTATCAGCGTTGACATTGGAAGCGTTGACACATTTGTATGCCAAATGTGAGAAGCTACCACATGTGTAACAAGCTTTTCTAGACATAGTCTTAGGTCTAGAAGCAAAGAAGCCTGTTCCATGGTTACTAACTTGGCTTTTTGGTGACCTAGTATTCCTATACATCTCTGCATACTTAACACTAGGTTTTCTAACAGTTTGTGGGCCAAGGTCAACAGCTTTGCCAGTGGTAGGGTGTGTGATTTTAATAGGTTTAGGATCATTCGACTCCACAATATTATGGCTCGTGATTGGTGTGGGCTCATTTGGACTTTCACACAACAACCCTCCCTTAACAAACAAAGTGTGGTTAGCTTTCTTCCACTCATCTAGGTCAGTCAGTTTTTGTTTGTATTCTTCAACTGGGGAAGTCACTCTAGGTGGAGGAATGAATTCCTTCTCTTGAAGTTCTGGCAAGCCAGTCCAAGATAAGTCCTTTGATTGGACACCATAGAAATCCCCAGCTGGTGGTGGAACACCAGTATAATCTTTCATCCCAATCCCACTCATGTCCTTAGAGTCTCTTTGTTTACTAACACACTCTCCTAGGGATTGTGTGGCCTTATCAAATCTCTGGATTTTAAGACTCACATTATCTTTATTTTTGTTAGCCTCCTCTAACTGAGCTATCAAATCAAGATTAACCCTGTTTACTATATCTTGAATATCTTTACTTTGATGTAACTCATGTTTTAAGATATTTATTTGATCCTTTAAATCAAACTCCATTTTCTTATACTCAGCTACTGTCTTTTCTGTTTGGGTAAGAGCAATTTGATAATTAGATACTTTGCATCTTTCAGTACTTGCCTCATCTAATAATTTTACTATCTCTTGATTTAGTTTTTCAGTATTTAAACGACAACCCTTAGAACAGAAAGCATCATCATATACCTCATTGTCTGATGAAGAGGAGGAGTGTGCCATGAGAGCATATTCAACATGCTCTTCTTTAACTTCAGCAACCAAAGCTCTGTCCTCTTCCTCATCCTTAGCCATAAAGTTCCAGCTCCAGTCCCATCCACCAACACCATCAATTTGTTGAACAGCAACCATGGCCTTGGGATCTTGGCTCTTAACCATTTGACTTGAGGGCTTACCAGCATCAGATCTTCTTGGAGATCTGCATTCCCTCATAAAGTGCCCCATCCGATGACAATTGTAGCACTCAACCTTTGATTTGTCAAATCCAGCAACATCCTTAGCATTAAAGGTCATCTTCTTCTTGAACCTTTTATTAAACCTGTTTGCTCTTAAACTTACAAGAGCCATAGTCCACTTGATGTCCATCTCTTCCAATTGCTCATCACTTATCTGCTCAAGATCTTCATATGTAATCCTTGAATCACTGGGCAAAGAAGCAATGAATGCACACACAGTATCTAGATCTAAACCAGCAGGTTTAATTCTATCAGTGCCAAAGTTGTGTGTGTCAGCGCTAGAGTATAAAGCGTTGACAGGATATGATCCAGTGCTGACAGACTGAGATCCAGCGTTGACACATTGAGATCCAGTGGCTGGATGTCCATAGAAGTTCATGGAATCAAATTGGCCTACACTTTGTGAGAAGAAGGCCATGTTACTACTGGAAGATTTATTATCACTATCCAAAAGCCATTCATTCTCCAACAGTCTTAGTTTGTTGAAGATGTCATCAAACCTGGAGGTCTTGTGGGTGTTATTGACAAGAATGGATCTTGTCTCAATCTTCCATACATCACCAAGGCTTTTGAGAAAAGTAGCATTCAAGTCAGGGTCATCAATCTGTGTTCCCATGAAGGAAAGTTGACTTGTGATGTCAAGCAATCTACTTCTCACACTACTGAGATTCTCATTTGGTTGAGCCTTAAAGACAGCATACTCATGCATGAGTTGCTTCTTCTTTTCATCTTTTGTGTAAGCATTGCCACCATGTGCTACTTCAAGAGCTTCCCAAAGCTCTTTTGCAGACTCAAAGCGTTTGTACTTGTGCTGATTCTCATGACCTAGGGCGTGTTTCATGATGTTCAAGATTTTCATGTCCACCCGTTTCTTGGCTATATCTTCAACAGATACAGCTCTTCCATCTTCAGGCTTTTCCTTCTTATCAGCTTCAGGACAATTAGGAAGAGCTACCCTTGCGGCAATAGCAGCAGCAATCTTTTGAGCTTTGTTGAATGTGTTCCCATATTCAACAATCTCCCAAAGAGTGTAGTCATGGATGGCTATATATTGCTCAAAATTAGACTTCCAAAGCTCGAAGTTCCTGGCATCAAACATGGGAATTTTGATACTAGGGTTTGTGGAGTTGTTTTGTAGCAAAGCAGAAGGCTGATTTGTGCCAGACATGATGTTTTTAGGGTTTTGAGAGATTTAGGGTTTTTAGGGTTTGGTGTTTTAGGGTTCTTGTGTTACTTAAAGATCAAAAGTTTCTCAACCAGGCTCTGATACCACTTGTTGATCCCAAACTTAGATCGATTAAGCTTTATGTATACGAGATTAGATCAAGTAATACACGTAGAGAAACCTTTGCTTATGAATAAAGTAACTAAGTGTTATGCGGAATTAACACTTAATCTAAAACACAAAGATGTTAAACAAACTTTCACTTGTATTAGAATGATCGAACTTGATTACAATGAAAGAGGTTTAACTTGTGAAAACTTATGAAAACTGATTAATAACTTTAACCTAAAAGATCTTCTTTTATAGATTAAGAAGTCTTGTACAATAAGCTACGAATCAACTATTCTAGGTAAAGATAATAATAGAAAATACAATGTCGAGCTTATCTTTACTAGAAGTATTCTAGAATATAATAAACGTGTAGCTCACATCTTCCATCAGTGCTTGTCTTCAATCTGTCAACGCTTGACTTTAACTTGTCAACGCTTATGCTATCAGCGCTCACTTTGCTCTTGTCAATGCTTGAGTTGTTCTTGTCAGCGTTCAAGTGATCTGGCCTTAATTTATTCCCAACATGTCATACTAACAAAATGAATATGAACTCTTTTTTTCTTCCTAGTGCAACTATGGAAGGCAATCCTAACCCACCTTTTGAATGTTTCGTCCCATATATGAATGCGTATAACCGGTTTACTATTTGAGAAAATTTCGGCAGCATTTCCGCTCTACTCCCCAAATATGTGTTTAAAGACATATTCGTAGGAGTAAAGGAGAAACACTGTCGAAATCATCTCAAATATAAGCCAGTTATACGCATTCATATCAGACGAAACATCAAAAAGCAGTCCCAAACAGGGGACTTTCCGAAATTAATTCCTAATAAATTAATTTCGGACGGGTTTTCTATAGGTTGATTAACTTCGGACGAATTTTCCGGAATTAATCGATAAAATCCTAAAATATTCCTAAAATTATTTACTACAAAAGACTAACAATCATATATCATATATATATAATATAATAAACATATGCATAATATTAATTACACACCTCGGTCCGGGGGAGGAAGTTATCCCGACTGTCCTGGTGCTAACCAAACACAAACATAAAATTAAAAAAACATAAGTTAGTTGGTTTCCGAAATTTTATTTAATTTGAAACAAACACTAAAACAATTTCAAAAAAAACATTACCTTTTATACGACTGTGACTCGGATCTCGGTTCTCGGCTGTGACTCGGTTCCCTTCGACTATGACTCGGGTCTTGGCTACGACAAACATATAAAAAAAATTAAACTCATGCCTAAATCAGTTAAGCCGAAATCAACTATATATATATTAAGCCGAAATCAACTAAGCCTAAATCAGTTATGCCTAAATATAATCTGAAATCAACTAAGCCTAAATAAGCCTAAATCAATTAAGCTTAAATATAATCCAAAATCATAAGCCGAAATATTAAGCCAAAATCACCTTTGGTGGTGGTGGTGGCTACTGCTACTGCCGGCGGTGGTGGCTACTGCTGCTGATGCTCCCTGCGGTGGTGGTTGCTACTGCTGCCGCGACGGCAGTGGTGGTTGGTGGTTGCTAGCTAGGCAGTAAAAATTAAAAAAATTAATAATAATTAAACATAAACAAAATTAAACAAAATTAATAGATTAAAAAACAGGTACCTTTATATTTATTTAAACAAAATGTGGTGGTGCGGTGGTTGCTGCTGCCGTGACTGCTGCCATGACTGGTGGTGGTCCGGTGGTCGAGTTAAACCAAAAAAAAACCTTGACAATATATAATCAAAATTAAACATTATACCATAAAAAATAAACATTAATAACAATTAAACTACAAAAATTAATCAAATTAAAAAATATATAATTCGAAATCAAATACCTTGACAATATATAATCCGAAATATATATTAATTCCTGGTGATTAAACAATATACAATCCAAATTGGTGGTGAATGTGCCCGTGTGCAAGTGATGGTGGGTCGAATTGGTGGTGAATGAAGATGAAGATGGTGGTAGTGGGTTGGTGAAGATGAAAGTGGTGGTGGTGGGTTGGTTGAATTGGTGGTGGGTGGTCGAATTGGTGATGAGTATGGTGGTGGTGGGTTTGCAGATCGTCCCCGGTTTTTTTTATTTAACAGTGAATGAGATAGATGGAAATAAGATAGTATACTGAAATTGAAGCCTAGGGACGACTTAAGCTTTGTAACTTAGGGACGACTTAGTCGTCCCTAGGTTAATTATAAATATATTTTTTTTTCGTTTATTATTGAAACGTAGGGACGACTATTAATACCTAGGGACGACTAAGTCTTCCCTAGGTGTATACCGGGAAAACTCAAACCCAAATCGGGTTATTTAAATTTTCACCAAAATTTTCAACTTTCCCAAAATTTTGCTAAGTGTTAGAGGGTTTTTTTAGGGACGACTTTCTTTGATATTTAGGGACGACTAAGTCGTCCCTAGGTTTTTTTCATACATTTAAAATACATTATACCTTCTATGTAATAAAATTAATAATATAAATTAATAATAAAAATCAAAATAAATTATTATAATTAATATTAAAATATACGTTATACTTAGTTTGTAATAATTAATAACCCATGAGTCGATATGTTACGGTTATATGTTATAGGTTCAACCGATGAGTCGATATGTTAGGGTTATACGTTATAGGTTCAACCGATGAGTCGATATGTTAGGGTTATACGTTATAGGTTCAACCGATGAGTCGATATGTTACGGTTATACGTTATATGTTCAACCGATGAGTCCATATGCTAGGGTTATACGTTATAGGACCGATGAGTCCATATGTTACGGTTATACGTTATAGGTTCAACCGATGAGTCCATATGTTATGGTTATACGTTATAGGTTCAACCGATGAGTCCATATGCTAGGGTTATACGTTATAGGTTCAACCGATGAGTCCATATGTTACGGTTATACGTTATAGGTTCAACCGATGAGTCCATATGTTACGGTTATACGTTATAGGTTAAACCGATGAGTCGATATGTTACGGTTATACGTTATAGGTTAAACCGATGAGTCCATATGCTAGAGTTATACGTTATAGGTTTAACCGATGAGTCCATATGTTACGGTTATACGTTATAGGTTCAACCGATGAGTCCATATGTTACGGTTATACGTTATAGGTTCAACCGATGAGTCCATATGCTAGGGTTATACGTTATAGGTTAAACCGATGAGTCCATATGTTACGGTTATACGTTATAAGTTCAACCGATGAGTCCATATGTTACGGTTATACGTTATATGTTAAACCGATGAGTCCATATGCTAGGGTTATACGTTATAGGTTAAATCGATGAGTCCATATGTTACGGTTATACGTTATAGGTTAAACCGATGAGTCCATATGCTAGGTTATACGTTATAGGTTTAACCGATGAGTCCATATGTTACGGTTATACGTTATAGGTTCAACCGATAAGTCCATATGCTAGGGTTATACATTATAGGTTAAACCGATGAGTCCATATGTTACAGTTATACGTTATAGGTTCAACCGATGAGTCCATATGTTACGGTTATACGTTATAGGTTAAACCGATGAGTCCATATGCTAGGGTTATACGTTATAGGTTAAACCGATGAGTCCATAAGCTAGGGTTATACGTTATAGGTTAAACCGATGAGTCCATATGTTACGGTTCACACAATGATCACTTCAAGTTAAGTATTAAGTCATTGTGTGTCTCAAAGATAGTTATAGTTTGGAAATAATTTGATAAAATAATTCATTAGTAACTAGATTGAATAGAAAATGTGTTAGAAGATGAGTATTAGTCAATTGTCATTATTACAAAACTAATATTGCCGGGAAATGTTGGCGGTAAGAGTGTAAGACAATATGTTATTATTGTTTGAGGTGACCATTAAGCTAAAAATACTGAGCTTAAGCATGTTTAAGTGATCAAATATTGGCGGGAAATGTTGGCGGTAAATGCTGGCGGGAAAATGTTGGTGGGAAAGCTAGGGTCGACTAAGTCGTCCCTAAATGTGTCGACCCTAAATTTTTATCTTTATTTATGGTAGATCTTATCCTCACAAACTCTTATCCTCTCATACCAAACTCACCACCACCACCACCCGATTTTGCATAAGATGGATCCGTTTGAAGCTTATAAGTGTACATGTAGAGAGGGATATATTGTGTTGAGACAGTCACATCAACCTCATAGCTTTGGTAAACTTTACTATGCATGTCATCTTTCGAAGGTAAACAATCTAATGTTTTAGTTATGTAATACGTGTGATTATTAAAATGACATGTCATGTTATTTGTTTACTTTGTAACATCAAAAAACAGATGATTATGGATGTAAATATTTTAAATAGAAGGATGATTTTGATCTCGAACTCCGTATAAGATCTTCCCCTAGATCTTCAACACCTCAAGGTTCACATCCAAGTTCTTCTACAGGTCCTTCTCAATCTACACCCACTGAGTGCTCTAATTGCAAGATCAAAGATCTAAAGATAAAGATGCTAGAAACAAGACTAGAAATGGAAAGGCATCCTGAAGACCACGCATGTCAATCGGCTGCAATACTTCATGAGCTTTTAAATGAAATAGAAAATCTTAGCTTTGAGTAGTAATCTATTTGTTATTTTAATGTGTTAATTTGTATTTTATTATTATGTGTTAATCTGTACGTTTAGTTTTAACTAGTTTGTGATGTGTTTTTTTTCTTATTTATGAATCTATTATCGCTGTAATATATATGTTTAATTAAGCGCGTGTTTAAGTGTTAAATATATATCTAAAGTTTTTTAAATACGTATAAGTTTTTTTAAATAAATATAATGTTTTTTTTTAAATATGTATAAAGTATTTTAAATATGTATAAAGTTTTTTTTAAATATGTATAAAGTTATTTTTAAATATGTATAATTTTTTTTTAAATATGTATAAAGTTTTTTTAAAATATGTATAAAGTTTTTTTAGTATGTATAAATTTATTTTTAAATATGTATAATTTTTTTTCTAAATATGTATAAAGTTTTTTTTAAATATGTATAAAGTTATTTTTATATATGTATAAAGTTTTTTTTAAATATGTATAAACTTTCTTTAATATGTATAACGTTATTTTTAAATATGTATAAATTTTTTTCTAAATATATATAAAGTTTTTTTAAATATATAAAGTTTTTTTAAATATATATAAAGTTTTTTTTGAATATGTATAAAGTTATTTTTAACTATAATAAAGTTTTTTTTAAATAAAATAATTAAATTAATTTTAAATAATTTTAAATAAATACAAGTGACAAAAAACGGAAAAATAAATTTTCCTTCACCTAAGGACGACTTAGTCGTCCCTAGGTTACAAGGGCCCCACCTTTGTTTTAAACTTTTTTTTTTAAAATATTTATATTAATTTTAAATAATTTTAAATAAATAAAAAAGATAAAAAAAACTGGGAAAAATAAATTTACTTAACCTAGGGACGACTTAGTCGTCCCTAGGTTATGTGGGTCTCACTTTCATTTTAAACTTTTTTTTTAAAAAATATTTATATTAATTTTAAATAATTTTATACAATTAAAAGAGATAAAATATATATTTTTTCACCTAGGGACGACTTAGTCGTCCCTAGGTTGTGTGGTCCCCACTTTGTCCCCACAGCTATTTTGACCAAGTTTTTCTTGTAAAACTGGTAGGCCCCCCCTTAATCTAGGGACGACTAAGTCGACCCTAGAAAAAAGGGCGACCCTAAACTCATTATTGTTGTAGTGATTGCCCCGTGAAAATCAGCATAAAAAATGAAAAAAATAAAACCATATAATATGGATACAAAAATTGAAAATTTAGTCACCTTGAATTAAACCACTATTTTTATGTTTTACATGTTTAACATTTTCTTTTGTGTTTTTTAAAACTTTTTTGTTTACTCATGACTCATA
Source organism: Glebionis coronaria (assembly GCA_025667525.1). NCBI lineage: Eukaryota > Viridiplantae > Streptophyta > Magnoliopsida > Asterales > Asteraceae > Glebionis > Glebionis coronaria. The sequence continues at coordinate 17,967,137 of CM046875.1, forward strand.
TATGAGTCACGAGTCACGGTGACTCATACATGAGTCGTCGTGACTCATACATGAGTCGTCGTGACTCATACATGAGTCGCTGTGACTCATACATGAGTCGCCGTGACTCATACATGAGTCGCCGTGACTCATACATGAGTCGCCGTGACTCATACATGAGTCGCCGTGACTCATACATGAGGTGCCGTGACTCATACATGAGCCGCAGTGACTCATACATGAGTCGCAATGACTCATATATAAGTCACGACGATTCATAACCGTGACTCATACATGAGTAATGGCGACTCATACATGAGTCTCGGCGACTCATACATGAGTCACGACGACTCATACATGAGTCACGGCGACTCATACATGAGTCGCCGTGACTCATACATGAGTCGCAGTGACTCATATATGAGTCACAGCGATTCATAACCGTGACTCATATATGAGTCATAGTGACTCGCTTGGTTAGAAATGCGCGCATCATTGCGCAAATTGCACGCATCAATGCGTTGCATTCAAAATTTCGCATCAAGGTGCCTATTGCAATGCCATAATGCGTCCGTATTAACCCGTAATTTATCGCAATTGTATAATGCTAGCAATGGTAGCAATTGTCGCAATCTAGTACTTAGGTCATTTTTGTCAAATTTAACCTTTTAAAAGAGGCCTACATATTTTAATGGCTTTTTAAAAATAAGACTTGTTATAAAAATATCTAAAACAAACACAATAACAAAAATATAGTATCTTGCATTTTGCTAAGTGTTTTTCGTTAAGCTTTACTATCGATTTATTTGTTTTACAAAAGATTAATTATAGGAATAATTATAATATGTTAGTAACTTATTTTGTAAATTTATTGCATTTACTTGGTACTTCAAAAATTTTGTACTTTTTTATACAAAACGTATCGCGTCTAAATTGCGCTCGCAATCGCATCACGCATCACACAATGGCTTTTGAGACCTTTAGCGCAATGTATCGGAAAACGTATTTTTAAACCAAGGTGACTCGTATATGATTCATGAATATCTGTATATGAGTGTGTCATTAACACCATCATAATTTTGAAACATATGTGAGTCGATATTAAACCTTTTGTATATTCGATATGTTATTCCATTAATTGACATCGACTTGGTGGAGATCAGCAACCAAACTCGTCTACAATATTCAAATTTTAAAAAAGATGCATATTAACTTATACAAAAATATAGAATCATTTCACAATATGTACACTGCTGAATATCACGAGCTATAGTTTTTTTCTAATGCATAATTAATTTCACAATGTTTTCTTCAATGTCACAAACCACAACCCCTGCCAATCGATAAAGAAACAGTATCATAGATTTAGTTAACTACTCATTGCAACTAAGAACATTAACAATCAAGACACTCTGGTAAAAACAAAATAGGTACCGTATTTGTAGCCAAAAAACTTTCTTGATGTCAAATAAGTCGATAAATAGATCACAAAAGCTTAACCGCTTCACTCTCACTAAAAACAAGAAAACATACTCATTTCATAAGCTTGAAACAACAAATTTCTCATAAAATATCACAAATCTAGCAACAAAATCAAAATTGACTAAATAACACACAAGCCATCAATTCAGATAATCAGAACACTAAATAAGCATAATCAACTGAATAAAAGACCTTATTCGACCTTTGATTGAAAACCTATCTCTCCACGAAAGCATAATCAACTCAACGATCATCCTCAAATTGAACAAAGGATGAATCGACCTTCAATTTACTGTTATTTGGTGATATTATTGTCGTGTATCTTCATGGATTTGGGGGGGAAAATGGCTTGCGAATTAACTGTGTGTGTGAGAGTGTGTTATGAGTTAGGTGATATTGTGATGTGTGCCAGTAGGTGAGATGGTGAGAAATGCCAACTTTATCCATAACGTTCCAAAATTAATTTAATATATTTTTTGTTTATTTAATTCGGGTTTAATCTTAGCCCTAGGATGAGATATGGATGAAAGGCTGGGATGGGTTCATCAGTTCTATGCTAAAAATCAGTTCTCGATTGAACTTTTGGCTATAATATTTTCTCATACTTACCTTCTTACTCTATTACAGTATATTATACGCATTAATACAAGTTGTAACATAATATAACATGTTTTATGGGATAACAGGATTTTACATCATCTTTTAATATTTATCGTTTTTTTAACGGCAAGTTTATTAAACTAGCAACCTTTTGATAGATTTTCTTATTTCGTTTATAGTTGATTAGACTTTGGATTGGATTTAGACATCGAATTTATGTTCTATACTTGTTATTTCCTAAGTTTTCTTAAGTTGGTAGAACCTATAGAGGCGGACTCAAGATTATAAGAGGATGTTGCACAAATTTTTTTGTGAATATTAGTACTAAAGTTGCTCCGCATTAGGCACGTAGCGAAAAAAGACTTACTTTTTTAAAAAATTATCCTTTGTAACCTAAAATGGGGTAGCCCGTGCCGCACCCGACTCCCATGTGAGTCCGCCCCTACCTATAAATAAGTTTTTAGCTTGCGTTTGTTTGGTTCCATAAGTATCTCGGATGTTTTGAGTGCTTGATTCTGCTGACCTTCCTTGCACTAGATTGCAGACAAATAAATTTTTCTCATTAATTGAAGACACAACATTGCTAATGTATCTTTAAAACATTAGCAGATGTTCTGAGTTAAAGAATAACGTGTTCCTTGTGAAAAATGTCTACTGATTTTCCAGATAGGGATCTTGAGCTAAACAACAAAGTATTTTTTGTGCTATTTGTTGGGGTTTAAAGGTATTTAAAAATGTCGCATTTTTTGGAGCACTTGGCTGTAAAACAAGAAACTGTTTCTAACAAAAAAAATGCAACGAGAGGAAAAGTAGCCCCAAGTAAACAGAAAAATCATATGAGGACTGTTCGGATCATTTTACGTGATCCAGATATGACTGGTGATTCCTCTAATGAAGAGGGTAATACAAAAACTAAATCTAAAACAATTTTCCGGGAAATTAAGCTTCCAATGATTGAGATTTCGGATACATATGGTTCTGTGCAAGCTAGTAACAATGGGGTGATAAATTTGGGGAAAAAGCCAAGGGTTTTGGCTAGAACCTCGAGTCAATCCCAAGTAACGTCTACTTCAATTCGGATGGTTTGGTAAATTATAGAGGTGTTAGGCAAAGAAAAAGGGGGAAATGGGCTGCAGAGATTCGTCACAAGATTGAAGGTAGGCGTATTTGGCTTGGTACTTTTAACACTACGGAGGAAGCATCAAATGCTTAAGAAAGCAAGAAACTTGAATTTGATGAAATGGAAAAATCTTTAACGGGCTGTGTTAAAAGTACCGATCACTAGAAAAACAAGACCAGGCGTCATGATCATAAAAACAAGCGGTTTCTGAAGAATCTATAGGTGTAATTCCACACTCGTCGCCATCATCTGTTCTTGAAACGCAATCATCTTTGGTTCCAACAATCTTTGAGAATAACGACAAAAATCTTGAAACTTATTTAACTAGCTACAATGCTATTGGTTAAGATATGTTTGTTAAAATAATTCAAAGTCTTCCTAATATGCACGTTTTATTTTGGTATTTTGTGGTAGAATAAATCAAAGGGATGTGGAGATCATGTTCCTGGTCTTTAGCAAGCTAGTGAGTTAGTTGCTTGATTTTAGCTAGTTTTCCATTTTAAATAGCTAGGCATGTGCACGTTATTTTTTGTACCAAAAAAAACTCTGTTCTTTCTTGAATAATAGTACAAAAGCATTTGCCCATTGTTGGTTTTTCTTTCAATTGATCTGTCTCTATCATCTTAAAGAAGTAAGATTTGTCCATTGTAAACCAACATTTGGTATCAGAGCAAAACCTGGTGCATGCCCAAATATCAATCTCGTGAAGAGATGACGGGAAACAATGGCAACAGTGAGAAGGACGGTCAGATCACACTCCACTATCCGATGTTATCAAGAAACAATTATGCGGCGTGGGCAATCAAGATGCGGGTGTTCATGCAGGCTCAAGGTGTTTGGGAAGCTGTTGAGCCACGAACCTCAAACACGGTGGTGGAAGTAAAGAAAGACAAGATGGCGTTGGCAGCCATCTACCAAGGTATCCCTGAAGATCTGTTGTTATCATTGGCCGAAAAGAAGTCGGCGAAAGAAGCTTGGGACGCCTTGAAGACTATGTTCATGGGGGCAGATAGGGTGAGAACAGCGAGGATCCAAACTTTGAAAGCGGAGTTTGAAGCCATGAGCATGAAGGAGTCAGAAGGAGTTGACGAGTTCGCTGTGAAAGTGAGCAACATAGTAAGTACTATGCGTACTTTGGGTGATAAGATTGAGGAATCTTATATAGTGAAGAAACTCCTAAGAGCAGTCCCTTCCAAGTTCCTCCAAATAGCCTCAACTCTTGAGCAGTTTGGCAATTTGGAGGAAATGACAGTCGAAGAGGTGATCGGAAGACTAAAGGCGCATGAAGAACGAATGAAGGGCCATTATGAATCAGATGATAGAAAACTTCTCTTAACCCATGAAGAATGGTGTGAGAGAAATAAGAAGAAGGTTGAAGGTGAATCCAAAAGTGCACAAAAGGGAAACCGTGGTTGCTATGGATCATCTAGGGGAAGAGGACGAGGCAGAAGTAGAGGTGGTGGTCGTGGTGGTCGTGGCAGAGGTGGATACAACCACCACAAGGATGGAAACTATGTTGGGTCCAATAGTCAAGACAAGAGTAAAGTACAGTGTTACAATTGTCAAGACTATGGACACTATGCGGCTGAGTGTAAGAATCCAAGGCGCGAAAGGAATCAAGAAAACAACTTGATTCAAGATGATAATGAACCAGCCCTCTTGTTGTCATCCCTTGAAAGTAAAGAAGAAGTTGCTGGGGTGTTTTTGAATGAAGAAAGTGTGACACCAAAATTAAGAACAAGTGGAGGAGATATGAACCGGTCTAAGATCTGGTATCTTGACACAGGGGCAAGCAACCATATGACCGGTGATCAAAGTAAGTTCCAAAATCTGAACAAGATGATCCAGGGGTATGTGAAGTTTGGAAACGAATCCAAAGTCAGAATTGAAGGGAAGGGCACGATAGTCTTTCAGTGCAAGAATGGCGAGCAACGGAAACTTCAAGAGGTATATTATATACCTGACTTATGTAGCAACATAATAAGCCTTGGTCAACTATCAGAAAGTGGGGATGAGATTAAGATAAAGGAACCATTTCTATGGGTTCATGATAGAATTGGAAAGTTATTGATGAAGGTTCAGAGATCTCCCAATCGACTCTACAAGATTGAGTTAGAAGAGGTGAGTAATTCGTGCCTAATTGCTGAAATCTCTGAGCCAACATGGCTTTGGCATACTCGATTAGGGCATATCAATTTCACGGCGCTGAAATTGATGGCTGACAAGAAGATGGTAGAAGGGATGTTAAGCATTTGCATTCCATCTCAGCCATGTGAAGGATGCTTAGTAGGGAAACAGACACGAAATCCTTATCCGTCACAAACAAGCTACAGAGCAAAGAGGAGGTTAGAGCTTGTTCATGGAGATCTCTGTGGTCCAATCACGCCACCTACACCCTCTGGTAACAGGTACTTTATGTTACTTGTCGATGATTATAGCAGAGTACAGTGGGTATATTTGATGAAGACGAAGGATGAAGCTTTCCAGATCTTCAAGAATTTCAAGGCTAAAGTGGAGAATGAAACAGGGGAAACGATAAAGACTTTGAGGACAGATAGAGGAGGAGAATTCCTGTCAAATGACTTCACAAAATTCTGCAATGAAATTGGTCTTGAGCGACATTACACATCTCCATATTCCCCACAGCAGAACGGGGTGGTGGAACGGCGAAATCGAACAATTCTGGAGATGGTAAGGAGCAACTTGAAGATGATGAATGTCCCAGATGAGTTATGGGGTGAGGCAGTGAACCACGCAGTTTATGTTTTGAACAGAGTCACTACAAAAGCTCTAAAGGATACAACTCCATATGAGATGTGGACAGGAAGGAAGCCTCATGTGGGACATCTGAGAGTTTTTGGGTGTGTAGCTCACATGATGATCAACAAAGATCATCTAAAGAAATTAGATGAAAGAAGCAGGAAGGTTGTACATCTTGGAGTAGAGAAAGGTTCGAAGGCTTATAGATTGGTGGATCCAGACACGGGAAAGATGTATGTAAGCAGGAATGTAGTCTTCGAAGAAAGTCAGAGTTGGGCATGGAAGGAAACCTCAAAAATTAAGGCGACACCAGGACCAGGTATGACTTTTACAGTTGAAGGATTAGAATTGGATGCTTTTAATGAAAACTTAGAACTGGACCCTAACTCACCACCATTTGAACACGGGTCACCACAAGTTGATGACTCACAACCCATCAATTCTGTTGTGGGCTCCCAATTTAGCCCACAAAGTATGCCATCCAATATACCAGGTACGCCAGACTCACCTGCAACACCAAACATGTCAGTGTCTTCGATTGGGTCTTCAAGCACCGCCTCAAGCTCCACAGGCGGTGGCGCTCCAAAACGTTACCGTTTGCTCACAGATTTGTATGATGAAACTGAAGAAGATGAGTTGATGATGATTCGAAATGATGAAGAACCAGTTTCTTACACAGAAGCAAGCAAGAAAAAGGAGTGGGTAGTTGCGATGGATGCCGAATTGGCATCAATCGAGAAGAACAACACCTGGAGTTTGGTCAATCTCCCGAAGAATCGAAAAGCCATAGCCTTAAAATGGGTGTACAAGGTGAAACGAGATCCGAGTGAAAAGAGTTTGAAGTATAAGGCTAGAATTGTGGTAAAAGGGTATGTTCAGAAACACGGAATCGATTACGACGAGGTCTTTGCACCGGTAGCAAGGATAGAAACTATACGCGCCATTCTAGCTCTCTCAGGTTCCAATGGGTGGCGTGTACATCATCTTGATGTGAAATCGGCTTTTCTGAACGGTCCCCTAGAAGAAGAAGTGTATGTATCTCAGCCCGAAGGGTACGTGAAAAGGGGGGAAGTCAACAAAGTGTACAAGCTGTCAAAGGCCTTGTACGGTCTAAAACAAGCACCGCGTGCGTGGAATGCCTGTTTAGACAAGTATTTGAAGAGTTTGGGGTTTACAAGGTGTGCTCAAGAATATTCTGTTTACACGAAGAAAAAGGACGGTGATGTCTTGATCATTGCGGTGTATGTTGATGACCTGCTGGTAACAGGAAGCTATGGTGAAGATGTAGAAGGTTTCAAACAAGAGATGAAGGCTAAGTTTGAAATGACTGATCTTGGATTACTAAGTTATTATCTGGGAATTGAGGTAACTCAACAGGAAAATTGTATTACTTTAAAGCAAGAAGCATATGCTAGAAATCTCCTAAGAAAGACACGTATGCTAGATTGTAATCCCACCAAAAATCCCATGGAACACAAAACAAAGTTAACCAAAGATGGAGATGGAGAGTTGGTTAACCCCACTGAATACAGGAGCATAGTAGGTGGACTCAGGTACTTGACCCATACTCGTCCAGACCTATCATTTGCAGTGGGTGTGGTTAGTCGATACATGGAAAAGCCCACCATGGCACATCTTCAGGCGGTAAAAAGGATACTCAGGTACATAAAGGGCACTTTGGACCATGGTTTGGTCTACACCAAAGGAGAAGAGCAGGTCACTATTGCAGGGTATTCTGACAGTGACTTGGCTAATGATGTGGATGATAGGAAGAGTACAGGTGGCATGGTGTTTTATGTGAATGGGAACCTGGTTTCTTGGACATCTCAAAAGCAAAGATGTGTAGCTCTATCTTCGTGTGAGGCTGAGTTTATGGCAGCCACTGTGACAGCTTGCCAAGGGATTTGGTTGCGTCGACTCGTGTCAGATATAATTGGTCATAAGTTACCACCAGTGACAATATATGTTGATAACAGATCAGCTCTGGAACTTATGAAGAACCCGGTGTTCCATGGTCGAAGCAAGCATATAGACATAAGGTTTCACTTTATCAGGGAATGTGTAGAGAATGGAGAAATCACAGTTACACATATAGATGGAAAGGAGCAGAAGGCAGATATTCTTACAAAGGCTTTGGCAAGAGTGAAGCATGAAGAAATGTGCAAGTTAGTTGGCATCAAGAAGATTGGAAACTCTGAATTAAGGGGGAAAATGTTAAAATAATTCAAAGTCTTCCTAATATGCACGTTTTATTTTGGTATTTTGTGGTAGAATAAATCAAAGGGATGTGGAGATCATGTTCCTGGTCTTTAGCAAGCTAGTGAGTTAGTTGCTTGATTTTAGCTAGTTTTCCATTTTAAATAGCTAGGCATGTGCACGTTATTTTTTGTACCAAAAAAAACTCTGTTCTTTCTTGAATAATAGTACAAAAGCATTTGCCCATTGTTGGTTTTTCTTTCAATTGATCTGTCTCTATCATCTTAAAGAAGTAAGATTTGTCCATTGTAAACCAACAATGTTGCCTAATCTAGGGCTTATGAACCCACAATATGAGGAGTTTACGTTAGCAGAAATTGGGAAAGATTTGGACTTGGAAACGGATCTTGATGCCACATTTCTTGATGGTAGTTTTGGTCCTTTGGACGGGTTTGGGGAACTAGATGATTTTATCCCTTGCGGATCTGCTGAAAAATTGTCTTATGATTTTCCAGATTGGGGTCGGGCTAAACAACGTAGATGGATTTGGGGAATTTGATAATTTTTTCCGTTGCAGGTCTGATGAAAAAATGTCTGATAGATTTTTTCCCTTGCAGGTCTGATGAAAAAATGTCTAATGATTTTCCAGATTGGGATCTTGAGCTAAGCAATGAAGATCTTGCTTGGATCAACGACACATTGAAGTTGGTTCCATAAATAAAGTTTTTAGCTTGCATTCGTTTGGTTCCATAAGTATCTCGGATGTTTTGAGTGCTTGATTCTGCTGACCTTCCTTGCACTAGATTGCAGACAAATAAATTTTTCTCATTTATTGAAGACATAACATTGCTAATGTATCTTTAAAACATTAGCAGATGTTCTGAGTTCAAGAATAACGTGTACAGCTTCCTTGTGAAATATGCAATTCGCAGCAGAACTGTTCGGTATCAAGATCTGTTTACTAGCATTCATAGAGTAATTATTGAAAGAAGTACAAAGAAAAATGTAATCATATCAAACTAAGTTTCAAATAATAATATATATACCATACCATCAATTTATTGCCTCAAAATATTATGTTATAAACCTCAGCAAAATAAAAACAACTACTATTCGACTAATATAATATTCAGAATACTATCTGCAAAACTCATGGGCCATATAATGGTTGTTATTCCTGTACTTGATCGGCGTCCAACTTCAATGTGTCGTTGATCCAAGCAAGATCTTCATTGCTTAGCTCAAGATCCCAATCTGGAAAATCATTAGACATTTTTTCATCAGACCTGCATGGGAAAAAATCAGTTTCCCCAAAACCATCTTTGTTGTTTAGCTCAAGATCCCTATCTGGAAAATCTGTAGACATTTTTTCATCAGACCTGCAAAGGAAAAAATTATAAATTTCCCCAAATCCATCTTCGTTGTTTAGCCCAAGACCCCAATCTGGAAAATCATTAGACAACTTTTCAGCAGATCCGCAAGGGATAAAATCATCTAGTTCATCTAGTTCCCCAACCCAGTCCAAAGGACCAAAATTACCATCAAGAAACGCGGTATCAAGATCCGTCTCCAAGTCCAAATCTTTCCCAATTTCTGCTAACGTAAACTCCTCATATTTTGGGTTCATAAGCCCTAGATCAGGCAACATCTCTTCACCAATAGCATTGTAGCTAGTTAAATAAGTTTCAAGATTTTTGTTGTTATTTTCAAAGATTGTTGGAACCAAAGAAGATTGCGTTTCAAGAACGGATGATGGCGACGAGTGTGGAACTACACCTATAGATTCTTCAGAAACCGCTTGTTTTTTATGATCATAACGCCTGGTCTTGTTTTTCTTGTGATCGGTACTTTTAACACAGCCCGTTAAAGATTTTTCCATTTCATCAAATTCAAGTTTCTTGCTTTCATAAGCATTTGATGCTTCCTCTGCAGTGTTAAAAGTACCAAGCCAAATACGCCTACCTTCAATCTTGTTACGAATCTCTGCAGCCCACTTCCCCCATTTTCTTTGCCTAACACCTCTATATTTTATCAAACCATCCGAAGTAGACGCTACTTGGGGTTGACTCGAGGTTCTAGCCAAAACCCTAGGCTTTTTCCCCAAATTTATAACCCCATTGTTACTAGCTTGCACAGAATCATATGTATCCGAAACTTCAACCATTGGAAGCTTAATTTCCCGGACAATTGTTTTAGATTTAGTTTTTGTATTACCCTCGTCATCAGAGGAATCATCAGTCATATCTGGATCACGTAAAATGATCCGAACAGTCCTCATATGATTTTTCTGTTTACTTGGGTCTACTTTTCCTCTCGTTTCATTTTTTTTGTTAGAAACAGTTTCTTGTTTTACAGCCAAGTGCTCCGAAAAATGCGACATTTTTAAATACCTTTAAACCCCAACAAATACCACAAAAAATACTAATTTAAGAAAAAACCACAAATGTTGTCAAAAGACGGGTAAAAATGTACTAGTTATCGTGCCCACAGAAAACGCTGGGTAGCCAAGTGCGGAGCGGAGATTTTTTTTCGCGCTTAGGATTAGTTAGAATTGTGTTCAATGAAAACTTTAACCGAAAGATCTTTTATGATCGAGAACCCCCAAAACACTCTCCAGAACAATTCCTACAAGAAACAGCACCAAACAAATCAACTAAACATTTTGCACAAAAACATACAATAAAGATTAACAAAAACCATTAAGGGAATAATTTTAATACACCTTTTTGGCCTCAAGTGCACGGAAAATCAACTAGTTTAATTAAGCCTGTATAACAACAAATCAACATATCAATAAATCTGTGCATAAGCCTTTATAATACACAAGATACAATTAACACACAAAAGAAACGCTATTGGTGTGTACCTGGTTGTGGCAAATCAACTAAACTCGCCTCAATTTCCACAAGAAGTTTTTTACTCCTAGTAAGTAAACTCTCCTGCTTATAAGTCGGGCTCAACTAAAGACTTCAAACAAAACATAATAACAATATATATGTAACTGTTTATTCAACTGGATACGAGGTTTAATACAGGTATATCGTTAAAGAACACAAAATCCTCAATATTGTTATCTTCTGTTTATAAGCCATTGATTAGATATAATCATATATATAAACCTTCTTTTGTTTACAAAATTCGATTAAACATATATACAGCAATGATCATAAGATTGAAAACAACAATATATGACTCAACCAGGAACCTAATCAATCATGCATAGGCTTTTTTTTTTTTTTATCGAAGAACTAGAAAAAACATTACAAAGAATTAGTACAAGCTTTTACCTTGAATAGTGAGGTTCCTTCTGATATAATCACTATGTGTATCAGCTGGTTTTTCAGTATCGTTTTAGGGTTTAAAAAACCCTTTTTTTATGTTGACGTGTCAATATAAAAAATGTATCTTCTGTTTATAAGCCATTGATTAGATATAATCATATATATATACCTTCTTTTGTTTATAAAATTCGATTTAACATATATACAACATTGATCATAAGATTGAAAACAACAATATATGACTCATCCAGGAACCTAATCGATCATGCATAGCCTTTTTTTTTATCGAAGAACTAGAAAAAACATTACGAAGAATTAGTACAAGCTTTTACCTTGAATAGTGAGGTTCCTTCTGCTATAATCACTCTGTGTATCCGCTGGGTTTTCAGTATCGTTTTAGGGTTAAAAAAAAACCTTTTTTTTATATTGACATGCCAATATAAAAAATTCTATTGATCAGATATAATCGTTTTAGGGTTTAAAAAAAAACCTTTTTTTGTTTACAAAATTCGATTAAACATACATCAATGATCGTAAGATTGAAAACAACAATATATGACTCGATTGATCGACCAAAAACCTAATCGATCATGCAAAACATTGAAACTAGCTAGAGCTTTTTACCTGAGTGCTTCCTTCTGCTATGCGCTGCTATGCTTTCAATATCGTTTTTTTAGGGCTTAGAAGGTTCTTTTTATTCACAAAAACAAAAAACCTTTTTTTATTAACACCCCCTTATTTCCAACCTTTGTCCTCACTAGCCCCTGAACTACAAGGGGTTGCCCAAACGAAAAAAAAAACTCTTCTAAAGCGGAGTTCAAGGGTTCGAATCAAACAAAGAGAATATTAATAAATTTGTGGCCAGAGAGATTCACCAATTGCGCCGACTCCTGGTATCCAAAAAGCAGTCGCATTGGGACTATTCGGCTCGCATTGGGAGAAAAATCTAACTTTAAGTTAGAAAGAAAAGAAGGTTGTCATCCTCTGGTCCGCGGTTAAATTGTGCTTCTATTTCTACCTTTACTGGTACGTACAAGTCCATGAGCGCGGAGCCACGTATACGAGTTACATCCTTTTTTAGGCCATTTATTATAATTTCTTTCTGAAATTTTTCGTTTCTTAATATTTGTAACCCCGAAATTTTTATTGCTACCTTCATTTTTAATGGTGCAACTTGAGTTTGTGTAATACAGTAATTTTTAATGGTGCACCTTGTATTTATCCCAAAATACAATTGTAAGGGTATTTAAATACCACTATAAATCAAGCCTCAACTATTTTAGCCTCCAATATAAAATGTTGAATGTTAATGCAAGGATATATGTTAACTACACACCTTTATAAAAGTGAACCATGATTAATGAAGTGAAATTATTTATACTTTTATGAGTTTTTTCAAATTAACAAAAGAATAAAAGAATGAAAAAGAAATTGGAAGGAGTTGGATGGATAATTTAGATTTTCAGAGGAGTCTATAGGATAAATTTTTATCAAATTGCTTATTTAACTTAATTGTGGTGTCCGGGCCTCATTCGGGCTTTATATGCTTGGAGCACAAGGTTAAGTTATAATTTTTTTTATTTTTTTATCAATTTGAAAGTTCAGTAATTTCTCTGATTTAGCAGCTAAAGGAGGTGTCCATGTCAGTAGAACCGGACCGAACCGGAGCCGCAAGCTTTAAGAACCGAAAATAAGGAAAATGTGAAACCAAGAATCGTCCTAAGTTCTTCGGTTAGATTCTGTACGGGAATTTTTGGGTAATTCCCGAAAGAATCATTGTGTTTAAAAAATTCACTTTTTATTTTTCGATCATTTATAAAAGACATACTCCCTCCGTCCTATAATAAGTGTCTAATTTGACTTTTTCGGTCTTTCTTATTCAATTTTGACCATATATATCTTCATTTGTGTTATATAATACCGGATGAAAAATATATTTATTGAAAATGCATTTAAATCTTAATCCATACATACATTTTTCATCTAATATTATATAATATAAATCAAAATACTTATAATCAAAGTTGAATAAGAAAAACTGAAAAAGTTAAAGTAGACACTTATTATGTGACACAGTTAGTACCATAATAATATAAATATACATAAAAATGTCTTCAAAAATGCAATCGCTCTAATAATTCCAATAGTTCAATATAATTTTTTAGTTTTTTTGAAGCAGCAAATTTTATTGATCACAAAAACATTAGCGATAAGCTATATTGATGCAAGAGATAAACGGATTAGCAACTCACTCATCCCAATTTAAGTTCACTTTTCGACGACTTGATATCCAACAAAATGAGTGTCTTTGGACGTCACGAAAACACCACTCGGTAGTATGTTCGATGCTTGAGAAAATTTTGTTGTTCCTACTTCCTTGCATTCCAGATAACCGAAGCAGTAGTAAAAATAAAGGCTTCGAATAATTTGAGCTGATATGGGTGGAACATCTTCTTTTTTTTCATCACTCATGTCACTGAGAAGACTTGAAAAACTTGAATATTAATCACCACTAGAATCTGGAAGTTAGTTCCACTATAAGAATATTTGTTCCCACAAAACATTGACTGGAGCACATGTTATCAATGAGTGCTCTAAATCTTCACAAGAGTCTTCACAAAAAGAGCAAAGTATCGAGTCCAGGTCTATGTTTATCTCTTAGACAGCATGCAAAATGTAAATGGGCATCTTTGCGTGATGAAAATTCAAGTTTATAGCATTGTAATATCAATACTAAAAGGCGGAAACAGTCAATTCATGGAATTTCAGTGGATGGAATATGGGTTATGGGTCCAAGTGAAGTTAAAAATCAGTTTTTCCATTTTTTCTCAAATAAGTTTTTATCAAAGAAGTTTTTCCATTTTTTCTGAAAGAAGTTTTCTGAGTCATCCTCTGTCAGGCCTTCATTTAGGAGCTTTGGTTTCCAGAGGCTATCAGATTATCAACGACTTGAATTAGAAAAAACCTTTCACATGTGATGAGGTTAAGGTGGTTGTGTGGAGTTGCGGTAATAACAAAACCCCTGGTCCCGATGGATTTTCGTTCAAGTTTATCAAAAGATTCTGGACCATATGGTAATTAGTGACATTATGACGTTCTTTAAATTTTTTGATAAAGGTGTAGGCTTGGCGAAGAGATATAATTCATCTTTTATTTCATTGATTCCTAAACTTTGTGATCCAATGGCACCGAACAAGTACCGACCCATAGGCCTTTTAGGTTGCCAATATAAGATTTTAGCCAAGGTTCTTGCTAATAGACTTTCATTGATGTTATCGTCCATCATTAGCAACTGACAATCAACATATGTTAAAGATATGCAAATAATGGATGACCCACTTATTGTGAATGAGTTAATTTTTAGGGCTAAAAAGGTAAAAAAAAAAGTGCTCATATTCAATGGATTAAAAGTTGCTTATTATCCGCAACGGCCTCAATTTTAATTAATGGCTTACCAACCATTGAATTTAAATTTCAAAAAGGCGTTCGTGGCCTTGACTGAAGCTAGGTCTAAAGGTATTTTCAAAGGAGTTCAAGTTAGCCCTCATAGTAATCCAATCACTCACCTACAGTTCACATATGATGCTTTATTCCTTGGAGAGTGGTCGGAATTAAACATAATGAATTTAGTTAGAATTATAAGATGTTTCTATATGGATTCAAGCTTGAATAAAAATTAACTACATGGAAGACAAACTCCCTTTTACATACCTAGTGTTACAAATTAGTTTTTTAGTGAGAAATGTAAAAAGTTGGAATCCACTTATTCAGAAGTTTCAGAGTAGACTTTCATAATAGAAGGATAGAATTTTGTCAATAGGAGGGAGAGTTACACTTATAAAGTATGTACTCTCACACTTACCATTGTATTTCTTCTCTCTATATAGAGTTCCATCTATTATTCTCATGCACTTAGAAAGTATCAGATGTAAGTTCCTTTGGTGTGGTGACAATTAAAAAAATTCATTGGGTTGCGTGGAACCAATCAATGGCTAAAACCAAAAGTAGTGGGCTTGGGTCTGGTAGTCTAAAAGACTATAACATTACTCTTCTTGCTAAGTGGTAGTGGAGAGTTCACGTTGATAGGGATTCTCTTTGGGCATCTGTGATGAATGACATCCATGGAAATCTTAGAGGTACAAATGATCTCTTGTATATGGACAAATTTAAAGGAGTGTGATCCATATAGCAAAAGTAAGGTGGGAAGAAACTACTCCAAGCATATTATTAATCTCATATTTTTATAGGTAGGTTAGAAGCGGTGAATCTATATCTTTTTGGGAGGATTGTTGTCTTGGTCATTATTGCCTTGCTCATTTGTTCCCGGGATTATTCGAGTTGAAAAAAATAATGTAAACATAAAGAGAGATTTTTTTATTTGGATGGCGTGATAGAGTGGAAATGAGTTTGGAGAAGGCAAATTCTAAGTGAAAGAGAACAAGAATGTAGAAACTAGAAGGGGGAGGTTGAATAGTTTCTCTTTGGTTTATGTCCTAATTAAAATTCCTTTCAATTAGGTTTGTCTCAAAATTACTTTTTACATGAAAGCTAGTTGCATAATGATTAGGTTCAGTTCTAATGCATTAAGAATGACAAGTAGTTTTAACCATGATCAACCCTGAACAATATTTGTGATAAAGAGTTGGCGGGAAAGGAAATAACACACATAACATTCATATAACAAAAATATGAAAGAACATACAAGAGAAGAATTAATACACACATATGCATATTTAAAATAACAAATAAGGAAAATAAACAACTAATAAGTGTGTAAACACTTATCCTTTTGCCACTAAAATCAAGGAAAAACAAGACCTAATCATGTGTTTATTGTCGTAAAAGTCGGAATTACGCGTGGTTTTGTGTTTTTGTGTTAAAATAGGTACAAATGATCAAAAGGAAAGAAAACACGGGATTTCAAGGTCAAATGTTGAAGAAAAGTCAAGAAAGAGACAAAGACAAAGTCAAAAAGACCAAAAGTGTGCCCAAGTTCACGAAAACCGGTTAAACCGACACGATTTTGAAGAAATGGTCAAGGAAGCCGAAATCAAGCTCGATTTTAGCGAATTTAATCTTCTTGAAGATTTTTAAGCTTTGTGGTTCCCACATTTGGGTTAATGGGCTCAAAATCCCATTTGAGAGTTTAAATTTATTTGATAAAAAATTACAAAGCCCAAATACACGGATGAAAAATCTTATTTGGGCCAAGCCCATTCTTCTAAATCAAATAACGGATAAGTGCCCATTTGTGAACAAAACAAGGGATTTATTTACTTTGTAAAAAGCATTTGGTCAAACCTCAAACCCGGTCCTTCACCTCACACTCACACGTTTGCCCACTTATCCCAACTCACACAAAATAAATAAAACATAATTATTTACCCCATTTTTGTTTCGATGATAACTATGTAAATACACCCACTCACCTTTTCTATTCACTGTTTTCCTCCCATCTATCATACACAACCCCCATTTTTTACCCAATCACCGAAACCCTAATAACCTTAATCATAACGATTACCAAGGAATAATTGGGGGTTTTATCTTAAGTGTGTGATTCACACACTTGGGGATTAAATCCCCAAGTTTATCGGAAGCGAACACCACTGTGGTCCTCACTCCTCTCCGACGTGGCTGTTTTTCCTTGATTTAATTGGTGGAACCACCTCATATCAACAAACCCACCAATAGAATCATCCCACATCAGCAAGAAGAAGCACCAATCCACCCTGGCAATCCAAGTAAAAAGGGGTTTTATTTTAAACCGTTGATCAAGTGAAGAAAAAGAGAGAGAAGAAAAGAAGCGGCCAGGATTTGAAGCCTTGGGCACCAAGTTCATCAAATGGGATTAGGGTTTTCCTATAAAATCCCTCCCACATCTTGTAATGAGATATTCCATTTTTTCTTTATTTTATTTACTGTTTTTTTAATTAGGAGTAGGATTAAATTAGATTTAATTTCTGCAAATTAGTTTTAGGATTTAATATTGTAATTCTTCATTTTCAGTATTTGTACTGTTTTTATAATTAATGAAAAGTTGATTTTATTTAATTAGTCTCATTTTAATTCCTGTCAAGTTTAATTTTCATCTTCAAATCTTTGAATATTACTGTTTCTTTTATTTATTCGATTGAAAAAAATATAAAATAAAATAAAATAAAAAGAAAGTGTGAATTAAATCTTCCCCACTGGCAGATTTATTATATACTGTTCGAGATTTATTATCGTTTGGTTCGAGTGATTTGTTCGAGATGAAGATGATGATGATTGTTTTTGGGTATAAAGGAGGTGTTTGATTCGGCGACAAAGGGGGTTCAGCACCACCCTTCGACTCAAAGGAAATCGACATCAGGTTCTTTTTAATCTCTTTAATTTTGATGTTTATTTAATTTTTAGAATAATTGTGTTTATTTGGATCTTCTTAGGTTTATTTGCTTGGTTTGAATCTGTTACTTTTGCTATGATTTAGTCTGCTTAGTTTGATTCGGTTTATGTTAGTGTTTAAATCTGCTTATTTGCTCTTTAGCTTATTTGATTCAGCTTATGCTTATTATCTGCTTATGTTTATGTTTGGAATACTGTTGGCTTGTGTTTGGATTATTGTAAGTCTTTGTCTGCTTAATCTGCTTATTTAGTTTCAACTGCGTTTGTTTGATTTTTGTTTAGCCTTTTTTTTGTTGTTATTAGCTTATTTAATTTAGCTTATCTGGGATTTACTTTTTTTAAGTTTATTTGGATCTGCCGTCTATTATTGTTATTTTTGTTTAACAGTTTATTTAGGATTTTGATTTAAGTTTTAGTAGATTATTAAATATGCTTATTTGTTTTTATGCTTATCTGATTATCATCTTATTTATGCTTATTTGTTAAGGTTGATAATGCTTATTTGGTGGCTGTGTAATTTTTGCTGATTCATATTGTTGTGCTTAAAAACAGATACCATTTATCTGTTTGGTTTCTCAAATTCCAAAAAAATATAATAAGCAAATTTCGTCTGGGCGACCTCGCGCATAGCAACCCAACGCTTTACCACTTAGCTAGGACCTTTCTTGTGTTTTATTTACGCTTCTTTAAATTAATATAGGATCTATTATTACTAGCAGTTTTATTAAACTTAGTTTAATACACTTTTTTTTAGTTTTAATTAAATTTATTTAAAAGTTTTATTTAAATTATTTTGGTTTTTAGTTAAAAATTAATTTAGTTTAATTTTATTTAATATAGATTAGTTTTAAAATTAGTTTTAAATAAATTTCATTTAAAGTTTTTATAAAATTAAGGTTTTTTAATTAGTTTATGTTTTTATTGAAAATAGATTTTTTTGCCTTAATCATTTTAATTAGTTTTAAATAGAAAGTTTCAGAATAATTAAATTTTGTTTTCAAATTAGTTTTAAATTAGTTTTCTCATTTGTTTAATTAAATAGCTTTGAATTAAATAGTCTTTTTAGTTAGTTTAAAATACCACAAGTTTTATTTACCAAAAACAAAATAAGTTTTACGTTTAATCCGATTTCAATTCGAGTCGAGTCGAGGAATTATTAATTGTTATTTTATACAATTATTAAAAAGTAAAGAAAGTGGAACATTAAATTTCCCCTACTGGGAGATTTTCTGAAAATCTGTTCGAAGCATGAATTTTCAGGGTTCGAGAAGCTGGTTGTGATGATGATGATTCGAAGATGGTGTTTGTTTGATTCGGTGACAAAGGGGGTTCAGCGCCCACCTTCGGCTCAACGGATTCAACATCGGGTTTTTCCTTCCCTTTTTAATTTTCATCAGTTTTAGTTTATTTTGTTATAGTTTGGTAATTGTTTGGATTTATTCTACTGTTTGAGTAAGTTTTTTATCTGATTTATTGAAGTTTTTATATGCTTATTATTTCTGATTAAATTTTTGTTGATTAGTAGTTTAGATCTGCTATTGCTTATTTATCTGCTTGTGTTAAGATAGAGTTTATTGGATCTGCTTATTGTTTTATAAGTTTTCTTATGCTTATTTGATTCAGCTTATTTTCTTTTCAGTTTTTTTTATGTTTCTTTTATCTTGCTTATTTGACTCCGTTCTTTAGCTTATTTGTTCGTAGCTTATTGTCATGTTTAGGTTTCGTTTCTTTTAATCTGCTTATTAGCCTAATTTCAGTTTAGTCTCTTATAGCTTGTTTCGGTTTGCTTATTTCCAGTTTAACTGCTTATTTGGCTTAGTCCTCGTTTGCTTATTTGCATTTTGCTTATTTAGAGTTATTTGTCTGCTTTTTTATCTCGACTGTATTGCTTTTGATTTTGGTAGGTTTGTTGTTACTGCTTATAAACTCAGACATTTGGTCTGAGTATCAAATGTCCAAAAAAAAATAGCAATAATTTCGTTTGTCCTGGGTTTCGAACCCCTGACCTCTCGAATAGCAACCAACAGCCCTTCCAATTGAGCTAGACTCTTATTTGAGTTTTACTTTGCAAGCTTTAATTAATATAGTTTCATTTATTTGCTGGCAGTTTAGTTAAATTCATTTTAATCGTTTTAGTTAAATTATTTTATTTAAATTTCTTTCATAATGTTAAATAGTTTTTATAGATTAAAAATAGTTTTAAATTCTTATTTAAATTTTAGTTTTAAAAATAGTTTTCAATTAAAGTCTTTTATTTTTCTCATCAATTTAAGTTTTACATTTTGTTAAAGATTTAAAATAGCTTTTATTTAAATTAGTTTAAATTAGATTTTAAAATTAGATTAAAAAGTTTTTATTATTAAATAGATTTTAGTTTAAAATTCCAAAAATACGTTTTACCAAGAACAAATTAAGTCTTACGTCATATCCGATTTCAATTCGAGTCGATTTGTGGAACGATAAACGAACATCAAAAAGAGTTTGCAAAAACACTAGTATTAAAATGGCGCCGCTGCCGCTTCGCTCGTTACGATTGACGATTTTTTTGAAGACGTTTGGATTTTGGGATCCGTTCGTTTTGAACGTTAATTTTCTTGCACAAAAATCAAAAATACAAAAAAAAATCAAAAATATAAAAATACAAAAAAAATTAAAAAATCACAAAAGCAAATTATTTCCTAAGATTTGCACCAGAAAATTAAAAAAATGAAAAAGTAATACTTTTCCTAAAGTATTACACCAAAAATATTACGTATTATTGTTATTTCGATTTCTTTCGACACTACCATGGATAATCGTCCGATTTGGGAAATATTGCAAGAAGAGCGTTGTAAGATTATGTCCGAGGAGTGTACGACTTGTGGTGGACCTCATGCTTATTTTAATTGTGACAAAACTTATGAGGAGGTTTATAATAATGAGGAAAGTATGTGTTATGATACTAATACTTATTTTGTCTCCCCTAGTTTTCCTACAACTAGTGACCCACCACATTATGATCATCGGTTTTAAGGGGAATTTCAAAATCAAGGGTTTTCAAATAATGAAGGTTTTCCAAATGACGGCAATTTTCAAAACTTTAATCAAATGGACATGCACAACCCTCAAATGGACTTGGTTCTACAAAAATTGACCGAACATGATAAAATCATGGAAGCAATGCAAGAATCTACTAGACAAATGCAAGAGTCCACCGATAGAAAATTCATGCTCATTTTAGAAACCTATCAAGATCAATTTGATATTGAGCCGTCTTTGATATTTGATATTGAGGCTAACACCACTACTAGTAGTGATGTTCCCACTGTGGATCCTTCCATCTCTCCGCCAATAAAGGAGAGACAAGGTCCGGAGATTATCATGAGTTTTACTCACCCTCCGGTGTTGACACCCACGGATACTATTAGCTCTCCTCTTTCCTCACCTATTGAGGAAATTCCCGAGATTACACTGGAGCCTCCATTACCCATTGATGACCCCATTTCTTTTATGACTCCTTCACCTACTCCTTCAAATGACTTTATGCTTTCTTCAAATCCTCTTAACGAGACTGTTTTGATAAACCAATTTTTGAGGAGTGTGAAGAACTTTATAATGAGTGCATAGAAGAAGAACCCTTAATCTGTCCTACACCTAAGGAGTTTGTAGATAGGGATGAGTTATCTTGTGATTCCGACTACATTTTTAATTATTCCTCAAGTTCGGATGAGGATAATTCTCCTATTTTACCAAAACCGACTTTTGAAAACCATGATACTAATGATTTATCGGATTCTTTACTCCTTAGTGATGACTTTTATACCCCGAGTTTTGAGAAATTCCATCACGAGGATGCTTTTTATGATCCCGTGTTATTGGATTTCTCGCATGAGCTTAATTGTGATCATGGTATTGATGAGAAGGCAAATGGAGTTTTAAAACTTGATATTGATATTGATTTTGAAAACTCGGATTTTGATAAATTCACATTTGCCTCTTCGCCAATTACTTTTGATTCTACCATCGATTCTCTTCCACATATCACTTTTAGTGATGATGATGGTTTTCTCATTCCCGAGATCGATGAGTGTCTTAATATTGATACTCCCGTGGATGATAATTTCACATATGTTGAGAGGACCTTTTTATCTTTTATGACTTATCCTCCTGCCTCTCATTTATTATGTTCCTCCGGGACCGAGGATAAGATTTTTGATCCCGGTATTACATTCGAGGCTTCCCCATGGACCATTTAATTCGGGGTCGAGTCAGGCTCGTGACTCGGTTAACAAAAACAAGCGCTTCTCGAGAGGAAACCCGATGATCTATCTTTTATCTATTTTCTACAATAAGTGTAGGGGGAGCCAAGTAGGTTGTTTGTGTTGTGATGTTGTGTGCATGGACATGTGCTTAATGATCCACTTTTGGTGCTTTTGACGCGACCCGTGTTCCCGTGTTTCCCGTGTACCCGGTTCCTTCGATAAGTTTTTGCTATTGTGATTCAATCTTGTATATAAATAAAACGAATAAATGTAATCACTTTAGTTGTCTCTTCCTTAGCTCAATTTTAAACAACTTACTCAATGTCCTAAGTGTAGGGGAGTTTATTCTCACACATGCTTAAACATTGAGGACAATGTTTATATTAAGTGTAGGGGGAATTTCTATCGAAATTTTAGTGGACTTTTCCATGAATTTGACCCCATTTAACCGGAAATTTTAAAAAAATTTCAACGTTTTTCAAAT
Source organism: Glebionis coronaria (assembly GCA_025667525.1). NCBI lineage: Eukaryota > Viridiplantae > Streptophyta > Magnoliopsida > Asterales > Asteraceae > Glebionis > Glebionis coronaria. The sequence goes on from CM046875.1 coordinate 17,989,667, forward strand.
TTTTGATCTATTTTGGCCTAGTTGTATTTCCATTTATTTTCTTTCCTTTTGTCATCGCATCGTAATAATTTTCATTTCAAGAATAAAGTCAAAAATAAATAAATAAATAAAATGGTTTTAACAAGTTTAGATATCTTTGATATATTAGGCCCGTCGTGAATATTTTGACTCAACCCGAGTTTACTTATCTAAGTTTACTCTAGCTAGTATCCTTAACCATATGGACCTTAATTGGTTTATTAGGCTAAGCATCCACGAGTCTCATTCCTTGAGATTTTAAATTGTGGAGAACGAGAGATGATAGAGTTGATAATAAGTTTAAGGGTTAACTCTTACTTATATGAGTTTTTGTGGCTCTTTCTTCCCGCTTGTATATTTAATTGCTTAATAAATGAGGATTTTTGCGGTGTAGATTCGATATCTTAACTCTTAGCCAAATCTTTATTCTCCTTGTAACTAAAGCATGAACACATTGAGGGTGCCAACGTTGTGGACTTCCGACTAAGGTGGCTCATAACCACTAAGTAGGAGGTATTCAGACCATGGGACCGCGGAATTTGGCCTACTATATATACCATAAATAAAAAAAGAATAAGATTAAAACATGACCTCAAGGAGCCTTAGGGTGTGGTGCATGTAGCACGAACCTTGTCATTATAGCCTTAGGGTGTATGGCATGGTAAGTGTTGAATAAAAATTGATCAAAAATCAATTCCCTCGTTTATGGTTCAAGGAGCCTTAGGGTGTGGACAATAGACGGGGAGCATTTTTACATCTTAAAGAGCCTAAGGGTATATGATGTGAACTTGCTAAACTCCCCATAAAGTCTACATGACTTTGGAGGAATAATTACTAAAGTAGTACTATTTGGCCAAATTTTGGGTCCGGGAATTTATTCCCCAAATCGTGTTAAATCATCCTTGATGTGGGCTTGCTTTAGTGACAACGTTTTTGAGGAAGAGGTTAGGTTTTGAGTGTCGGGTTTGCACCGTTTGGCCTTCATTTTTGGAATAATAATTATTAAATAAGTCAAATGAGCCTACGGGTGAATGACAATAAATAAAATCTAGAGATACAACGTAGGAATTGGAGAAAGAGTATTACACAATTGTCTTATATAAGTGGTTTTAACCTAAGGACTTATGGTATACAATGATCTCGTTTTTAAGCTTGGTATGGGGAACGTGAAACTTGAGGGTGATTGATATTCATGACACCAAAGCCCTAATTCGAGTCTTAGATTTCTATACGAGTTTCTTCCATCAAATAATTTCCAAGTTAAATAAAGTGTTATAACTTTTGTTTCCTTTAAAGTTTTTATCTTTCCGTCGTAGTAATAATAGTATATCTTAATAAGGGCCGAGATAGATTAATTATGAGAAAAATGTAACTTTATGCTTTAAAATAATGTATTGCATGGGGTCATTGCAATGGTCAAGTGTAGGGGATTTTATAAGTGTGTAAACATTTATCCTTTTGCCACTAAAATCAAGGAAAAACAAAACCTAATCATGTGTTTATTGTCGTAAAAGTCGGAATTACGCGTGGTTTTGTGTTTTTGTGTTAAAATAAGTAAAAATGATCAAAAGGAAAGAAAACACGGGATTTCAAGGTCAAATGTTGAAGAAAAGTCAAGAAAGAGACAAAGACAAAGTCAAAAGACCAAAAGTGTGCCCAAGTTCACGAAAACCGTCTAAACCGACACGATTTTGAAGAAGTGGTCAAGGAAGCTGAAATCAAGCTCGATTTTAGCGGATTTAATCTTCTTGAAGATTTTTAAGCTTTGTGGGTCCCACATTTGGGTTAATGGGCTCAAAAGCCCATTTGAGAGTTTAAATTTATTTGATAAAAAATTACAAAGCCCAAAAGCCCAAATACACGGATGAAAAGTCTTATTTGGGCCAAGCCCATTCTTCTAAATCAAATAAACGGATAAGTGCCCATTTGTGAACAAAACAAGGGATTTATTTACTTTGTAAAAAGTATTTGGTCAAACCTCAAACCCGGTCCTTCACCTCACACTCACACGTTTGCCCACTTATCCCAACTCACACAAAATAAATAAAACGTAATTATTTACCCCATTTTTGTTTCGATGATAACTATGTAAATACACCCACTCACCTTTTCTATTCACTGTTTTCTCTCCCATCTATAATACACAGCCCCCATTTTTTACCCAATCACCCAAACCCTAATAACCTTAATCATAAAAATTACCAAGGAATAATTGGGGGTTTTATCTTAAGTGTGTGATTCACACACTTGGGGATTAAATCCCCAAGTTTATCAGAAGCTAACACCACTGTGGTCCTCCCTCCTCTCCGACGTGGCTGTTTTTCCTTGATTTAATTGGTGGAACCACCTCATATCAACAAACCCACCAATAGAATCATCCCACATCAGCAAGAAGAAGCACAAATCCACCCTGGCAATCCAAGTAAAAAGAGGTTTTATTTTAAACCGTTGATCAAGTGAAGAAAAAGAGAGAGAAGAAAAGAAGCGGCCAGGATTTGAAGCCTTGGGCACCAAGTTCATCAAATGGGATTAGAGTTTTCCAATAAAATCCCTCCCACATCTTGTAATGATATATTCCATTTTTTTCTTTATTTTTATTGTTTTTAATTAATTTAGGAGTAGGGTTACTTTAGTTTAAATTTTTCAAATTAGATTTTAGTTAAATTGTATTTTCAAGATTTCAGAGTATTATAATGATTTTGATTTATTAATGAAAGTTAATCTTAATTAAATCTCGTCTCCCATCTCTTTAAAGTTTCTGATTTATTTTATTGCAATATTAAATCTGTTTTTATTATTAATTGTTATTTTATACAATTATTAAAAAGTAAACACAGTAGAACATTAAATTTCCCCTACTGGGAGATTTTCTGAAAATCTGTTCGAAGCATGAATTTTCTGGGTTCGAGAAGCTGGTTGTGATGATGATGATTCGAAGATGGTGTTTGTTTGATTCGGTGACAAAGGGGGTTCAGCGCCCACCTTCGGCTCAACGGATTCAACATCGGGTTTTTCCTTCCCTTTTTAATTTTCAACAGTTTTAGTTTATTTTGTTATAGTTTGGTAATTGTTTGGATTTATTCTACTGTTTGGGTAAGTTTTTTATCTGATTTATTGAAGTTTTTATATGCTTAAATTTCTGATTAAATTGTTGCTGATTAGTAGTTTAGATCTTCTATTGCTTATTTATCTGCTTGTGTTAAGATAGAGTTTATTGGATCTGCTTATTGTTTTATAAGTTTTCTTATGCTTATTTGATTCAGCTTATTTTCTTTTCAGTTTTTTTTATGTTTCTTGCTTATTTGACTCCGTTCTTTAGCTTATTTCTTCGTAGTTTATTGTCATGTTTAGATTTCGTTTCTTTTAATCTGCTTATTAGCCAAATTTCAGTTTAGTCCCTTATAGCTTGTTTCGGTTTGCTTATTTCCAATTTAACTGCTTATTTGGCTTAGTCCTCGTTTGCTTATTTGCATTTTGCTTATTTAGAGTTATTTGTCTGCTTTTTTATCTCGACTGTATTGCTTTTGATTTTTGTAGGTTTGTTGTTACTGCTGATAAACTCAGACATTTGGTCTGAGTATCAAATGTCCAAAATAAAATAGCAATAATTTCGTTTGTCCTGGGTTTCGAACCCCTGACCTCTCGAATAGCAACCAACAGCCCTTCCAATTGAGCTAGACTCTTATTTGAGTTTTACTTCGCAAGCTTTAATTAATATAGTTTCATTTATTTGCTGGCAGTTTAGTTAAATTCATTTTAATCGTTTTAGTTAAATTATTTTATTTAAATTTCTTTTATAATGTTAAATAGTTTTTATAGATTAAAAATAGTTTTAAATTCTTATTTAAATTTTAGTTTTAAAAATAGTTTTCATTAAAAGTCTTTTATTTTTCTCATCAATTTAAGTTTTACATTTTGTTAAAGATTTAAAATAACTTTTATTTAAATTAGTTTAAATTAGATTTTAAAATTAGATTAAAAAGTTTTTATTATTAAATAGATTTTAGTTTAAAATTCCAAAAATTTGTTTTACCAAGAACAAATTAAGTCTTACGTCAGATCCGATTTCAATTTGAGTCGATTTGTGGAACGATAAACGAACATCAAAAAGAGTTTGCCAAAACCCTAGTATTAACAACATAAGCATAAACTACTATAGTAGTGATAATCCTCCAAGATTGCTTAAGTTTTTATTGTCTCAAACAACTAAAACACAAAGTATGCTTTAATTGGAAAAATAAGACGACGAGGCATCATTCGAATATTTGTTCACGGGAACAAATACTTTTAGAGGAGGTCGACTGAGAAAAATCCAAGAAAATTTAGCTTGTCATATACATGATGAGCAAGTTCAATTTGTTGAAATCGGCAACAAGCACACGAGCTTCCATGATGCAAAACAAAGTCGTTCGATGGGGGAGGACCATTAAGATGAGAAGGTGGAGGTAGAGAGGGAGATAATGGATAAGAAATGTTTTCACAATGCCTAGTGAGATTTAGGAAAGAAGAGAGGTCATTGAGGTGAGGTATGTTGCAAGGTTTAGGTGGTGGTGGAAGATCTTCTCTTTCTCCGGTAATTAGATTGATTGAGAAAGTCTCATTCCAATACTCAATAGGAGAGAAATAAGAGGTCTTGCAAGGTTTGGGACAAGAGGAATCATGATGATCCTAGTTCTTCTTGATCTAAATGGGTCGAACCGAGATTTTCGGTTTCTTGGTAAGCTTAGAAGAGGAAGCTTTAGGTTTAGAAGATTGTGATAAATAGATGTTAAGGTTAAGATTATAAGAGTTGGACATTGTGAGGGATGAGAAGAAGAACTCCCAAAACAAGACGATTTAAAGAAAGTAGACAAAGAAAATATTTGAAATGAAAACAAAAGGTTTCAAGGAATGTTTAGCCAAAATTGTCAAACAAATAATCTTGAAAAGACCGCGGTCAAAGAAGAAAGACAAAAACGAGCCAAAATTAGGCTTGTTGTCTATGATTCTTTAAAAGAACCCGCGTTTCCTTAAATATAAGGAGTCATGTGACATTTATGGAGCCGCATACAGTGGACTTGAAAATTCAATTTTACAAAGTTTTGAGAAAAAATAAGACTCTTTCAAAATTTTGCAAATCTTGGATTTTTTTACCTCTTTTAGCACTAGATTATGCTTTGTTTGCACAAAAGGCAACACACTCACAAAGAGTATCTTGACAAAGGGTGACAAAATATTTAGACAACATTTTGATCCAATTTTAGTCAAGTTTTAGAGGTTGTGATAGATTAAGGTTCAGTTTTAAGTAAATTAAAGTTGATTAGTATGAGCACATAGGTTGAAACACACAAATACTGAATCCATAAAGCATCCTCATGAAAAACTCACGAAGGAAAAGGAAATACAAGAAATAAAAAACAACTAACTAGTACAAGGTTAGCTAAACTAGTTCTTGATATGGTAGACTTCTTTGGGTTGATTTTCTTTTAAAAGCATTTATTTTTAGAAAATCTTCATTCATCTCCTAGGATGTGGAGGCATGGAGAACAAAGTAAGCAAAAAATCTTGCAACCTCCTATGAAGTACAAACATCTCCATTCTTAGGTTTTGAATGATGTAGTTGTTATAGAGGCAACATGGACAATTTGAACCATGAGCTTCAAGAAAACCAAAGAAGTATGGATCATCCATGAAGTGGGAAACGAGAACACCTAAAATTGGAGTGTTTGAGGGAGGGGGAGGAGGAGGCATGGTGTTGAATGGTGAGATGGGTAAATTTGGTGGAGTGAAAGGAGAGGTAACCAAGGGCTTAACAATGTCATTCACAAAGGGAATGCTTTGAAGAAGTTGAGGGTTTACATCCAAGAGAGGACTAGGGGTGAAGGGTGAGGATAACTCATTCATCCTAAATTGGAATAAAGAGGAGGTAGAACCATGTGAATGTTTAGTACCATGAGTTGAACTAGTCTTGCATGGTGTAAGAGGTGGTAAAGGTGATGAAGAAATGAGAATTAGAGAAATCTCATTCTTGGGTGTAAGAAAGGATGAAGAGCCAAGTTTAGGAAGCTTGATCTTGAGGTTGCTATTGGATGAGGATGGTTTGGAAGAGTTTGATGATCTAGTGGACACTATGGTTGTGTGTCAAGGTTTAGAAATAGCTAAGAGGATGAAAATGAAGATAAACCAAGAGAGGTTTAAGAAGGAGATGGGATGATCCAAACTAGTAATGGGTTAAAATTCATTTTGATGACCATTGAACTTAGGTAGGCTAATATGGGAAAAATCTGGTTTTTAGCAAAAATTTCATCAATGTTTGAAAAGATTTAGAGAAAACAGTGTAAAGCAAAGATTCTGTCGAATCCAGAGCCTGCGGTTTCTTAAATAGGATTGTTGTTCGTTATCACTAAGGAACCACCCATATTTAAAGAACCGTGGGCAGTGGCTTCAAAATGGTGGACTTCCAGCAACATTTAACAGCCTAGGTTTTAGACAAGGATTTATAAAGCCAAAATAGACTTAACCAAAATCTAGAAAGCTAACAAACACATAAATTGCACAAAGTCATGCGCATCAAAAAATCGATATCATGAACGAATTACGATTAAAGTATCTAGTAATCCAAACACAAAGTATTAGTTAGAATACACCAAATCCTAAAAGCACGAATCATAAATAAGTCTAATGAAAGGAAATAGTTCAATATTACATAACATGTTCACAAATATGTCAACCTTGAATCATTGGCGAGCTTCACTTGATCCTCATTTCTTGTTTTTGCCAAAGCTCTTGATCATTTTCCCTATGCTCTTGAATGCACCCCTTGACACCACTCTATGTCATACACAATCTAAACAAAAGAGAACAAAATAACGACTAAAGAATAAATGGTGTGTGAAAGATAAATGCAATACCTAACCTAATGACATAAATAATCTATAAATACACCTAGACAAGTCTAAACTCTTGAACTCTTCACATATTGCATTTTAGTCCTCCAAGATTGCAAAACCTGTCAAACATAGAAAACAGAAAATACATACAATAAAATATTTACAACTTACCCCCTTTACCTTTCCAAACTTCGCAACAAGAAATAAGTTTACAAGCAACAATGTAATTTCAATAAAGTATATCACTATTTAATACAAAAAGTCAAAAAAAAGAAAAAAAACAACTTTAAACAATCAAATATTTCATTATGAACACTTAATATGAGACGGAGAAAGTAACAAAATAAAGATTGTCTAAAAAAACCCCCTTTATTTTCTTCTTTGTCATAAATAAGCCCTTAAGTCTTAACAATTCATCTTGATATATTTCAATTAGGATGAGCATTTCGTCCCGAATCACGAAATTGAACTGGAACCGTAACGGAATCATATCGATTTCCGGTAGCCGAATCCCGTTCGAGACGGTACTGATACTACGAAATAAAGTGAAAAAAAATTCGAGACCGATACTAAATCAAGAAAAATCCCGAATAAAACGGGAAAATCCTGATTTCCTGGTACCGGTACCGATATCCGAATCTCGTTCGGTACGATATCAGTACCATTAATTTATGCTGAGAAAAAATCGGTACAATCATTTCAGTACGAAATCCATATGATAGCGATAGTGTGCCTATTCCTAATTTCAATACAAGCAACCATAACATTAATTCATACTTCACATGTCATAAGTGTCACTAAATACAACTACAACTATATATCTTACGTGTATATGATCAAAGATATGTTACATGCTATTTTTGTAGATGTGACATCCAAATCACGAAAAATGAGCTAAGGGGCACCAATAATTTTGTTGCATGTTAATTTTTTTTAGAACGATAAATGTTAGTGGCTAATGGGTTGAGTCGTGCAATAACATCCGAGCCGCAGAATGTTTTCTTTGAACTTTCGCTTGGTTATGTTAAACTTTTTATCCGATTCGTCAGAGAGCCCTTGGCAGGTCTTGAACCCAAGACTTCCAAGAAACCTCCTCAAAGAAACACTTAGGTGGTGTTTGTTTTTTCAGAAATGCCTCTTAACAGCATCTTAATCTTACTCATTCAGATGCAGTCAGATATTTGGGTCATTAAGACTGTTTGTTTTTTTCTTTCATTCACAGTCAGTAAGAGGCAACCAGTGTTAAGAGTGTTTGTTTTTTTCTGATCATTAAAAAGCAGTAAGAGACATAAACGTCTTATTGAACTAGATGTAGAGAAGTTGTCTTAACGCCTCTTATTGTCATTTTCTTGTTCTTAATTTTTCTTACCTATTTGTTCTTATTTATTTTTTATTTTGTTATATTTTTTTATTTTTGTGTTATTTTTCATTATTTTCTAATTTAATTTTTCGAATCGTTGCATGTGTTTTGCTAGATAAAAAATTTATAAAATGATTTGTGACTCATATTTTGTTCAAGTTAAAGGACTCGGTTTCATATTCATGTATCTTAACTCTAACCTGATCGATCTGTTTATCGTTTAAAATTTAGATTTAAATTTCGACACATTTATTTTAGTCAAATAAATATGAGATTGCATGTTTTTTGTTAAAAGTCTATTAGCTATAAATCGATTTTGTTATAAATGTTGTTATAAATTTTGTTACTTTATATCCAGTAATTAAAGTTTATTTTTTGTGTAAATACACTCGTATTATATTTGAATATATGTTCTGTTACGACGTACCTTTTGTGCATGAAAATTACCCAATAAAATGGTAAATGTTGACGTAGCGGTCTAAATAACCCACGTCTATAACACACTATACCTGCACGCTCACGGGTAATGGGTATGACTGCAATCGAGCCAAGCTGAGTTCAAGTTTGACAAGGCTTGAGCTCGGTTCGAAAATCACAAAGTTAGGCTCAAGCTCGGTTCGAGCTCGGCTCGATAGCTCGATAAGTTTACTCGTCAAAGCTTGAGCTCAGCTCGCATAATATTCGAATAAAGCTCGAGCTCAACTCCAACGGCTCGAATTCCTTTAAATGTTGTATTGGATATCCAAGTTTATCAATAAGGTTAAAAAAAATACGTGATGGACTCGAGAGCAAATAATTTAAGCACGAAGATTTAAAGTCTTTCTATACTAAATATTTAACTATTATATCGATATTCACGTTAATATTTATGTGGATGAAATTTCTATGATAAGAGCTTGAGCTCAGCTCGTTGTATGTTTTGAGCTTGTTTATTGGGCTTGACCTCAAGCTTCAACTTAATAAAAAGCTCGGTTCAGTTGAGTCAAGCTCAAATTCGAGCTTGAGTTGTTCAATAAAAATATGGCTTGATCACAGCTAATAGAAAAAAATTAAAAAAAACCAAAAGAACTCATTGTTCCAACTTCCAACTGGTCATTACAATGAACATATAGACCAAAATACTTCATACTAATTATACCATTGTTTAACTCAAAACATCATGTTAAACTTCAAGCAAAATCATCTACTAGCACTAAAACTCATGGGCAAAGCTTCCTGTTGTTGCTCGCCCTCGTCCAGCTCCAACGCGTTGAACCAAGCACGTTCTTCATCGTCAAGCTCGCTGAAATCCCAATCCGGCAATTCACTAGACATGTTTTCATCAAAGCCACAAAGATTAAATTCATCAACATTTCCAAACCCGTTCAAAGCACCGTCAAAGCAATCAAGAAACGAAGCACCAAGTTCCATTGTCCCTAAGTCCAGATCTTTTCCAATGTCTTCTAATGTCATCTCATTTGGGTCCATAATAAACCCTCCACCAGGCAACAAATCTTCATCAATTGCATTGTTGCCAGGAGAACGGGTTTCCATCTTTTTATCATCCTTTTCAAACATTGTTGAAACCAAAGATGCTTCTGTTTCAAGAACAGATGAAGGCGACGAGTGTCGGATTGCACCAAATGATTCTTCAGAAAGTTCTTGTTTTATATCCTCAACTAATGGATTCCTCTTATTTTTCTTGCGATTGTTGCTCTTAACAAAACGGTTTAAAGATTCCTCCTCTTTTTCAAACTCAAGTCTCTTGCTTTCATAAGCAATAGACGCTTCCTTAGCAGTACTATAAGTACCAAGCCATTCACGCTTACGTTTAATCGGGTTACGAATTTCCGCAGCCCATTTCCCCCATTTTCTTTGCCGAACACCTCTATATTTCACCACACCATCTGAAGTTATTGTTACCTTGGGTTGTTGACTTGAAGATCTAGTCAAAACCCTCCGCTTTTTCCCCAAATTTCCCATCCTGTTGTTACTAATTTGAAAAGATTCCCGTGTATCCGAAAATGTAACCATTGGAATCTTAATTTCCCGAACAATTGTTTTAGATTTAGGCTTTTTATATGTCTCGTCATCAGATGAATCATCAGTCATATCCGGATCATGTAAAATGATCCGAACAGTCCTCATCTGATTGTTTTGGTCGGATGGGGCACTTTTTCCGCTTGTTTCTAGTTTTTTGCTACTAATAATTTCTTGATTTTCAGCAATTTGCTCCGGAAAATACGACATTTTAAATCCGTTAAAGACCCAACAAATATATATCACAAAAGGTACTAGTTTTAAAGACCAATTTTTTGTCAAAAAGATTGGTAATTATGTAAAGATTGTATATGAAAACCCCCAAAACACTCGAATCCAGAACAAGTCCTACAAAAAAAAAAAAGACTAAACATTTTGCACGAAAATACCATAAAACAAATAACAAAAACCATCAATTTAAGGATTTTGGTATACCTTTTTGGCCTCAAACGCATCGAAACTATTCCCCAACAGTAAATGACACTCTGCTGAATATAACAGCAGCAAAGTGACAACGAACTCAGTCGTAAGAAAGTAATCCAGAGCTTTAACGGAGCCCCAATCACATTCAATAAACTTGCCGACATAAAATCAATTCCTTCTTACTATTTTCTCACCTAAGGCCCTTCCCAACTACACAAAAAACAGTCACAAAAATAACATCAGTTCATCATAAAACGGTCATGAAAAATGCCAATTCACCAACATATAGACATAAACAAAAATTCATAACAAAAAACTTAGAAATTATTAATTCATACTCCTATATAAGCAAAAAAAAAATACAACGAACAATAATCCAACTTTTATTTTTTTTTACACATATCAAACATATATGAAATGAAAAAGTCACATAACAACCTTATAAAGAAGAAAAATACATTTCTCATAAATTTGTAACAAATAGTTAAAGAAATGAGGTACCTCGATGATTATTCTAGCATAAGGTGAGGTTGAAGTTATAGGTTGGTGATATCGGAAAAAAGCAATGTCACGGTAACCTTTAACCGTATAACTCAACCAAAAAACGGAGATGTTTATCCACTCAATACAATGAAGGTTTTAGTATAAAATATATTTTTTCACTCTCTTTTTCAAGCAGTCAAGACGCATATATGGCATGGTATATTTATAATGGCTTTTAGTATGTATTGAATTAAATGGAAAGTAAAGAAAAATCTGTAATACTATATAAGGTATGAATGTATGATTAGCTGTCACCGGCCTGTATCAAGTATCTTATGCGGAGGTTTGATTTGCAAACTCTAACTTTATATGTGCTCGTTTTAATGTACAAACAGTTAAAGCAAAATATTTATATTGTACAAGTATCTAACGCGTAAATTAGAGTGTCTCAAACAACTATCAGCTTGCGCAAATCAATATATCATGCATATCATGGCAACATTTTCCATTCAGTATATCATGCAAATCATGCATGCCTACATTTTAGTCAAAACAATGTTGAATACAAAATTGGCGTGCTTAGGTTAGAGCGTTTGTCACACGCACTTTGTTGATACAAGATGGCGATTATCTCAAATAGATTATCGGTTCAGATTGTGATTTAGACTCCACGCGCGGAAAGTAGGATTTGGTAAATGTTTTTATTGTCTTATTTTGGAGAAGGTAAAGTTAGTGGTGAGAACCGTGAACCGTAAACGTTGATGACAGCTAGTAATAGAAAAATGTAATGCTACCACTTTATTAACGGGAAATGATTTGCACACTCTATTTTTCGATTGGGACAATCAATCGTATGCATTAAACTATGGTATTGCACACATAAAGTTGTTTAACCGGTTGTACATACGCGTGTGCAAATCAAATCCCTTATTAAAGTGTATCATACGATGATTCTTGTCTGCTAAGAGTAATGTTACTGTAATTAATCAAGAATGTTAGTGTAAAAAAGGAAATGATTCCTTTTTTAGGGAAATTTTAATTTGAAGACAATTTAAATTTAACATTGGAAATTAATATCTTGCTCTTTTTTAGTAATACTACTAATTAGTTAATTATTAACTACTGTTATATTTATTCATATCTTAGTTGGAATGGTTAATTATCTACCGTTAATGAACGATTTTTAATTTTGTATGATTGAAGTTCAAGAATGTGATGATCATGGATATTTTATATTGGTCTTGATACTAAATGTTGTGAAGTAAATAAGGGAAAACATTTCAACTATACTCTTTACGTCTCAAATTAATTACAGTATATATTTTTTTTTAAATGTTCCTGTTTAATTGTTTATTACTGAAAATGTATATGAAATTCTGATCGAGTTTATAATATTACTTTTATTTTACTAATAGTTTAGTCAAATAATTTTCGGTCGATATTTTGTTAAAGTTGAAAACAGTTGTTCAGGATTACATGTCTCCTATCTTTTTGTCTCACGCACTACAAATTTTTTTATATTTGCTTAAAAAATTAAATGTGATAAGAGTAAACAATAAGGAGCGTTAAAAGTATTTTCTATTAATTTCTACTACTAAAAAGAGTCACCAAACGTCACCAAAGGTTTCACTAAGTGGTTTCATTGGGGGAGGATTCCTGAAGGTCTTGGGTTCAAGACATGCCAAGGGCCTTTCAGGCGAAGCGGAAAAGGAGTCTAACATAACTAGGCGAGGGTTCGAATAAGACATTCTTCCGCTTAGATGTTATTGCACGACTCGACCCACTAACCACTAACATTTGTGGTTCTAAAAAAACAATAATAGAGAGGAACACTAAAAGTATATTCTTACTCAAAAAGAGTAAGCAAAAATGTATAACTTTTAATAACTTTTATTTAGTAGGAAAAAGAGTAAGTAAAAGTTGTGGGTTTTTTTATTATTTTTATATTTATTGTGTTTTAGTTAGGAAAAATTATAATAACTTAAATAATTATAAATTTTATTAGTAAGTAAATTAGTAAATAATTGTTATTTATTTTCTAGCGACTTTTTAAATCATTTCATAATCTGTGTATCTTGTTGTTACACTTTTTCCATATGCCATTTCATATTTGACCGGATCAGTAAGATAATCTGGTCAATGAAAAATAAATAATACAGTAGTTATTTTTTTTAATGTTAGCTAATTAACTATCTCAGAATGTATAAAACTGAGAACATAAAAAAGTGATCGATTTTGTCACATATCAAAACCCGAAAACCCATTGTGTCCAAAATACCAGACTAAAACAGTCCATCCATGTCTAGGTCGGTTCCGTTTGATCTGTCCGACAAACATAATTGTCAGCATGTGTAAGACCGAATCGAACAGAACAAAAAACTAAATATGAAGAATATAATGGACTGAAGATCAGTCCAAAATATTTTTGGTCCGATTTAATATGCGGTCTATTATCTTCAGTCCAGCTTGCGGTGCAAGATTGTGGAGAGTACCGTCATATTATGTGTGGTTATTCGAAAAGTTCTATTAAACTAACGATGGTAGTTAAACTTTATTATTGTGACATTCTTTTAATGCTATTAACTAATGCAATTATTGTATTTTAAACATTAGTATCAAGTCACTAAATAAATCAAAGATATGTAAACTTAGAAAATTTAAAGTTTCTAAAAATAAACATGGAGTTACTTTTAGCACATTTAAGAGTGTTGGACTGAAGTTATTTTTAGCAAGTTTAAGATTAAAAGGCAATGAAAAAAAGAAGAGTAGAACTTATATTTTAGCAGGTTTAAGATCAAAAGAATGAAGGTATACGTTTGTACTTTGCAAGAGCTGAATCATGCTTGTGACTTGTGTGTTTTTTTGTTCAAAAGATTGACAGGAGTACTAGAACTTAACTATCATTCAAAAGGTTGGACAAAGATAAAAAAGATCACGACTAGACCAAGTTAAACAAATACATCGAGTTAAATGGAGTAGTTGGGACTTGGGGCCTTTTAAAACTATGGGGCCTGAAGCTCGCGCTTTAGTGCTGCTCGAGTCATCTCTGTATACTACTACCTCCGAGCAAACTTATATTTCTAATGTTTCCTGAGTACGTAAAGTAAATTTTCTTAAGCACGCTTAAACCAATCCATGATAACCCTTTGATCAAATACAATGGGGCAAGATATTACTAAACAACATGTATAACTTAGTTATGAAAATTTTCCATATTTCCCTTCTGTTTGTTTTACAAAATTTGCAAATCGTATAATGATGTTGAGGACTGATTGTGCATTTCTTTTGCCAAACCTCAACAAAAATTGCTTCGAATGTCCCTAATCGTTTAATCCAACAGAAACTTAAAAAGGAGGATAAAGATTCTAAGGTAAATTATTTGTCATTGGTAAAAGAAGGTTCTTAAGCAAATAGGGGATCACAGACACTGACTCCGATTTTGAAACTCTTTTATGTACCGAGTTTATGTGATTTAGATTTGGTGTTAAATTGAATGTTTTTGGTTTTAAACTTCATTAAGGTTAATCTTCGTAATTTGGTTATAGAACGGCCAGATAGAAGTGTTATAGAAGAATTATGTAGATCTTAATTTAAAGGATTTCAAGGTTATCTAGTTGCGCGGTAAGGCTAATTTATTTAGTTTTAATCATTAGATTAACTCGTCAGTAGTTTTTCTTTCAAGGAATCGGTTATTTCGAATGTAGGTTGTCGATCATTCTCCATATTGTTTGGTTTTTTGGAGTATTATTTCATTCATAAATGGGATCGCTTTGGTTAGTCGTGTGTATAACGTCTTGAACAACACGGTTTATTTAGCCTTCTTCCGCGTTTCAAGCTCGAATTGATCTTCTAAACTTTCTAAACCTCGATAATTTGCAAACCATGGATCCCTTGTATATTGATGGTTTATTACGTAATATTTCTCCTTTTCAATATAAATAATCTACTAAAACCATGCATGCTTGAATCACAATAAATCCTACTCTCTAACACACTTCTATTCATTCATTTCCACATTATTTTTCTAAACAGTCGAAAAAACTAGCAAGCAGATAGAAAGAATTACAAGACGAAATGATTAAAAGAAACCGGGTGCATTGAGAAACAAATACGTAATAGAAATTTTTTAGAACCGGGTGCATTTATCAAAATTCGGGATATTTCACAGAAACTAGCACTACACATTTCATCAATGTTAAACTAGCGAAAACTTAAATGATAAGATTTACCTCAAAAGGATCACGAATCAGCTCGTGTGACGTAAACCCGAACAAGAACTCCACACTTGATCAAACGAACCCAACGAACGAAAACCGAAGCTTAGTTTCTGAATTTTGGTTTAGAACTTTGCTTAATTTAGTGTAGAAAGCGAGTAGAGTCTGTGTAAAATGTGATTATGAACAAAGATCGTGATAAGTATATATGCCTAACACGTCGAAAAATTCGGGATTTCGAATCAAGCCCGTAAATATTGGAGTATAACTTTTGATTCGACTAAGCCCAAATGACTTGTTCAATTATATCATATTTTCATTTTCCTTTTTATTTAATACTTATCCTGAAATTTTAAGAAACGTGACCATCAAGTCACTAACTATTAGATAATCCAGTTGAAAAGCGTGTTTTAAACTTTAGGAAATTGTGAAAAGTTGGTCAATGAATTATTGCATGTTAGTTTCCAAAAACATAAATTGTTGCAACATGTTGCATTTATATTTTGATTTTCACGTTTTATTTTTAACATTAAAATAAAAATCGTATATTGTTCGCGTATGTCTCTGGCTCTATGCCGGAGTCATAAGGGTTTGACCAAAGACTTTAACACGTAAGAGAAAGAAAGACGAAAAGATGCCGCATATTTCGGAGTGAGTCGTTTTATCCAAGGAGTAACGTATTATCCAACGGTCCTAGCCATGGGTCGCCGTCAACTTTTCACTGTGCATATGGTATTTGGCGAAACCATCTTAAGTCCATGTACCTTTTTGGTACCGAGCCCCCCACCCAACAAGCAAGACATATCCCGCTAAATTACGTAGGCAACACTTGCTGACCAAGCCGTGACCCGGATTCAAACCCCCGTCCTTTCGCTTGACTTGATCAACTGCGTGTTTTTGCGGTACTTGGTGGCCAACTGCTCTAAGGCAGTTGGTTAACTTTTCACTGTGCATAAGATTTCAGTCTTGTGTATTGTGCCTATCTTAATGACATGACTAGTCATACAAGTTTACCTTTTTACTCGGGTATAAATACCCCTTATATTTATTATATCAAGGACACACAGTACATATCATATACTCTAATTCAATTACATTCCTCTGGTATTCCACACAGGACACCACTCTCGTGATAATTACCTACTCTCACGCTGGAGCTTGGTCTCAGAGTCACCCCTAGAGCGAGCTAACGTGCGTTTCTTGATATTGCAGGATAGGTCATGCCTACAGGCATACCATATTCGTGATCGAAACATAATCTAGCAAGGTTTGTTCGCCTGCGGATTTTTGTTTCAACATTTTACGCCATCCGTGGGACCCTTCACTTGATCTACCGAAGGCTGGTTGTATGGCCGGTCCATCGATGGATAAGTCCCCCATACACGTCTCTCCGGAGCGTGAACATGTACTAGAAGAAGAAGAAACGGGCACTCCTTCTCTTCGAGGAAAAATCGTAGAAAGCATGAGTGTGATGCGGAACTTGGTCGAGCGTCACAACGCAACAGGAAGAAATAACATATCTCCCTTAAAGCTGGTATTCGAAGACGAAACCATACGAGCTGAGAAAAGAACCGATGAGATAGTGGATGAGCTACATGTTGATCCCAAACTTAGATCGATTAGCTTTGTGTTAACGAGATTGAATCAAGTTTAACACGTAGAGAAACTTTGTTGTTATATGAACAATCTAAGTATTATGTGGAATTAACACTTAGATTAAAGAACAAGTAAAACAAATAAACCAAACTTTCACTTTTGATTGATAATCGAACTTGGGTACAATGAAAGTTGAATACTGAATTATATGTATATACTACAAACCCTACGACCTCCTTTTATAACATAAGGAGTCGTGTACAATGGATAAACTATCAACTATTCTAGCTAAAGATAAATATAGAAAATACAATATTGAGTATATCATTACTTCAAATAATAAACGTGTTGACTAAGTTTTCCTGTCAGTGGTTAGACTTCTTCTTGTCAGCGCTTGGATATCTCTTGTCAATGCTTGATCTGTCAGCGCTTGATTTCTTCCTATCAACGTTCAATTTACTCTTGTCAGCGTCTGAGTGACTTAGCTCATTTTATTCCCAACAATCCTCCCCTAAACTTGATATCTACTCTAGTAATCAAGTTTCTGAATAAAAACTAAGTACAAGGAGGATTCTTACAAATACAAGTTACTTTTTAGTTAGATAATAAATAAATCTAATTAAGTCTTTGCCAACATCACTAATATAATCCATTTCCAGCTGTGTAGACACCATCTTCTTTAAAACTTCCTTGGACATAGGATATTGAGCATCCACAAGAAGATACTCTGAAAACTTTATAGTGCTTAAATGGTAAACACCAGCTACTAAATGTAGACTCCATTGTAGCCCACTGATATCATCCAGATCCAACCATATTGGATCTGCTTCATCTGGTTGAATCATCCTTTTGAAGGATGTCCAGATCTTTATTCCATTGACTGAAGTAGGTGCTTCAGCCTCATACTTGGCCTTCATCAAGTTCCAAAGGTCTACCAAGTCTTCTCTATCCAAGCTTGCAAATAATGAGATCAAAGAAGTAAAAGTATGTACCTTCTTGCCATATCTGGTGATCATCTAGAACCCACTTGCATCTTCTTCATAGTGAACTATTGGGTTTCTGAAATCCAATGGTAATACTTCGGCAACATCTGAAGCTTCCAATGGAGAAAGCTTAATGCTCTTTCTAATTACTGCTTCACTAGGATTCAATTGATCAAGAGCTGGGAATTCAATGGGAATTCCCTTCTTCACTGGTCTTGGTGCATTTGAAGCCCTTTGGATTTGCAAATTCTCTTCAATCTCTTCTCTCCTTCATCTGAGAGAAGCCTCATAGTATTCTCTTCAGAAATTCTTACCCAAATTGGATAAGCATGATGTTTCAATTCTACAAAAGAGAGTCTTCTCAATCTATCATAGGTCCATCCACCTTGATGACACCTAAGCAACATGTAGTACAACTCCCTTCTATCTCTCTTGAGTTCAGAAAGCACCTTGCTAGCCTTGTGTTTCAATATAACCTTACAATCCTCCTAAACTCTCAGCAATATCTCCAAACCCCAAATTTGTCCAGTTATAGACATATTAGGGTTCTCTTCAAACTTGGACTCCCATGCAAAATATCTTTCCCTTACTACTGGCATGTCAAAGTCAACTTTCATCTTCAAATCTCTTAGCCTCTCCTTGGCTAAGTCATTCTCCCCATATTCCAACTTATCTGGCTCCTCTAATATCATCATACTAGAATCTGAGCTCTCATCATCACCACTACCATCTTTAACTTTCTCTGTGGTAGCCCAATCTTGTTCTTGCAGTTGTGCAGCAAAGCTTGATCAAATTGTACCTGTGCTGCATTCTTTGGCACCTCAACTTCCACTAAAATTGCTTTACCCTTGTCTTTTGCTCCAATAGCAGGTAAAGTAGTTGTTGGTACATGTGTTGTAACCTCCCTAATGATAACTGGTGGTTGGGATACACCGATCATACCTGTAGGTTTGTCAACGCCTTCTTTGCTCTTGTCAGCGCTCAAACTCTGAACGTCAGCGGCTGACTTTGTAACATGTTCCATCATCTCCACAAATGATAGCTTCTTTGGAGTGATCAATGAGACATCAATAACAGGCTTCTCCTTCAAGCTAGTCAAAGTTTCAGCAATTTCCACCTGTTTAGTACCAAAAGAACCACCTTCTTCTTCCTATGAGCCCTTGTCACTCAAATTGAAAGGTTCTGTTGGTGCATCTTCCTCCCCTTTGTAAGAATCCTCCCCTGATGAAAGGACTCTTGCCTGCCTCCTCCTAGATTGGACAGTCTCCAAAACAACTAGTCTCTCCCTCAGTTGCTTGAGTTCAAGACCCTGACATGTGACAACTTCTACTCTAACGGCTATATTATTGTTAGCGTTGGAAATTTGCCATGTCAGCGTTCAAATTGGTCTTATCAGCGTTTGGAAAGAAAAATGTCAGCGTCCAAAAATAAAAATAATTAAAAAGAAAAATAACCTTAACAAATTAGTTTACCCTAGTGAAGATAACTCTTAGACTGAAAATGACTATAGGGTGGCAAGCACTGTCGAATCATGCACACTTGCTTAAGCAAGATAGACATAGTTGTCCTCAAGTGTCCCTTGCTAACTAATGTTCTTAACAATGAAGTTACCTCATATAAACCCTTTGTAACTTCCCAGGTAAGCCCAAAAAAACGTTCCCAAGTCTCCCAACCGACCAAATCTAATTCTAGGCCAAAAAGTCTTGGCAGCGTGCATAATATATCAACTTTGCATGCTACAGTACCTCACGATTTAGAAAACTAACTCGTACTCACCAGTGAACACAATTTAGAATTGTAATAAGAGTATTCTAAGAATACCCAAAAATCCTAAAGGTTTCCTAAACCTCCCCTTAACCTATGATATACAAAGTTGCCAAATAAAAAGTATGCAACAAAAATTTATGTCAAGATAGGAATGTAAACATTCCAACCATCATCCATAAGCTTTACCACATTCCTAGTAAGCTCCAAAGATCCATAAGCAACTCTGTATCCATGTTTACAATGCTCATACTGCCTGCATGATTAGATCAAAAGAAACAAAACTAACATATTTTTGTCAGCGTCCATTTTAACACTTATCAGCGTTAAAATAAACTTTGTCAGCGTTAGAAAAATAAAGTGGAAAACCTAATCTTGTACAAAGACTAATAACAGTACACATCCTGTACAAACAATACAATGATTTCAAAAACACATTTAGGTGAAATTTATCATTCCAATACTTGTTACCAAGTACTGGAACCTCCCAACATCAAAAGGTTTAGTTAAAAGATCAACCACATTTTCTTCTGTGTCTACTCTATCTGGATGTATTAAACCTTTTTCAAAACAATCTCTTATAAAATGATGTCTAATTTCTATGTGTTTTGTTTTAGAGTGATATACAGGATTCTTAATAATGCATAATGTACTGTTATTATCTACAAATATCTTGGTATGCATAAAGTTATACCCATAATCCAACAAGTGTTTTTGTATCCATAGAACTCGTCCACAACAAGCAGCTGCAGCAACATATTATGCTTTAGTTGTAGAGTTGGCCACCATTGTTTGTTTCTTGCATTGCCAGGATATCAATCTGCTCACAAGAAATTGGCATCCACTAGTTGTGGATTTCCTATCAAACTTGTCACCTCCATAGTCACTGTCTGAATAACCAATAAGCTCCAATAGAGAATCCTTTGGATACCATAATCCCAAGGTGGGATAGCACCTAAAGGTATCTAAATATCCTTTTGACAGCATAAAGATGACACTCTTTGGGAGTTAACTGATGGCGTGCACATGCACACACAGCAAACATGATATCAGGTCTATAAGCTGTAAGATACATCAATGACCCAATCATTGATCTATAATGCCTGACATCCACTTCTTTTCTATCTCCAGTCTTTCCTCAAGGGTGTTCCCTATCCATGGGTGTGCTAGCCCGTTTTTAATGTGGAGAAAAACCAAACTTCTTCAAGATTTCTGCTACATATTTATCTTGCGAGATAAAGATACCATCTGCTTTCTGTTGGACTTGTAAACCTAGAAAGAAGTTTATCTCTCCTACTGCACTCATCTTGAACTTGTCTGTCATGAGCTTGGAAAAGTCTTCACTCATCTTTGGATTTGATGAACCAAAGATAATATCATCCACATAGACCTGAACAAGTAGAAAATACTTACCAATCTTCTTGTTAAATAAGGTATGGTCTATGGTGCCCCTCTTACATCCATTTTCCACTAGATAGGAGGACAATGTACCATACCATATTTTTGGGGCTTGATGAAGTCCATACATTGCTTTCTTGACTCTATACACTTTGTCTGGATGCTCTGGATCTTCAAAACTAGGAGGTTGCATTACATAAACCTCCTCTTCAATTGTGCCATATAGAAAAGCACTCTTCACATCCATCTGATAAACTGTGAAACCCATGCAAGAAGCATAGGCTAGGAAAATCCTTATTGCATCAATGCTTGCAACAGGTGCAAAATCCTCTTCATAATCTATTCCCTCTTCTTGTGTATAGCCTTGAGCAACTAAACGTGCCTTGTTTCTGACCATAATTCCTCTTTCATCCTTTTTGTTTCTAAGAACCCAACGTGTCCCAATAGGTCTAACATACCTTGGAAATTCCACTAGCTCCCAAACATCTTGAATGGCAAACTGGTGAAGCTTATCCTGCATTGCTTCCACCCAACTTGGTTCTTTGAGAGCATCAAAAATCTTCTTGGGTTCCTGTTGTTGTGACAGAAAACAAGCAAACAAACATGCATGTACAAGAGGGGTATCAACCTTCTTGTGGATATTGGCAATGAAACCACCTTGAGTCTGATGAGACCTCCTTGTTTGAACAGGAGACAAAACATCACCAATGATTAGTGAAGGAGGATGATTTTTGAATGTAGTTGTAAGTATTCCTCCCCCAAGTAGTGTGTTGTCTTCTATATCAGTTTCCATGTTGCCAATATCATCTTCATTAGGGGTGGCAATTCGTGTCGGCTTTGGGTTAGCGTATTCGGATTGTCAGGTTGGCGGGTCAGAAATTCTCGACCCAAACCTGACCTATTTAAATAATCGGGTCAGCTATGTCAACCCTAACCTGTTTACACATAACCCGAACCTAACCCATTTAACCCATTTATATATTTGGGTTGGCGTTAAATAGGTTACATGGGTTGAATAGGTTAAACGGGTTTCGGGTTGACCCATTTAACAAGTTTAGTAGGCACATTACATGTGTTAACATGTTAAACGGGTTTAGGTTCGACCCGTTTAACCTAGTTAACACGTATGATAAAATATTAATCATTTTAATATAAGGAAAAAAAATCTTAAACGGGTTGTCTGGTCGACTCGCTTAATTTAATACCAACCCAAACCTAACCTATTTAATAAACGGGTCAGATAGGTCGTCCCAAACCTGACCCAAAATTTAATATACTCAACCCAAACCTGTTAATTTTCGTGTCGGTTTCAGGTCGGGTTTCGTGTCGGGTCAGAAATTGCCACCCCTAATCTTCATTTCCACTTCCTTCCTCACTTGAATGAATCTCTTCATTAAGTATGAAAGATTCACCTTGTTCAAAGTTATTGGAAGAGAATAAATTTCCAAATAGGTTGTCAGCGTTTGAGCTATCAGCGTCTGAATTTAACTTGACAACGTCTGATTTGGCTTTATCAGCGCTTGAAGATGCATGCATGTTTTCATCAACTGGCCTTTCTTGTGGCCCTTCTTCCTCCTTTTCAGCATCAGCAGAGGCTTGTGCAAACCCATCAGTTCATATAGGAATGGTAACATACTCAAGTATGAGGTCTGATTTGACTGCATGTGATCCTTTTTCCTTGGCAACCTGTTTACCTGCAATATCTACAATAGGTTCTTCCACAACATTTGAATCCTTTTTCACAATGTCTGGATTAGTAACAGGCACATAGTTCAAGGTTCTAGATAATGGCTCTAGATCAAAGAACAAGTCTGGTCCACTCTCAGGATCACTAGGTTTACTTTCTAAAAACTTAACATGTAGTTTTTCAAGAATACGTTTTTCTTTCTTATTGTAAACCCTATACCCTATGCTCTGCACTGAATAACCCATAAAGTAGCCTTCATCACCTTTTGCACTAAACTTTCTAAAGGCATAACTAGTATCAAGGATCACTACATGACATCCAAAGGGTTTAAGAAAACCTATGTTGGGTTTCCTATTCCAAAATAGCTCATAAGGTGTCTTATTGTGGATTTTGTTGACCAAAGCTCTATTCTGAACATAGCAGGTTGTATTAACAGCCTCAGCCCAAAAAGCAATGGGAAACTTAGCATCAGCCAACATGGTCCTAGCTGCTTCTATGAGTGTTCTATTCTTCCTTTCAGCCACAACATTCTGTTGTGGAGTTCTAGCTATGCTAAACTGCCTAGTAATCCCTTTATTAACACAGAAGGCATCTAACAATTTGTTTCTAAACTCACCACCATTATCACTTCTAAGTATTTTACCCTCATTCCCTGTCTTCTTCTCAGTTTGTGTAATAAAGTTAATCAAAACTGTGGCAGTATCACTTTTTAAGGCCAAAAAGAAAGTCCAAGTAAATCTAGAAAAATCATCAGTTATAACAAAACAATAAGATTTACCATTCAAACTTTCTATATTAGTGGGGCCAAATAAGTCCATATGTAGCAAGTGAAGTGGTTTAGAACTGGAATGCACAAGTTTAGACTTAACTGAGACTTTGTGTTGTTTGCCTTTATGGCATGCAACACAAGAATGATCATTGTCGAAAGCCTTTGAAGGCAAACCATTAACTAAATCATGTCTCACAAGTCTATTAATATTCTTAAAGTTTATGTGCTCTAACCTTCTGTGCCATAGATTACTTTCATCTACCGAAGCTTTAACATAAAGACATGACAAATTGTTGTTCATCCTAATTCCATTAAGATTAACATTATAAATGTCCTTATGCCTAGGTGTTCAATAATCAATAAACTTCTCATCAGGAATCTTAAAATCTTTACTCAACACCAAGCATTCAGTATTAGTAAAAAGAACATTATTCTTGTTATCACACACTTGTGACACACTAAACAAATTATAGTTAAGTTCTTTTACCAGAAAAACGTTCTCAAAACGTAAATTGTTGGTAATAAGAGTGCCTTTACCTGAAATTGTACCATATCCTCCTTCAAAGTACACTTTGTCACCATCTTTAATGGGTGTAAAATTTGACAAATAATCTTCCTTCCCCGTCATGTGCCAAGAGCATCCACTGTCCCAATATCCATGATCATTGACCTGCTTTTGAATGCCTTGCACATAAAGAAAACAAATTAGTTTTCTTTGGGAACCCAAGCCTGAGTAGACTTGGATTCATTTGGTTGTTCAACAAGAACAGATTTAGTCTTTATAACAAACCTTTGTTCATCTCTTTGTGGCCTGAACACCCAGTTTACCCCAATTGGTTTAGTAATGACCTTTGAAATATAATGAAACTTGTTATAAGTCATAGAAATCCCATCAGAATTAGGGTTTTGGTCTTGTTTAGGTCTCCAAGTCAAACTAGATGAAGCTTTAGACCCCTTTCCCTTAGGCTGTAAGTACCTATTATTACTTGGTCTAACACAAGAACCAACACCACCTTGTTGTGGTATTTTCACATCATACTTAAATTTGTCAGCGTTAGAATTGTTCCTGTCAGCATTGAATTTGTACTTGTTAGCGCTTAATTTGTACTTGTCAGCACCCAAATTAGGGTTTGCTACAGGAACCCATTGTCTGTTAGGCCATGTGTTGGTCTTTTAAAAGGGTCTTTGTCCATGAGTATTTGTCCCTTTAGTAAAGAAGGGAGCTGGTCTAGTAACTTGTGGACTTGGTTGGACATAAGGTCTAGGTTTGACCATGGTTGACCTATTGTCAGCATTGACTTTTGAGGCACTAACACATTTATAGGCCAAGTGAGAAAAACTCCCGCATGTATAACAAGATTTTCTAGACATAACCTTAGGTCGAGATTGAAAGAACCCTGTCCCATTAACACTAGCTTGGCTTTGTGGTGACCTAGGTTTTCTATACATTTTAGCATATTTAACACTTGGTTTTCTCTTACCAGATGAGCCAAGGTCAACAAGTTTTCCAGTGGTAGGGTTGGTCACAGTTATAGGTGTAGGCTCAAATGGAATCTCACTAAGCATTCCACCCTTAACAAAGAGAAAAGGGTTGTCTGCTTTCCATTTTTCAAGGTCAGTTACCTTTTGTTGATATTCCTCAACTAGGGTGAGCACTCTAGGTGGAGGAATAAATTCCTCTTCTTGGAGTTCTGGAATACCAGTCCAAGAGAGATCCTTTCTCTGAACACTATAAAAGTTCCCAGCAGGTGGAGGAACAACAACATATTAATTCATCCTAATCCCAGACATATCCCTAGGGTTTCTTTGCTCACTAATACATTTTTCTAGGGTTTGGTTGGCTTTGTCAAAAATTTTAATTTTAAGCCCTACATTTTCTTTATCCTTAATGGCCTCATCTAACTTAAGTTGCACTTATTCTCTGGATTTCATTAGAGTGTCCCTAAGTTCAATACTAACTTTAAGATCATAAGACAAAACGTTAATTTGATCTTTTAGGTCAAATTCCATTTTCTTATATTCCTCTACAGTCTTTTCAGCTTGAACAAGTGCCATTTGATAATTTGATAGCGTGTATTTTACATCAAAAACATCTAATTTTAACTTTAAGATTTCTTTGTTAAGCTTTTCAGTGTTTAAAGGACAGCATTTACTACAGTAAGCATCATCATACACCTCATTATCTGATGAAGATGGGGAATTTGCCATAAGAGCAAAGTAAACATGCTCTTCTTCTTCCTTCTTAGCAATCAAAGCCTTATTCTCTTCCACATCCTTTTCCAAAAAGCTCCAGTCCCATCCAACACCATCAATGTCTTGCATGGAAACCATAGCCTTTGTCTCTTCAACCTTGACGACTTAGCTTGAAGCCTTTCCAGCATCAGATCTTCTTGGAGATCTGCATTCCCTCATAAAGTGACCCATCCTATGGCAGTTGTAACACTCAACCTTGGATTTATCAAATCCAGCAATGTCTTTAGCATTGAAGGTCATCTTCTTTCTAAATCTCTTATTCCATCTGTTGGCCCTTATGCTTGCAAGTGCCATATTCCATTTAATATCCATCTCTTCCAAATTCTCATCACTTATTTGCTCAAGATCCTCATAGGTAATCAAGGAACCATTGGGCAATGCAGCAATGTATGCACATACTATATCCAAATCAATACCAGCAGGTTTAAGCCTTGGTGAGTCAACATTGTATGTGTCAGCGTCTGAATGTGATCAACGGCTGACATAAGGTGATCCAGTAACAAGATGTACATATGACTCTCTCTCATTGACTTGAGCTTCACTATGTGAGATGAAAGTCATGTTTCCAGATGTCGACTTGCTTCCATGATCCAGCAAGATTTCATTCTCTACAATCTTTAGCTTATTGTAGATGTCATCAAAAGTAGAACTCTTATGGGCATTGGTAGCAATTATAGACCTAGCTTAAATTTTCCATGCCTCACCAAGACTCTTAAGGAAAGTAATAATGATGTGTTCATCATCATATTCTATTCCCATAAAGGTCAACTTGCTAGTGATATCTAGAAGCTTGCTTCTTACCTCACTTAGTTTCTCACTGGGAAGGGCTTTGAACACAGCATATTCATGCAAGAGTTGCTTCTTCTTCTCTTTAGTAGTGTCATCATTACCACCATAGTTGATTTGAAGAGTTGCCTAAAGTTCTTTGGCAGACTCAAAACTTCTATACTTATGCTGATTGTTTGGACCCAGAGAGAGTTTGAGAATGCTTAAGGTCTTCATGTCATTCCTTCTTTTGGCTATATCAGCAGTTGAGACAGATCTTCCATCCTCAGGTCTTTCTCTACGCTCTTCAGCAGGAGAACCATTGGTAGTCCTTGCTGCAATAGCAGAAGTAATCCTAGCAGATTTATCAAATTTGTTTCCATATTCAATAATTTCCCAGAGAGTATGATCATGAATTTGAAGGTATTGTTCAAAATTGAACTTCCCTTGTTCAAAGTTGTCAGGGTCGAGCATGGGGATTTTTAGGTTGTGGTTTGATGAGGAAGAAGATTCTGTAGCAGACATCTTTTCTGGTTTTAGGGTTTACTGTTCTTCTAGATCAAAGTTCCTCAACAAGCTCTGATACCACTTGTTGATCCCAAACTTAGATCGATTAGTTTTGTGTTAACGAGATTGAATCAAGTTTAACACGTAGAGAAACTTTGTTGTTATATGAACAATCCAAGTATTATGCGGAATTAACACTTGGATTAAAGAACAAGTAAAACAAATAAACCAAACTTTCACTTTTGATTGATAATCGAACTTGGGTACAATGAAAGTTGAATACTGAATAATATGTATATACTACAAACCCTACGACATCCTTTTATAACATAAGGAGTCGTGTACAATGGATAACCCATCAACTATTCTAGGTAAAGATAAATATAGAAAATACAATATTGAGTATATCTTTACTTCAAATAATAAACGTGTTGACTAAGTTTTCCTATCAGTGGTTGGACTTCTTCTTGTCAGCGCTTGGATATCTCTTGTCAATGCTTGATCTATCAGCGCTTGATTTCTTCCTATCGACGTCCAATTTACTATTGTCAGCGTCTGAGTGACTTAGCTCATTTTATTCCCAACACTACAAAGGCCCTTCAAATACGTTATCACATTCCCATTCACTAAAAGAATCATCGAGTTCTCCTCGCCGAAGCATATCCTGCTAGCGACACTGAAACTATACTCCGGAGCAACTTATCCTAATGATCATGTTACCTGTTTTGTCAGAGCTGCCTATTCTGGAGAATGGCCTAAGCCAGTGTGGTGTCGATTCTGTCAGCAGACACTCGACGGGGCAGCAGGGGGATGCTTTGAAAGACTGACGCCCGGAAGCATAGATTATTGGGAAGATTTGAAAAAACAATTCTTAGAGAGATTTTCATTAAGATTGAAGAGTCTTAAAAGCCCCATGGAAATTACAAGTATAGTAAGGAAGGCACACGAATCGTTATCTGAAAGTTAGACAGAAGAGGCTAGCTATGTCCAAGGAGTCCCCGAGGTCATGAAGATATTCACTTTCACCGCTGGAGCCAAATGATAAGAATTTTCTCGACGATTTTTCGATGACGAGCCTAAAACTGTTGTGGAAATAATGAAGAGGGTCGATGACTTTATAAAGTTGGAGGAGGTATTTAAAAACATAGAACTTCCGCTGGGGGAAGGAGGTGACAGAGGAGGAAAAATAACGAGGGAAGATAAGTACCTTTAGAATGCTAATAAGAATTCAAACCGGCATAAAAACCGAAACGACTACTGGCCAAAGCCTTTTTACTCTCCTTATGTGCCTCTGACCAGTCAAAACATAGGAAGAAAGAACCCTTACCAATGTTCCGGACTTGAGTCGCTGACCAAGTTCCCGAAAGAGATCTTAGCAACTGAACTCCAACTACAGCTTCCTCAACCTACACCCACTAAGGGAATAGTTCGACCCGAAAATATGGATAAGTATTGTGACTATCATGGGGAGAAATGCCACCTAACCAATGATTGTCATCGGCTAAGGAAGCAACTTGAGGTAGCTTTAGAGTCTGGCAAATTGAATCATTTGGTCAAAGACCATCGAGGACGGGTCAACAAAGGCAATCAAGGAAGAGGAAACGAAAACAGAGACTATAAAGGTTAAATAATAAACATGTTGAGAAACAGATACTATGGAACAAAATGAAAAGAGGTATGTCGGATAGAAGTCGGTTGCATGAACACCCCTATTTTGTTCCCTCCGGTAACCGACGCAGAAGCGTCGGATGAGCCTTTAATATTTGAAGCAGAGATTGAAGGTTAATGGGTGAAAAGAGTATTCGTTGATGAAGGGGCTGCCATGCAAGTAATGTTCGAGCACTGTTTCATGAATCTTGATCTGGCTATCAGACAAAGATTAGCTCCAGATCATGTCAAAGTGTTGAGCTTCTTAGGAGAAGAGACTATGCCTCTAGGGAAGATAGATTTGGAGGTAGTCTTCGGATCACATGAACTAATAAGAAGGACAATAAAGAGCTTTACGGTAATTAGGGCCTCGTCTCCGTATAATATTATACTAGGAAGAACATGTATTCGAGAACTAAGGGTTGTACCTTCAACCGTGCATTCAGCAATGAAATTCCCCACCCCTAACGGCATAGCAACCCTTAAAACAAGCACAAAAGCAATCTATGAGTGTCGGTTAATCGAGGATGGTCAAAAGATAAAAAAGGAGAAAGCAATGACCAAAGGCGAGGACTTAAACAAATGGCTTACATATGAAAGAATCAAGCAGCAAGAAAAGAGTGATGAAGGCATGACAAAGGGAGTTGTAGTCCACCCCGGATATCCAGAGCAGCTGGTAACGATTGGACGTTGGTTAGTGCAGACTACAGCTGATAGACCTTCTGCGGAATAGCACCGATGTTTTTGCATGGGAACCATCGGACATGACGGGCGTGCCCAAAAGGATAATCAAACATTTTTTAAATGTAGATCCAGCAAGAACCCCAGTAGCTCAGAAAAGGAGAACATTAGGGGAAGAGAAAAGTCAAGCGGTAAGAAAAGATGTGGCAGATTTCATGAAGGCCGACATAGTAAGACCGGTGCGGTATCCTACTTGGTAATCTAATCCAGTCAAGAAGCCGGATGGTGACTGGCGGATGTGCATAGACTTCAAAAACCTCAACTCTGCTTGTCCCAAAGACTACTACCCTTTTCCCGACATAGATGTGAAGATAGATCCGTCAAGGGTTTTAAGTTCAAATCTTTTCTCGACACATACAAGGGATATCACCAAGTCCTCATAGATAGTGAAGATGAAGAGAAAACAACATTCTATACTGATGAAGGAACTTTTTGCTATACAAAAATGGAATTTGGACTTAAAAACGTCGGGACCACTTACCAACGATCGATAGATTCCGCGTTCCAAACACAGATAGGTGTCAATTTAGAAGCTTATGTCGACGGCCTAATGAGCAAAAACAAAACAGAAGAAAAAATGACTGAAGAAAGGAAACATTTGACAACCATCGGAAAATCAATATGAAGTTGAACCTAAAAAAGTGCTCCTTTGGAGTTGAAGAAGGTAAGTTCCTGGGATACATGGTAACTGATAGGTGTGAAAACACCCATCCTTTTACCACTTAACTATAATAATAACCAAGCCAAAACATGTGTTTAATGTCGTAAAAGTCGGAATTATGCGTGGTTTGTGTTTTTATTGTGTTTTAGGACCAAAAGATGAAAAAGGAAGAAAACACGGGCTTTCACGGGCTTTTATCGAAGAAAAAGAGAAAAGACGAAGTCAAAAGATCAAGAGTGCAAAAAGAACGGAAGTCCAAGGCCTATTCTGAAGATTTATCTAAGAAAAAGTCTAAAGACGGAAGCTTAAAAAGTCAAAGAACCAAGTCTAATTAAAGAATAAAATTATAAGACGAGTTCAATTTATCGACAAATCCCGAGACAACGTCGAGAAAGACGAAGAATTTAAAGACGAGAAGACAAAGTGAAAGAAGAAAGCATCAACACTTACCTCCCTCCTCCTATATATACCCTCCTAATGTGTCATTAGGAGGGTCTTAGTTAGATTTTAGTTAGTTTTTAGATTAGGAGTAGATTAGAGTAGGAGTAGGTATAATCTAAATTTCCATGCTTTTTCATTAATCTTGTATTGAATCTTTAATCTTAATCTTAATCAAGCTTTTTCAATTAATCATTCTCATTCTACCTTTCTTTATATTTAATCTTGTTTAATTTTTATAATCATGTAGTTGGTTAATCATGTTCTTTGATTGATTGATGTTTGTGTTTGATTGTGCTTATTGATCTTTTAGTGATTGATTTTTATAGCTTATATTGTTTAGTGCTTATTGTGTTATTTTTCTTATTTTTAATTAAGTGCTTATTAGTTTGTTTTTTTATAAAAAGTTGATTTTAAATATTTTAATTATTTAGTGTTTTTAAAAGTTTTTAAATTTTGGTTTATTTGCTTTTTCTTAAAATCATTTTGGTTAAACTTTTAGATAAGTGCTTATTTAGTTTTTAGCTTAATTTTCATTTTGCTTATTACTGTATCTAATTTGGGTTATGTTAAAACCCTAGTTTCCCAAACTAGGTAAAGGATTCAGATTATTCCGACTTAATTTGTATCTCCATTTTTTTCCCCGAATTAAGTACAATTGCCATTACCCGAATTACTTGCAAACTACGTACATTCCGAACTATATGAGGGTTATATATTCCGAACTATTTGAGGGATGTATATCCCGAATAACCTTGAGAAGTCAACATTCCGAACTAAACAAGGTCAACATTCCGAAAAACATATTAGATTGACCTACATGCCTGCTTGGCAGCCTATAACTTTGGCGCCAAAATTCAGGTGCTAGGTTGCTTGCTTAAGCAGGGTGCCTGTCTGCTTACTTATTTATTAATATTGTTCCTTAAATCATTTAATTTTATCTGAAATTTGTTCCGATATTAATTTTAAAAGTCACGTATTTTTAGTTGTATTTTTCGTCAAATTTTAGTATTAGTATTTTTTCGAAAAGTTTAAGTTTTATCTTTTATTTAGTGCCCGCTTTAGCTTTTGCCTCGTTCAGTTTTAAAGTAGCCACTTAGTCCTATTTCCTCCTTTTTCAGTAGGTAAACTTTATTTTCAAGTCGAAAGTTAATTTCTTCTTTTAGTTTTATTTTTATTAATTGTTTCGTTTTTAATTTTCGTTTCAATATTTGTTTCGTTTCTTTTTAAAATAGTTTTATAATCCAATATCTTTCATTTTATTTAGTGATTTTTATTTTTAAATCGAAAGTTTATTTTCATTTTCAGTTTTATTTTAATTAATTGTTTCGTTTTCATATTTGTTTTTAATATCGTTTCTTTACTATTTGTCAATCGTTTTAATTTTTAGTTCATTTCTTTTATATTTTGTCATTTCCTTTTAAAGCTTTATTTTTATCTTTAATTAGTTTTAGACAACGACACCTTTTCTTTTATCCACCAAAGACGACTGAGTCACACATTTAACCGGAGATCAATTCGATTAGACACCGAGAACAACGAACTTTTTAACCTAGCATAATCACACTTTCAAATGGCGCCGCTGCCGGCTCTTTTCGTAAAGATCAACGGTTTTTAGTGAGAGACGCGTTGGAGTTTGGGATCCGTTCACTCGTGAACGTTATTTTTCTTGCTCAAAAATTTTCAAAAATTCATAAAAAAATAAAATTTTCAAAAATACAAAAATATTTAAACAATCATAAAAAGCATTTCTTTTTCAAAAGTTTTGCACCAAAAACATTCCTCTTACTTATCTATTGTGTTTAATGGACTCGTTTGTTGATTGTGTAGGGTGTGGAAGACCATCTTCTGATAGTCAATCCTGCCAATGGTGTTCATGCGAACGGTGTGGAATGGATATCCCTAATTACGAATTTGGCCGTTGTCTATCGTGCAATTCGATCAATGCATACTTCAATTCATCCTTCCCTTCTAATGACACTATTTTACCCTCTCCCATATATGACGATCCATATCCACAAAATGCACCGGGTTTTTCTCAATACCCGTGTTGCAACAATTGTGGGGGCCCTCACGATACTTCTTATTGTCAACTGATGAGTTATTATGAACCAAATCCATGCTATAATTCCGGTTTTCATAATTTCGAGCCCCCACAATACACCCTCGATCATCAACCTTCTTTGAATCCGAATGACGAAAGACAAGCCCTTCTTTTGAAAATTCATGACGGCTTAATTCAACTAAAAGAAACATGGGAGAAGGAAAAGAGACAACAACACGAGCAAGTATCTAATCTTAGTGATTATACTCCGCCTCTTGTACGTCCATACTATTACGATGATGATGACGATGAGAAGACTATTTCTTGGAATGATCTTGTTGCTCAACATCCTAGTGCAATTGTAATTCCTTCTCTCGATATCCCAAATGCGTCTAAGGATTGTGATACATCGAGTGAGATTAGTGAATTTGGTCTCGACAACTTATTTGAGGAGGTTTGTGATGTACCGACTTTTGCTGAGCTTACGGACGGGGTCTCTTTTCATAATGATTTCCAATTCGAGCCCGAGATTGAGGAAATTATCGAACGAGAGCTAGCTCTTTTACCTCCACTTCCATCTACAAGTGAGGACGATTTTTCCAATGTCGAGGCCGAACTTGATGAGTTGGAACGTCTTATTTTTCATAATAATGACGAACCAACTCACTTGACCAATCATCCAATTCTCGAGGAGTTACCTAATCATCACTCCTCAAATGAGAATTACGTTTACCACATTCGTGCGGATTTAACTTATCAACAATCCCCACAAATGAATGATGGTTTCATACTTGACCGTGATCTTTTCGAGAGAGTTTCTAAAATCCTCAATGACGGGAATGACAAACCTTGGTTTGACGCGCCTATCTATGATGAAGAAACCGAAGATATTAACGTTCATGAGGATGTGTGCTTTGACCCGGGAGGTGACATTGACCATTTTATGATTGACTCCTTTACGGCTTTTCCGCTTAGTGACCATCAATTGTCTTGGGGGGATAACAATTTGCTTCCTTTACCCACCCCACCTCCCGTGGATCACGATTTCACATACTTCTCGTATGTTGATAGGACCTTTTTACCTTTCATGACTTATCCCCCGGCCTCTCCTTTATTATTTTCCTCCGGGAACGAGGAAAAGATCTTTGATCCCGGTATTACAATAGAGGATTCCCCATGGACTATTTAATTCGGGCTCGAGTCAGGCTCGTGACTCGGTTAACAAAAACTAGCGTTTCTCGGGAGGCAACCCGTTAATCTATCCTTTTTATTTGTTTTTCATCCTAAGTGTAGGGGAGCCCCGTAGGAGTTTGTTGTTTTCTTTCTTATGATGTGCAGGGATTGGAACTTCAAAGATCCACTTTTGATGACTTTTGACGACCCGTGATTCCGTATACCCGTCTTCCCGGTTTTATCCTAAACTCTTTTGATTCTCTATTTTATATTTTTCAATATTAAAATAGGAATCACTTTAGTTGTCTCTTCCTTAGCAAGATTTAAACAACGTCCACAATGTCCTAAGTGTAGGGGAGTTTACTCCCACATGCTTAAACATTGAGGACAATGTTTATATTAAGTGTAGGGGGACTTCTATCGAAGTTAAGTGGGCTTTTCCATGTATTTGTCCTCATTTTAACCGGAAAATAAATTTTTCAACATTTTTCAAAAATTTAATCTATTTTGGCCTAGTTGTATTTCCTTTTATTGTCTTTATTTTCTTTCTTAGAATAAACTTTTAATAAAATGGTTTTAATAAGTTTAGATGTCTTTGATATTTTTCAACGTCAAGAATCTTTTGACTCAACCCGAGTACTTATCTAAGTGTACTCAAGCTAGTATCCTTAACGTGTTTAAGTCAAGTTTTTCTAGGCTTTTATATAGGGAACTTTAAAACGTGAAAGTCTTAACTCTTACGGGTTAAGAACAAGAACTTTTCGCAAGTTCCTATAATTGATCCTAGAAAGTCGTTTATCAAGGGAACTTTAAAACGCAAATTCTAAACTTGAACGTCTAAGAGTTTGCAAGATCCTATAGATGACTTGAAAACCCAAAACTTTGATTTAATTGGCTAAGCATCCACGAGTCTCATTCCTTGAGATTTTAAATTGTGGAGAACGAGAGATGATAGAGTCAATTATAATTTTGGTATTCTTTCATGAATTTGTGTGAGTTGATTATAAGCTTTTTCTCCCATCGCTTGTTAATAAATTTAATTGCAATAAGTAAGGTCGTTCGATTTGAAAAGTTACTTAGCTTCAAGCACAAGATCGTTTAAAAGTTGCTCGGTATTAATCAAAGTTCATAGCCAAGACATAACTTATTGAAGCGGGATGCGAAGATTGGCGAGTCCGAAAAGGCCCTAACAAGGCATGAGGGCTACATTTTGTTGCTAAAGTGTTGAATCCATTGGATCGTTAGACTCAATGGTTTACACCATTTATCTAGGTTGATTAACATTCTTATGAATTAACATAGCGGAATAGAATGATAATCATGAACAAGATGTTTGACAAGACAAATAATTCCCAAAGGGTTTGTATTATTTATGATTAACACAAACCACTCTAGGCATGTATACATTGAATCCCATGCCTAGAGATCAAAGACTCTGTAGGTTACATTTGCGTAGTATGAATTGATAATTAAACCTACGGTCTGGTGGTTCCTTTTATAACATAAGGAAACCAGATATACATGGAAACTAAATAAGATAATAATGACTAAATCAAAACAGAAATATTCATTCCTATCTTATATTTGACCAAATCTTTCATTCTTATCATATATGGCAGGGGGAACTCCAACAGTGGAAACTCCAGCAGGGGAATCTTCACAGCAGTGGATGTTTTACTAGCAGGGGAAACTCTCTTGTATTTTGTCCACCAGCTTGAAGTTTCTCCTAATGCCATATTTGGTCCTTCTTGTTTCCATAGTGATTTGACTCATCAACTTTTGACCCAACATAAAGATCAAAAGTGATGTGAAGAATCATTTATCAAAAATCAATATGAAGGATCGAGACACACGACGAAAAGAAAATGCTCCCCAAAAGATCATGGATAAGTCTACCCAAAAAGACCCTAGCAAGGTATGAGGATAAATAGATCCAAGTCCTAAAAGGAGGCGGATCGTTGTATATCAAAATCCCAAATAAAGATTGGAGAAAAATGAAGAAGTCGTGGTCCAAATATGAAGAATCTCTCAAAAAGTTCAAGTGAAGAAATTCCTATTATGAAGAGAAGACCATGAATTCAAGAACGTCTCTCAAGATTTGAAGTATGAAGTCGCTGCCAAATATTGGTCCGAGAAAGGTCTCCAATAGTGAAGCGAGTTATACCAAGATATGAACTTTATGAGGTCCCGAGAAGCAGTTTTAAAAGATTTTGTCCTTTAGCTAAATATTGATCAAATTGTCCTACTTTATTTTCGGCCTAAATAAACTATCAAAATAAGTCAAACAATGCATCCTCGTGATCATTCATGACAATCATAAAATATAAGAGATACACCTAGGACTAAGGGAGTCTAAGTGAATAATTGGGCCACATGAGTTCATGTTAGTTTACTAACTTATAATAACAATGATCTCGTTTATAAGCTTGGTATGGGGAACGTGAAACTTGAGGGTGATAAATATTCATGACTACCAAAACCCCAATGTAAGTCTTTGATCTCTTTACTTGTTTTCTTCCTTTAAATATTTTGCAATTTTCTATCTCCTTAAGTTTACTTAATGTCTTGTGTTTAATAAAGGCCAAGGTGGATTGATTATGATAGAAAATGTAAAACTTGCTATGTAATTAATGCATTGCATGTGGGCATTGCAATGGTCAAGTGTAGGGGATTTGATAGGTGTGAAAACAACCATCCTTTTACCACTTAACTATAATAATAACCAAGCCAAAACGTGTATTTAAGGTCGTAAAAGTCGGAATTATTCATGGTTTGTGTTTTTATTGTGTTTTAGGACCAAAAGATGAAAAAGGAAGAAAACACGGCCTTTCACGGGCTTTTATCGAAGAAAACGAGAAAAGACGAAGTCAAAAGATCAAGAGTGCAAAAAGAACGGAAGTCCAAGGCCCACTCTGAAGATTTATCGAAGAAAAAGTCTAAAGACGGAAGTTTAATAAAGTCGAAGAACCAAGTCTAATTAAAGAAGAAAATTATAAGACGAGTTCAATTTATCGACAAATCCCGAGACAACGTCGAGAAAGACGAAGAATTTAAAGACGAGAAGACAAAGTGAAAGAAGAAAGCATCAACACTTACCTCCCTCCTCCTATATATACCCTCCTAATGTGTCATTAGGAGGGTGTTAGTTAGATTTTAGTTAGTTTTAGATTAGGAGTAGATTAGAGTAGGAGTAGGTATAATCTAAATTTCCATGCTTTTTCATTAATCTTGTATTGAATCTTTAATCTTAATCTCAATCAAACTTTTTCAATTAATCATTCTCATTCTACCTTTCTTTATTTTTAATCTTGTTTAATTTTTATAATCATGTAGTTTGTTATCATGTTCTTTGATTGATTGATGTTTCTGTTTGATTGTGCTTATTGATCTTTTAGTGATTGATTTTTATAGCTTATATTGTTTAGTGCTTATTGTGTTATTTTTCTTATTTTTAATTAAGTGCTTATTAGTTTATTTTTTTTATAAAAAGTTGATTTTAAATATTTTAATTATTTAGTATTTTTAGAAGTTTTTAAATTTTGGCTTATTTGCTTTTTCTTAAAATCATTTTGGTTAAACTTTTAGATAAGTGATTATTTAGTTTTTAGCTTAATTTTCATTTTGCTTATTACTTTATCTAATTCGGGTTATGTTAAAACCCTAGTTTCTCGAACTAGGTAAAGGATTCAGATTATTCCGACTTAATTTGTATCTCCATTTTTTTCCCGAATTAAGTACAATTGCCATTACCCGAATTACTTTCAAACTACGTATATTCCGAACTATACGAGGGATATATATTCCGAACTATATGAGGGATGTATATCCCGAATAACCTTGAGAAGTCAACATTCCGAACTTAATAAGGTCAACATTCCGAACAACATTTTAGATTGACCAACATGCCTGCTTGGCAGCTTATAACTTTGGCGCCAAAATTCAGGTGCTAGGTTTCTTGCTTAAACAGGGTGCCTGTCTGCTTATGTAGGTCCACAGTTTCTAAGGATTAAGCAATCTATGAAATATCTATTGAATGGAAATGGAGAAGAAAGAACTAGAGAGACAAAGGAGAGAATGAGGAGGTGTAGAGAGAGAAAGTAAAGATAGATTAATGAAATGTGTAATGGACAAATGAGCAACCCCTCCTAACATGCTAGGAGGGGTTTATATAGCGCACCCTACATGTGGGCTATATGGACTATATTGGATCATGATATGAGTGATTTTACTCATATCAATAGTAGCTTAAAACAATGAAATATTGCACAAAATGTATCAAATATGCCTTGTATATGCTTGTTTCTTGTTTGAATGTGTGTAGGTACCAAGTTCGCGAAAACCAGCAAATATCGACACGAGTTTGAAGATAAAGATCAACAAGGAAAAATCGAGCTCGACTTTAGAGGATTTAATCAATTATCAAGTTTATGGGCCAAGTGGGTCCCACATGGGCTTATTGCCTGAAAAGCCCATTAGTGGATATAAAGTGAATAACTTTGAAAACTTGCCCAAAATCTAGCCCAAATTAAGTCCAATTGACAATGTATACGGATGGATGAAGTAAGTTGGGCCAAAAGCCCAACAACATGAAACATGAAACGAATATAAGATGGTATATGGGCCTTAGGGTTTTTGTAACGTGTATATTAACACGTTTTCTCACCACTTCTCACATTCATTCGCTTATTCCCACACGTCACTTTCCACCATTAATAAATTAAACCATCCGTATTCACCACCCACTTATTTATTCACCAAACGTTTCATTCTTTTACCCACTCACACATTATCCCACACAAACTAATAATTGTTTCGATATTTTCTATGTGTCTTCTCCTTCCCCATTTTTCACCCCAAATAACCAGTAAATAAAATCATTGTTCAAAAAACCCTAAGTTGATTAAATCACAAATTGATATGGGGCTTTTAATCACACGTGTTATTCACGTGTAGGGGAATAAAAAGCCCCAATTTATAGGAAGAGAATGGCTGGAAGAAAAGAGTTACGTGGCACCCTATCATTGGCTTCAACAGCTCAATCCTCCAATCCCACCAATCAAGTGCCTTCAAAGAAACACAACTAGCACACGGATGCCACGTTGGTAATCCGTGTGCTAGATTGAGTCATCTACACCATCCGATCAAAGAAAGAAAGAGAAAGAAAAGATCCAAAGGCTGAAATCAAAGAGGAATATTCCCTTGGAAGATGCGGATATACTCTTCATCAACAGCCATGGGGAGGCTATAAAAACCCCCAATTATCTTGTATTTCATAATCCTTTTCTTAGTTTTTAATGTTATGCTGTAGAAATAGTTGTAGGATTTAATTTTCTTTTTAATCTTGTAACTCTGGAAATTTTTAATTAATAAAGTTCATTTACAGCTTTTTAATATATCTCGTTTTTACTGTCTTTTTATAATTATCGAACACTTAAAATATTGTCTTATTACTATTTTAATTCGTGACATCTGATTAATCTTATAAGCTTTGAAATAGCTTGTTGAGATTAACTTGAACTAAGATTGGGAATCGGGTTTATCATAGTGATAA
This sequence comes from Glebionis coronaria, assembly GCA_025667525.1. Taxonomy (NCBI): domain Eukaryota; kingdom Viridiplantae; phylum Streptophyta; class Magnoliopsida; order Asterales; family Asteraceae; genus Glebionis; species Glebionis coronaria. The sequence continues at coordinate 18,029,030 of CM046875.1, forward strand.
ATCCAAGAAAAGTTCGTTTTTAGTTTAGTTATATGGTGAGAAATAATGGTGATTCGAGGTACTCTTGGTTCGAGATACTTATTGGTGTCGTTTCAGTTAAGCCACCTCAGCGCTGACGCTTCTACTCAAAGGATTCTTCATAGAATGGTTAAGCACGTTTACCTTTTATAAAGTTTAGTTTAATTAGTCATTTAGTTAGATTGGTTATATGAAAATTGGTATGGCTTGTTTACTCTACTGTCTTGTTTGGAATTTGGATTGTTATTATCGCTTGTTGTCCATGAATCTGTTGGTTTCTCCTTGAGTTAAATCTGCTTAACTGATTGATTGTTGCTATACGTGTGTATGCACTGATTGTTCATTTTGATTGTGTTGTCGTTGAATTGGTTAAATGTTTTTGATAATTGAATGAGGATTTGTTTTTCTATCTGCCATAGTATAGGATTACATGCTCTTGTCTTTCGTGCTACCATTTCTAATGTGTTATAGTCGTTGACTGATGTTTTGCTATTTCTTTTGCTGCATTTTTATATGATTCTGCATTTTCTCGTGTTTGGATTTAGTGTACTTAATCTGCTTATATATCTGGGTAATTTAAAGCACGAATTTGCTTATTATGATGAATTGTTGCTGATATGCTGATTTCTGATAGTTGCTTTTGACGTTCTGCATAATGTCTGAGTGTTAGTCTTTTAGTCTAGATATTATGAAGATCTGCTTATAGGAGTGTTGTCTAGTTTTATCAGTTTTCTATGCTCAGGACTAACATTGCTGAGGTATTTGTTTTATTTCTTTGTTCCTATATTTTTGTTATGTTTAAATTGGAATTGATTTCTTTTAATTTGACTTTTGTAATATCTGTGAGGATTTTTGTATGACTGTGAGAATCTTTGTAGTATATAGTTGCTGATTTGTGTTGTTTTCTTAGATTCATGTGACTGCTTTTTGCTGTTTCGCAATAAGATGTTACTACTGGTTGAGTTACATTCTAGTGTATTTAACATTAGCTGGATTAGTTTGATCTTTATGAATGTTCTTGTTTAGTTAGTCAACTGCTTGATTTATATAGCCCATTTGAGGATTGGTGAATGATTTGATTGCTAGTAATTTTTATTATTGAACTGATTCATCTACATTCATACGAGTGGTATTGTAAAATCTGGTCCAAAAATAACTTCTCATAAAAATGACCAAAAATATGTCACTTATGGGTTTCGACCTCGAGACCTGATGGTTAGAAGACCAGCGTGTTAACCATCTGGGCTAAAGGCCCTTTTGAGTTTATTTCTTGTTATTAGATTAATATAGTGTATTTGGATTTTAGCAGATTTTAATTTAGTAAGGTCTTATTTTCTTTAAATTCGTTTCTAAATAAGTTTTTCAATTAAAGTTTTTATTCAAGTAAGTTTTAGTTAAATAACAAATAAAATAGATTAAATAAAAATAAATAATTAAATATATAAAAAAAATGTTTTTATTAAATTTAAAGGTTTAATTAGTTAATTTTTATAATTAGATTTAAATAATTAGATAATATAGTTTTTAAAGTAGATTTGTTTTAAAGTTTTTAAAAGTTTTAAAAGTTTAATTAAATTTTCAAAATAGTTTAAATAGTTTAAAATTTGTAGATTTTAATTGTATTTTAAAAACCGAAAACCAATTCAAATCGATTGTCCAAATCAAAACAAAAACGTCTCAAATTCATAAGATCTTCGTGTACAACGAACTCGACTCACTCACGTGCTTAATTGAATTCGTCATTGATATTATTAGTCTATTACTTTTTCCTAAAGGTAATTTTCTAATTTACCCTATAACGTATATCAAATAAATCACTATACACATCACGACACATCATATCACGAGCCCAATATCATTGGAGTGACCGATCCTTTCTAAATACGTAAAAACGTATTTCCAACAATCTCCCCCAAAGGGAGGTCACTCCAAGTTACAATGTCCTAAATAGTCTATAGCTCGTGATCTATGCTAATAATGATGTGACCGAGACTTTCCTTGGAAAAACGTATTTCCAACAATCTCCCCCAAAGGGAGGTCACACCATTTTACAAAATCTTAAACCTAGCATACTATGCTTGATTCTTTGATTTTGTTCTTGTGAATATGCTGATGAGATCTTTGACTTTAGTCTTGAGCATGTTCTCTTGCCTTAACCTTGTGCATTCATCACTTGTGATATTTGCCTCTTCGTGACTTCATGTTCCTCATACTTATACTTTTATAAATTCTTGAAAGCTTTAGAGTTTGATACAGCGGAAGACTTTACTTTTAGACTTTCTTGAATTTGTTGAAGTATTAAGTGCAGAAAGCATAAGCATGTGTTGACGACTTCTTCTGGATTGAACACCGCAATGCCACCTTCTTGTTACGCTGCATAAGACAGTTAGCAACAAAATGTATACACGGATGAAATGGCCTTGAACATTTCATTCTAATTCGGTAGCATTTTACCGCCGGTCGGTGAAGACCGTTGGACGATATTAAATATCGTACTTGTGGCAGGTAGTTTCAATTAAGAACCTCCTTGACAAGATTTCGCGGGTAAACCCGTTCTCTTTATTCGATCGTCCAAGGCTGACTGCGAACATAAAGAGTGAATCATTTAGATAATAATATCCGCATGATTTGAAGCCGTCAATTCATGTTCCTGGAACAAGTGAAATTCAATTAAGAACCACACCATCATTGATTTCCAGTTGTCACGAGCTTTATTCGTATAGAATCTTGCAAGTCACCTACCAAGTGCTGTTTGAGGTTAACAGTAGAAGGATTTCCACTCATCACTGTGAACACTAAGGTATCACTCTGAGTGTTCTGGCAAGATCACTAAGATATTGCGTAGAGGCCTGTAACGTGTTTAAGTTCATTTAAGAATTTGCTTTCCAGTTATCGCAAGTTTGATTCATAAAGAATCGCACAAGCACCTACCATGAGTTTTTTGACGTTCGCTCAAGAAGGATTTCCATCTTCATTGTAAATACTTTCGTATTACTCGGATGTTCAGGCAAGATCATGAAGATTTTACGTAGGACTCTTAATATCTTTCTTACTTTTCACATTGTGTGAACAAGCAAGGAATAATGAAAGTGTGTCCTAATAAGATATATGATGATCTCAAATGGCTCTAGACTTGATCGTGCATTTTGGATTTTAGTGATCGGAGGCTGGAGAGGAGTGCCACCTTTTCAATACCAATTTATTCGGAGTGAATAAATCAATAGATAATGTGTTGTCTCCGTGTGATTAAAACAAATATCTTTTGAGAGATGTCTGAGTTAGCTGGAATGGGTTGTGCCTTGCATCACTGGGTCCATGATGTCTATCTTTAATATCAAGAATCATTAAAAATGATCTCAATAACATATGAATTGACCCGGTTTCTGCCTAACGTTGTAAGGAGGGCTTCTTTCTTTACACCCTTTATCTTTACAATTCTTTTTCATTCTTCAACCCCTTCAATGCTTACCAATACGTCATCACTTGCACCTTGTTGTGATTGTTCCAGTGCTAACTTAAGTACTTGGCTGGCATTCAGCTACGTTCACAATCTTTCTCCATCTTTCCTAAGGACTACTATTTCTAGCTATGGAATGTCCTTGGGAAGATTCCTCTGGTTCTAGAGAAATCATTAGACTTTAACCTATCCTACCATCCTTATGTCACCACAATTTTCACCGTCGTGAATAGAGATGTTTTGGGTAAGTGTATGTCACCATGAAATCCATTTTGAAGTACAAATCCATTTTGCTCCCCCTTAACATATGCCACGATATCCGAAAACATTTCGCACATGTCGGGATGAGCTAGCACGTTAAGTCAAACCATTTGTGATTAATCATTTCCCATATTAAATCACATTTTCTCCCCCATATTAAAAATATTAACCCAATCGATGTTTTTAATATCAATTGATTTAATAGCATTTTAAGAAAATTTGGAAAGAAAAATGCAAATCCAATTATCTACATGAATTACACAAGCTCCCCCTCAAATTAATGAGGGTGTACTTGAAACGTAAATTAAATACCTTTTAAACACAAGTGTAAGGTACTTATCACGTGCAAAGATCATATATTATAATGTATTCACAAGATTAGCAATTTACGAGGTTGGACCTGAATGATGAAGAACCTCATATGAAAGATTCACATGGTTCTTGTTCACGAATGTTGGTCACCTCATCACGTCTGAAGTTATCTCTTGACTCCATGTGTATGATTGATATCATTGTCTTGACACCAATATGTGAACTTGGCACTCTCGGCATCAAGGATTCTGAATGCTGGACAATTGCTCCCCCTCAATTGTTGACCCGTGTTCTATTGAAAGAGTTGTAGTCACCGTTTGAGTAGTCGTATCGTCGAGTATGTAGATATCAATTGTAAGTTGCTATGGTTGGTGGAGATGATAACTTCATAAAAACAACACTTCTCTTGTTTTAACAAATAAATGCACTGAATCGTACATATATTCGTGTTAGATTGTGTTATTACGTAAACACAATCCCTTACATGGTTATAAAGTAAACCATGCCCGAGAAAATTAATTCCCGTTGTTGAGTCAAAGCTTTCCGATGAAATGCTTGACTTGAGTATGAAAAACGGGTTACTATCTGAAATAATAGCAAACCATTTTGAGCATGTTTTAAAACATTTAAACTTCTGCTCGAACTTTATTTACAACCCCGTATCATTATTGAATGACATTTCTAGTATCGTAAATATTATCGATTCCAGAAGACATGCTCTTTTTATCAAAACAGTTTTTGAACACACAATTTTGAAAGATTTAGAAAAACCTGTTTGAGAAATTCTCGAAAAATTGTGTTCAACGTTTTGAAAACCAATTACTTGAGCTTAAGATGTTGAATATCTTACAAAACGAGCTCAAGTCCGAGAAGTTGTAAACTTCCCGTTGTTAAGGATAAGTTTATCATCGGCGATAAATTTTCCTTTTAATTTATGAACGAGTCCTAAGTTGACATTTACTTAGAAGTCGTTTTCATGAGCTTGAAAAACTTTGAATGTTTTAACGTAAAGCTCATGACCGAGAAAGATGAATTTCTCATTAAGAAGAAAAGTTCTCTTATTTAAAAGATACACTTTACTTAATGAGCTTAAAACTTGGAATGTTTTAAGACAAGCTCATGACCGAGAAAAATGAATTTCTCATTACGAGGATAAACTATCTTTAAAGATAAGCTCTCCTAAATTTGAAGTCCGAGTTACAGTCTGATATTTAACTGTAAGTCGTTGGGCATGAGCTTAAAAACTTCGAATGTTTTTAATATTAGCTCATGCCCGAGAAAAATTAATTTCTCGTTGTAAGGACAAGTTTATCATCGGTGATAAACTTTCCTTTCCTTGAGGTCCGGGGGATAATTTGAAATGTGATTATACGCCAGTTACACAAGCTTAAAACTTTTGAATAGTTTTAACGGAAGCTCGTGTCCGAGAAACTTTAATTTCTCGTTTTAAGGGTAAGTTATCATTGACAAGATAAACTTCCCTGTCTCTGAAGTCCGGGTCACAGACTGTGATTTGAATGTGAGCCAGTGTGCATGAGCTTAAAAACTTCGAATGTTTTTTATATAAGCTCATGCCCGAGAAAAATTAATTTCTCGTTGTTAGGATAAGTTTACCATCGGCGATAAACTTTCCTTTCTTTGAAGATCGAGTTATAGTCTGTGATGTGACTATAAGTCCTTTTACACGAGCTTAAAACCTTTGAATAGTTTTAACGGAAGCTCGTGTCCGAGAAAATTTAATTTCTCGTTTTGAGGATAAGTCATCATCGGGATGAACTTTCCTGTCTTTTGAGAGCGAGTTACAGTCTGTTATGTGACTGTAAGTCCTGTACACACGATGTTTAACTGCGAATCCCCTGAGACACTTGATTCTTTGATATCAGCTTCTTTAGTAACCAAACTCTAAGAGTGTCCTTAGTTGAACGATATGTAAAGATCGGACCGCTGTGTTCTTGTTGAACGTGGACTTTGGTACCTGCATTCTCATCAGGAGTTTGTATGCTTTTATGTGGGTTAGCGATATCTATCTTAGAAGCAAGTGGGGAATCACAGTTGGCTTTACTTGTGCCAGAGGTGACGTGGGGAGATAATTCACTTGTCTTAGTTGGCAAACGTTTCCTTTTATAGAAAACATTAAGTTCAGGCTTAAGTGATGTATCATCCTTTTCAGTTTCCTTCCTAGCAGTCTTAGTAGTATCGGAGATTATCCTAGTTAAAGGGCACTCGTTTCCTACAAGAGTGAAAGTTCTACCAGTGGGGCGCCACATTTTACCAACGGGTTTGATTTTAGCAACCCACTGGGATTTAAGTCTAGCACGGGAGTTCACCTCATTTAGTAGTTTCTTGATACAAGAATCATGATTTGCCGTAAAGACACATTTTCTACATGTTTTACAAGTAGCATATTTAATGTCCGAGTAAGATCTAGAATTCCTAGATGATTGATTGATGCTCCTAGGATGTGACATGCTACGGTTAGCAGTGTTGGGTAAACTAGAAGGCATCTGACTAGGTTTGAAACTCCTATCTCTTACTTGTGTCTTTTGCTTAGCTTCCCTTAGATCAAATGTATGGCGAACGTCATTTGAACTAGTTCGAGACGTGTTCTTTGGACTATGTCTAGGGAAACTAGAGGCAATCATGTGATTAGGTCTTGCAAAAGCTGTTTTAGTCACATTGGGCCTAGATAGTGGAGTGACTGTTCTAGAAAGATGAACCATATCAACTTGGGAGGCAAACCGCGGTCTCGAGGATTGTGATCGCTCGGATCCAAATGCAGTCAGTTGTCGAATGAACTGATTTGTAGGCGGTTTCCCCAAGATTGATGGTTTTTCAAGCTTAGTGTCCACACTAGTTCCTTTAGTTTTCCTCAATTCGTTTTTCAACGCAGCTATAGCAAAGACCTTTTCCTGTACTTGAGCCCTTAAAGTCTCATTCTCTTTGAGCAATTCATCTTGAGATGCCAACTTATATTCAAGCAACTTAAGTTGTTTCAAAAGATTATCCTTTTCAGCTTTAGAATCTAGAATAGTTTGATCCAATTTTCGTTCAAGAACAACGTTTGACTTTTCAAGTTTTTCAAAATATGTTTCAAATTTTTCCGTTTTCTTTGAAAATTCAATTTTGGCATCCTCAAGCTCTTTGGATTGCTGAGCTAAAATCGTTTCAAGCTCTTTAATCCTAGAATCAGAATTATTTAACGAAGCAGTCATAAGACACTTATCATGATGTTTAGCATTTTGAACACTTTCTCCCCCATTATGACTCACATCGGATGAATCAGAACTGGTATCGCTATCACTCTTTTCCATCCCATGTTTGGCATAATTAGGTTCAGAATGCTCAACATGTTGTATATTGTTGAAACTTGGCACCTGAACAGTTGGTGCTTGTGACTTGCTGCTCGGTTCATGCGTTCCTCCTGATTCCTTGCCATTGCTTATCTGATCATCTGTTGACGATAGCGTGAAGCGTGTCTCTCTCTCATGTTCATGCAATGATTTAGACGACTCCTTGATTCTTAGAATCTGACCCTCTTTCAACAGTATCTCGTTGTAATTAACTAACCTGACCTCAATACACTTCTCAAATATATTGATGTGATTGAGTAAACCACTTTTAAAGGTTTCAGTCTGGCAACCCGTATACGTGTTGAAAAGCTGGTGAAGAATTAAAGTCGAATAATCAAAAGGGGTACCATTGTTGAGGCAAAGAAATCCTTAAACTGAGTGCGAAGGATTTCTAGACGTATCTTTGCTTTAACCTCATGAAGATTTTCTCTTTCAAGTTGCAACCGTAACTCATCCAAATTATTGAAAATCTTATCTTTAAAATTATCCACTTTGCCAAAGAATATTTGAACCGTGGCTGGAAGTTCAGGCATGTTGTGCGGATAAAGAAGTGCAAGATGTGTCTTGAGCGCGTGAAATATTTCCAATGTTTTTTGACGCAATTTGATCTCGTTGAGTTCCATGTGTTGCAGTTCTTCCTCTTGAACTGTCGAATTCGACGATTCCATTGAATGCCGATGAAAGGTAATTATGGATGTGGTTGTTTTCGGAATTAAACAATTCGTGAAGAAACGTAGAAACAGAAAGTCACAGAATATGACAAAACCAACGAAACGATCCGAAAATAAATCTGAAATTTGAGAATAGAAAATAAAAAAATCTGATATTTGAGAATAGAAAATAAAAATAGAAAATAAAGATAACTTTTTTCACAAATTTTCCAAAAATAATTTAACTAAAAATAAAAAAATAAAAAAATCTGATATTTGAAAATAGAAAAATCTGATATTTTAAGACAATCTGATATTTTTTAAAAAATAACTAAACTAAAAATTAAAAAAATAATAAAAAACTCTGATATAGTTGTTTGACCAATAATTCCTTTTTGTTCTCCCCACACGTGGCAAAAATAATCAGTAGCAAGAAACGTGGCCTCCTACTTCTTGTTTTCTCCGTCTGTTTTAAATATATATGCCAACCTCAACTGTGTGTTCTTGATTCCTCCGCCTCTCAAACCAAATCTCACAAATTAATCTATTATCTCTCTCTCTCTCTCTCCTTAACAGCTCCCTTTCACCTAATCTGCATCTTCAACCCCCCAAATCTATTCCTTCCATCCATCATCATCACTGGCTCGGTCTCAAAAAAATTCTCACACAAATCCCCAGTTTCACTAAGAAATATAGGTTTTTCAGAATCAAATCATTCGATTCAAGCCCTAATTTCATCGCATCACAATGCCAAATGATGAAGACAACAAAGTTATGGCTTCAAGATCTTTATCCAAAGGTCTCGGGTAGGTACTTGATTGCGTGTATTTGAGTCTTTTAATCGAATGAAAGAAATATTATAACAAAATTGTTATACATCTTCTTTAATTTCGTAGATTAATGGCATATCGGTGATTGCATGTTGGTTTTGTTTGATTTGGGTCAAATTTGTGATTTCAAATGAGTTTTTGGTTTCAGACTAGATGGTGTTAAAGTGTCGAGGGTGTTGAGAGATTCGAGTCTTATGTGATATGGTGGTTTGAGTTTTGGAGTGGTTTTTTATTCGAGTCAGTGTTGATGTTGGTGAGTTTGAATGAGTATTGGGTGAGTCGTGAGTCTGTAACCGAGGCTGTTGGTTTATGGGTTTGGTCGAGGGAGGTGTACAGGTTTATGTGTGGAGTGTGTGAGTCCTGTTTCCCGTTGTGTTTGAATCGAGTTAGGGGTCGAGTCTTCTTCTGATTTTTAGAAATTCTTCTGAAAACTTGATTTTTCAGAGAAATCCTCGGAATAATCTTGATTTTCGATTTTCGGAATACTTAGATTTTTCAGAAAAATCTTCAGAATAAGTGGATTTTCAGAGATATCTTCGGAATAAGTTTATTTTCAGAAATTTCTTCGGAAAAAGTGGGTTTTCAGAAAAATCTTCGGAAAAAGTGGGTTTTCAGAAATTTCTTCGGAAAAAAATGAGTTTTCAGAAATTTCTTCGGAAAAAGTGGGTTTTCAGAAAAATCTTCGGAAAAAATAACCCTTTTCTGAAAACACAGATACGGATGAGGCAAACCCTTTTCTGAAAATACAGATACTGATAAGACAAAATTAAAAAGACAAAATGTTGACAGATTTGACGGGACAAAGAAGTTGAAAGAAACCCAGATAACGAAAAACTGACTGGATAACAAAAAAGTAGATTATAAATAAAAAAACTGATTATAAAAAACTGATTATATATGAAAAAAATAGATAATAGGAAAAAACTGATTGGACAAATTTGATACGAATGTGAAAAAAAATAGATAAAAAATTGTGATTGGATAACAAAAAAAAATTATAAAAAAACTGATGATTTAAAAATAAAACTGATTGTTTTTTCTAAAAAAAATTGATAGAAATTCGAAACACCAAAAAATTTAGCAATCTATGATACCATCAAATCAATCCGAAAAACAATAGATAAAAAAAACGCTTCAATCCGAAGAATCAACCAAGCTCTGATACCAATTGTAGGTCCATAGTTTCTAAGGATTAAGCAATCTATGAAATATCTATTGAATGGAAATGGAGAAGAAAGAACTAGAGAGAGAAAGGAGAGAATGAGGAGGTGTAGAGAGAGAAAGTAAAGATAGATTAATGAAATGTGTAATGGACAAATGAGCAACCCCTCCTAACATGCTAGGAGGGGGTTTATATAGCCCACCCTACATGTGGGCTATATGGACTATATTGGATCACGAGCCCAATATCATTGGAGTGACCGATCCTTTCTAAATACGTAAAAACGTATTTCCAACAGCTTACTTATTTATTAATATTATTCCGTAATCGTTTAGTTTAATCTGAAAGTTGTTCCGATTTTAATTTTGAAAGTCACGTATTTTTAGTTGTATTTTTCGTCAATTTTTAGTATTAGTATTTTTCGAAAAGTTTAATTTCATCTTTTATTTAGTGTCCGCTTTAGCTTTTGCCTCGTTCAGTTTTAAAGTAGCCACTTAGTCCTATTTCCTCATTTTTCATTAGGTAAACTTTATTTTCAAGTCGAAAGTTAATTTCTTCTTTTAGTTTTATTTTTATTAATTGTTTCGTTTTTAATTTTCGTTTCAATATTTGTTTCGTTTCTTTGTAAAATAGTTTTATAATCCAATTTCTTTCATTTTTATTTAGTGAGTTTTATTTTTAAATCGAAAGTTTATTTTTATTTTCAGTTTTATTTTTATTAATTGTTTCGTTTTCATATTTGTTATTAATATCGTTTCTTTATTATTTGTCAATCGTTTTAATTTTTAGTTCATTTCTTCTATATTTTGTCATTTCCTTTTAAAGCTTTATTTTTATCTTTAATTAGTTTTAGATAACGACACCTTTTCTTTTATCCACCAAAGACGACTGAGTCACACATTTAACCGGAGATCAATTCGATTAGACACCGAGAACAACAAACTTTTTAACCTAGCAATCATACTTTCGGAAGAAATACGGGCCAACCCTAAGAACACGAAAGCAATTGCGGAAATGAGATCGCCAAAAACATGGAAAGAAATGCAATCCCTCAGCGCGAAATTAGCTGCCTTGAATCGCTTCTTATCACGATCAGCCGAGAGATCCTAGCCTTTCTTCGTAACTTTGAAGAATATAACTAAGGAAAATAAAGAGGAGCTCTAATGGACTGAAAATAAATTTTCAAGAATTAAAGAAGGTGACCATGGAGCTTCCGTCACTCGCAACACCCATGAAAATGGAGATACTATACGTATACTAGGCAACATCAAAAGACTCTGTGAGCAGAGTGTTACTGGTAGAAAGGGAGGGAATCCAAAAGCCTATTCGTTATATAAGCGGCACCTTGTATGATGCAGAGATGAGATATTCCAAGTTGGAAAAGCTAGCTTTAGGATTGCTGTAATTCTCACGAAGACTTCGCAGCTACTTTGAAGCGCATGATATTCATGTGATAATGACTGGTCATTAAAGCAAATATTGAGCAAATTTGAAGCCTCTGGAAGATTGGCGAAGTACTCAGTAGAACTAGCAATGAACGAAATCTCTTATGTATCTCGCAGCTCGGCTAAGGGGCAAGTGTTAGCTGATTTTTTCAATGAAGCACCATTGGGATATGAAGGTCAAATGGAAATATACGAGATCGCAGAGCAAGAAGAACCAGCGGAAAAGTGGATGTTGTACACAGATGGAGCCTCAAGTCCTAAAGGAGCAGGAGCGGGTTTAGTGTTAATCAATCCAGACGGAGTTGAGTTCACATATGCCCTACGGTTCAGCTTTAACTTCTCCAACAACGAAGTAGAATACGAATCCCTTTTGGTCGGGTTGCGCTTAGCAAGTACGATGGAAGTAAAAACGCTAGAGGCAAAAGTTGTTTCCAAATTGGTGATATGCCAAATAAATGGAGAATTTGTAGCTAGAAATGACAGAATGATAAAGTATTTGGCTAAAGCAAAAGGGCTCATCTCCGGTTTCACGGAGTTCAACATTTCAAACATTCGAAAAAGCGAAAACCAAAAAGCAGATGTACTCAGCAAGTTAGCTTTACTGGCATTCAATCACCTAACCACGGAAGTCTTGGTGTAACCATTGAACGCCCGGTTAATCGACGTGCAAGAGGTCAACGACACCGTTGAAGAGGAGGGGGATTATTGGGTGACCCCGGTCCGGAAGTGTCTTGAGGAAGGAGTGTGGCCCGAGGACCCCAATGAGGCTCGTGCAATGAGGATGAAGATAAGCTAATTCACGATAGAAAATAATGTCCTTTTCAAAAAAATATTATTTAGCACCAATGTTGCGATGTGTGGGTCCATTGCAAGCTAATTACATCATTTGAGAAGTTCATGAGGGGTCATGTGGCATGCACTCCGGATCAAGGTCGGTAGTAGCCAAGATAATGCGCCAAGGATACTATTGGCCCACTATGCACCAAGATGCTTGGGAGGAATCTCCAAGTGTGACTCATGCCAGATACATGGTCCCGTTACTAGACTCCCAAAGACAAAGCTTACATCTATAATGTCTCCTTGCCCGTTCTATAAATGGGGAATAGATATTCTTAGGTCCAATCAAAGGATCCCCAGGAAATGTAAAGTTCGTAATCGTGGCCACTGATTATTTTACAAAATGGATTGAGGCTAAACCACTTGCAAGAGTGACTGGAAAGGAAGTAAAGAAGTTTGTGTGGTAATATATAGTATGCAGGTTTGGATTACCTGGGGTCATTGTAACAGATAATGGGAAGCAGCTGGTGGAAGGAACACTAAGAAAGTAGTGTGAGAAAGAATCAAATAGATAAATACGGTTTTCACCCATCCATAGGCTAACGGACTTATAGAGAGAGCCAACAAGTCATTAATATACGACCTCAAAGCCCGATTGGGAAGGAATATAACTGGATGGGTGGACGAGTTGCCTCATGTGGTATGGGCACACTGAACCATGCTAAAAACTAGCAATGGCGAAACGTCCTTCAACCTAACCTATAGAAGTGAAGCTGTGATACCAGCAGAAATAGGAGTCTTATCGGCTAGAACTCTCTTATTTAATGGGGACAACAATGAAGATGAGCTCCGGTTGAACCTCTACCTATTACAGGAACGACGTGAAATATCAGCTGTACAAAATTCAAAGTACAAGAAGAAGATTGAGCAATATTATAGCAAAAGGGTGAAGCTTTGCAATTTCAAGGTGGGTGATTTCGTGTATCGTCAGAATAAGCCAGTAGAGTAAAAAAGATAGGTAAATTGGGACCCAATTGGGAAGGACCCTACAGAATTAATGAGGCGTATCAAAATGGGTCTTACAAGCTAGTGACGATGGATGAAATAGAAATACTGAGAATGTGGCTTGCGATCAATCTTCAGAAATGTTTCATGTAAAAGTACAATGTACTAGTTTGATAACCAAGATAATGAACATCTATTTTAAAGCATAGTTTGTTGTTACAGTTGTAAACCTCCGGAGTAGCTAACCGGAGGAAGTATAACAGTAAAACACCCTAAGTGTTAGACACGCCCAAGGGGTAGTCCGGAAGACAAAGTTAAAGCGGACACGTGTTGATGTCTTCCCATATATTCAAAACACTATACGTGTTGGACGCGCCCAAGGGGTAGTCTGGAAGACAAAGTAAAAGCGCCACGTGCCGATGTCTTCCCATATATTCAAAACACTCAAAGTGTTGGACGCGCCAAAGGGGTAGTCCGGAATACAAAGTAAAAGCGGACACGTGGCGATGTCTTTCCATATATTCAAAACACTTTAAGTGTTGGACGCGCCCAAAGGATAGTCTGGAAGGTTAAGTAAAAGCGGACACGTGTCGATGTCTTCCCATAAGAGTCTGATCAACTCATTAAATAAATAAAGCAAAGACATACGACCATACCACCGGCCTAATGTCGGAGGTTCAATATAAGAACTATCCCTAAATAATAAAATAAAAAAACACATTTGGCTAAGTATAAAGTATGCGTATGAGCAAAGTTAACAAAGAGCTTCATCACCAAAGGTTGCATAACCACTTAGCATAAATAAGATAGATGTTCAAAATAGGTAGCACAAATGTATAGTTATTACCGACATATGGAAATTGTTCAAAGTTACAAGCCCTTTCAGGCATATCAGAGGCACATTAGTAAAGAGGAGCTTAAGACTACTTGGCAGCATCAATGGACTCTTGATCCTTCAGTGAGATGTCAGAAGATCCTACCTCCTTGTGTACATTCTCAGAGTGTGCAACGGATGATAAACCACTGCTAGCAGACTTTTTCGGCCCGACATCAGGTTCCATTTGCATAACTTCGGACACAGAGGCCTTGAATGACGAAGCGGGCTTATGAATAAATAGATAGGGCGCCACAAACAAAGTGTTGCAATGATCCACCCATATACTAAGAGCATTCTTCTTGATGTTTTTTTCCTTTAGTCACCACGGCTTGGGATTGCTTCGGTGTTCTTCCAAAGTTGACTGCTTTTATAAAACCAGCAGAGAAAGCCAAATCAAAGGCCCCAGCTAGTGTTTTCCTATATTCATAACTAGCAAAGAGTTTGCTCATCAAACAAGGAATGGCATCACGAATTAAAATCTGCTTGTCCACCTCCGCCTGACTAAGAAGAACAGTGAGGTGCTTGTTGTTGACTTAAGAGGATGAAAGCTTACCGGACACTTCAACGAGTTCTTTAGTCTTAATGGCCAACAGCTTGTTAGCTTCCTTAACGGTCTTCTTTAGGCTCTCCATTTCTTTCTCTAGATCATGGATCCGAAGGTTCAACTGCTCCTCGGTAGCAGAACAAGTAGAATGAGAATCTTAGAGTTGTTGGTGAGCATCTGTCAAACGGTCAAGCATGGATTTAACTTGGGCAAAAGTCTCTTTTTAAGAAATATGGGAGTTAGCCACGTTCACATAGTCACTGTTTAAACTCTCATATCTTTTCATTAGCTCAGCTGCAGCGATGGTACCCTGTACAACGGCCCAACAGCTATTACGAAGGACGTCATAGTTTGACATGACAGAAAGCACTTCGTTGTCAGCAGGAGTAACCAGGTTGTATATGAATTCCCTTGCATATTCTTGCAATCTCCACCCAGGAACAAACCTCTGGGGAGCAACATGTTCTTCGCCTATGAACAAGTAAGAAGTAAATACAAAAGAAGAAAAGAAGAAATAAAAGAAGAAAAACAAGTGATAACTCATACCAGTGGCATCATGATGTGAAGTATTTTCTCCCTGAGGAGACGAATGATCACTTAAATGAACAATATCAGGTGATTTCTGCTTCTTGACATTTGAAGTCTCCGTCGCAAGTTGGGATGAAGGAGGAGGAACAATATTGAGTGGCATAGTAGAATAAGTATGAACTGATTCAGTCTCGGAATCAGTATGGACCAGCTGACGGTTACGCTTTTTTCCTCGACGATTAGAAGACTCCCCACCAGCTTCACGAGCAACCCTTTTAGCTTCGGAACGGATCTCTTGTTTCTTGCGAGTTTCCACAACTTTAGTAGAAGGTTTCTCCATAACTTGTTGAGCAGGAGTCATTTCTGGAATAGGCTTGCCGAACTCCAAAGGTTGTGTAACACGAGAGACAGGCCCGGTGTCGTCTTCATAAGGATCCCCGACGTCAATCTTAACACCATCAAAAGTGGGAAGGTTCAAGAATTCGTCCATGTTAAGCTTTGCAACAAGACAAACAAAGTGCAAACGAGGAAAGCATAAGCAAGCCCGTGTGAGAAAACTAAAAGTAAAAACGCTCTTAGAAAAGCATACCTTGGTCGTCAATGCTTAACATGGTCCGGCGAAGCTCCGGATGACTATAGGGAGTGGATAACCCGCAAGGGAACAATAATACCTCATGAGGAGGACGACACAAAACGGGGTTTTTAGTAAGAAAAGCAGCATGACCAGTGTTGAACGAATGAGGGTAATCATCTGTTATCACCAAATCACGATGCCTCCAAGGCATGGCAAAAGGAATATCCCTACGGTCAATCAGAAAAAACTCTGCTTTCCAACCCTTTAAGCTAGATATGGTTTCTGTCAAACATTTACCATACTCCCATGTTCCCCTACTCTCAAACGAGAACCAATGATCTTGCTTGAAATGTCTGTAGAACACTCGAAACAAGGTCACTAGGCAAGGCACGTTCAGACTATAACATCTAATCTCAAAAGTAACAACCCTGTTTACACCAATGGGTATTAACTGGGATAAATGTACTTTAAAATGGCGATTCACATTCAGAAAGAAGGTAGAAAAAGGGATCTGAAGTCCACCATGTTCAAGATGTTGAAGATATATACCAATAGCAGAATCTGGAAGTAAGTTCATGGTTAATTATGGATCAGGAATTCGGGGACGCAGATCCAAGGGAATATCAAACTTTCTTATAGCCAACTTCAAATCATCGTCAGTCATGGTAGAAACTCTTATGTGCATACGCATTTAGGGTCGCGGGTTTTAGACGGTCCCACCCTACTCTTAGTGGGTAACCTCCTCGTCATCTGAAGTGGTCGAACCAGAAAACAAAGATAAGAAGCTAGTTATTAAGAAAGAGAGAAAAATCACACATGTGGAGAAAGATAAGCGCAATAGGTGGGCGAAAATGGTAGAACTATAATGAAAAAAGAGAAAGAGACATCATATATATAAGGCTAGCCGGAAAAACCAAGAGTCTCTGACAATCACAATTTACGAGACACCATCTGCACCGTGGAATCCCGAAGGACATGACACGTGATAATATCCCAAGTAGCGATGAACAGAAGATGAACTTTTAAATCGCGTATATGAACAGGACCGGTCAATGATGACAGTCTGAGAAGACATTTACCGAGTCATAATACATGTTGGCAAAGGAATGGTTGGACTAGAGTATCAGTTCATTATAGCAAATATAATAAACTAATACTGGGGGACATGTTCGCGTATGTCTCCGGCTCTATGCCGGAGTCATAAGGGTTTGACCAAAGACTTTGACACGTAAGAGAGAGAAAGACGACAAGATCCCGCATATCTCGGAGTGATTCATCTTATCCAAGGAGTAACGTATTATCCAGCGGTCCCAGCCACGGGCCGCCGCCAACTTTCCACTATGCATAGGATCTAAAGTCTTGTGTATTGTGCCTATCCTAATGACATGACTAGTCATACAGGTTTGCCTTTTTACTCGGTTATAAATACCCCTCATATTTATTATATCAAGGACACACAATACACATCATTTACTCTAATTCAATTACATTCCTCCGGTATTCTACACCGGACACCACTCTCGTGATAGTTCCTTACTCTCACAACGGAGCTTGGTCTCAGGGTCACCCGTGGGGCAAGCTAACGTGTGTTTCTTGATACTGCATGATAGGCCATACCTACAAGCATACCATATTTGTGATCGAAGCATAATCTAGCAAGGTTTGTTCGCCGGCGGAATTTTGTTTCAACATATATCATCAATTTTCTGTCGTTTGAAATGTTCGTTGCTATGCACGGATACTCGTCTGGTTAGATTAATGATAACAAAATTAAAATATTATAATATACCTTCTACAAGAAATATTTGGTTCTACAATTTTCATGCACCAAACTTTTTGATCCAATGATGTAGGGCTGAGCAACGGTTTAAACTGAACTGAACATGAAAAAATCGAATCGAACCAAAAACTGATATTGAGAAAAACATAAACTGAACCCCAAACCGAATTAAACCGAACAAAACCGACATAAATATAGAAAACCAAAAATAGTCGATTCGGTGTCAATCAGTTCGATTCAGCTCGGTTTCTCGGTTCAGTCTGTTGGATTTGTTCAGCCTAAAATGATGTTTACCATTCTAACTAGGATATAAAAAAATTGTGTTACATACGGAAATATGTGGATTTTAAGATCGAGATCTTGTTTAGAATTGTTTTTCGTGCCACTACACTATAACATTTTGGATAACTACCTTTGATCATAGTTTATAAAACAAGAAAAATAAAACACAAATTTCAAGTTTGAGATTTTAAAATAAAAAACCGCCATTGCCGGGGATCGAACCCGGGTCACATGCTAGACAAGCAGGAATACTTCTATACAACAACGACTTGGTTGATAAATGTGTAGATTATATATATATATATAATAGCTCTATCCTTTATTCGGTGTTCGAATGGACTTATTTTGCTAGCTTATGAACTTATTTGATTTTGGAAAAGCTCCTAACCCCACTTTTTCTGCGCCTTATCCGATAATCAAGTCCAGCTTCAACTTGATAAGCTCATAACAAAATAAAAAATGAGCTTTTTCTCGATTGTTTGAGTTTATACACCCGTTATGACTTATTTGGATTTTGGCTTATGCTTTATAACCTCACTTTTTGTGGCTTATTTTGAAACTTTTCGGCTTATATAAGTCTCTTATCAAGATAAGCCTTCTATATTATATAATCCGAAAAGTCTGTTATCAAGATAAACATTACAAAATCTGCTAATCCAGACATTTTGTTTTTAGCTTATACATTGGGTTATGACTTATTTGGTTTTTGGCTTATGTTTCATAACCTCACTTTTTGTAGCTTATTTTGCAATTTTTCGGCTTTGAGACCATCAGGTTACACCTTTGGTAGATAATACTTTTGTTGTTTGGATATCTTTGATTTCAAATGTTAGTTATTTAAAATAGATTATGACATTTTAACATAAAGACCTTGTAGGACTTTATGAACATGGATGTTAGTTGAAAAACGTTTATCTTGATTTGTAGTTACTATGAATTCGAATGGTTTTGCTTCTTCTTTAAACTTTTTCCTACCATGATCTATTGATTTCGTTCGTTATTAGTTAAAAAAAAATTCTTCCAATTTAACTTTTCAATTTTGTTGAATACTAACCATTCAACACGCCGTTGTTCTCAAAACGCTAATATGATATTTAATTTTTAATCCTCGCGTTATGATACTGCATATCGTTTCTTGATAACGATGGTCTTGGAAGCCAACTATAGTTCTGGGTCAAAACGGGTCGGGTTGTTATTGGGTTGTGGCGAGTTGGCAAACAATATCAAGCATTTAGATTCTGTTGTATACATCTCATTTATTAAAAGTCAGATCTTGATCATTTGAATTGTAAATACGTATTGATTTTGTCACTCAGATATAACCAAAACTTCGCTCGAAGTGGTGTTTATTTTAGTTTTGTAATAGTAGTTTCTAAGTTTAATCGTAAATATCTATTAACTAGAAGTTGAAAAGCAACAAGTTTGGCACCGTAAGTCAATGACCAAATTTATTCTAATTCCTGAATACTAACGAGTTACGTTTAGTTTTTGTTTTAAAGAACTCCCAAACACCTAATATACAGTTAATTATCTCCCCCATTAGATGTCAGCTGGCAATCAGCATAGTCTCTTTGATGATGTAGTTGCAGAACCAGGTTGTATGAAATATTTCACCAACAAGGAGTGCCTTAAGGCTCACATTCAATCTAGCCATCAGCACACTGAGTGTGAGATTTGCGGCAGTAAACAACTGAGAAAGTATATCAAACGCCACCTTCAGACACATGACAAAGTGTTTTCAAAGGAGAGGATCGTATGCTGCAGCTTTGATGGATGCAACCTAACATTCTCAAACGTAAGAAACACATGCTGATTTAAATGTCTTTTAAGTACAATGTTAGAATCAGCTCGGGCACCCCATTAGACAATACAACAAAACTTATGATCATATGTAAAATGCAAAATTGGAATCTACAACAACAGATAGAATCTGTTCATATCCAAGAAAATCCATCTAAATGTAGTTTTTCTAGTTGTGGAATGCGGTTTTCTTACAAACACGTGAGGGACAATCATGAGAAATATGGGCTTCATGTTTACACGCTGGTAAGAATAAGATCATTCTCTAAAGCTTTTGTCCAAAATTTTAAGACCTGCATTATTTGAATTATCTTGTGATATTTATGTATTTTAGGGTGATTTTATGGAGTCTGATAAACAATTTCATTCGAAGCCGAGGGGTGGTGTGAAAAGGAAACTCCTAGACACAATAACAGCACTTTTGACAAAGAAGACGTTTCCGCCTAGGAAATATGATGACATACAGGGCTATGACAACGTCTCATGGTTTAGTAACGGCAGTTGATGAAGACACTAAAATTAGATTAACATGTATGTTTGTTGTCCATTATCATGTAATGTATATCCTTTATGGCGCATAACTTTAACTGTATGTAATTGTGTCTTCTAAGTCAAGGACATCAGTAGCGCCTTTTGTCTAATTAATGTATTATCGGGTATGTAAAGCACATTTTTGCGACATGAATGCAAAAATCTTAAGCATCGACTTGGCCTTTAAGGCAAGGATATCAGTAGCGCCTTTTGTCTAATTGCAGTATATATTTCTTCTTTGTAATCACACAAATGCGAAAGATCGTGTGTATATTCTACTATGATTTGTATGAGAAATAAAAGAAATTTGGAAACGAATAATTCCCTAATCAATTAAACGTGACAAATGACTAAAGGTTCGTCCGTTTTCGCTGAACAAACACACTGAACACGTGTCGAATTGAAAATGATGACACGGGTTGCCTACAATATGCTCAGTTTAGTCTTTCTTTACTAAACCAAATTAACAGGCTTACAAATGTGGAACATCTTACCTCAAATGAGTAAAAAGAGCATGACGTGAGAATTCAGTAACAAACCCAATAACAAACTTACTCAGATCATGTTGTCATGCTTTGTTATTACTGAACCTACAACTATATGACACTCAAGCAACATACTATTATACGTACCAGACGTTAAAATAAACATTCTACTCATATTTAATGCCACATACTAAAACTGATCATGTGTTAAATACAAGAGTAAAATGCAGAAATCATACTTGTGGTATTCTATTTTTGCAGATTTAGTAACTAGTGTTTCGAAAGTGCTAGTGTTTCGAAAGTGCATGCGACCTACCTGGTCTTTGTGTTTTGTATCATTTTGATACTTTGACTTAATGATTGTTAAAATTGACTGTTACTAAAAGGACAATTTTGTCTTTTTCTTTATCTTCTTCCCCAAAACACATGAAGATACCCAGATTTGATTTGAATAATTTTTTGTCAAAATCATTTTGAATAATTCTTGGTAAAAAAACTCTAATAATCTTGTATCCCCTGACAACATTTCTTATCAAGAACTTTCTATACATTTGGAGTCTGAATCCTAATTTCCATAAAACGGCAACATGTGATAATTCACTAATACAACTAATTTCAACAACATTGACTAATGAACCATCCTAATATCCATAAAACAAGCCTACCAAACGAAAAACACAGCTTCCAACATCATAAGATTATCTAGCCATCATAACATATCATCATATCACGACCTTAATACATAATTAAAATATGAAACAAAGGCCATATTAAAACTTCGGCAAAGTGGGTGCGGTAATTTGTCTATAATCTTTTTTTCACAAACAAGGAAGTAAAAGTTGCACTAATTAGCAAAGTGAGTTAATGTGTGTGTTTTTTATTCTCCTTACAATCACGTTCTTTGTAATCTAAATCTAACTAGTGATACACCATACTGAATTTTCATAAGATCATTATTGTTAGGATCAACATTTGGATAGCAATAGCATTCTCCATAGTTCAGTAACAAAGTCTAGTATGCATGTATGAAAGGATATAGAATTATTCAAATTGATTTTTGACCAAGAATCATTCAAATCGAAATCTGGGTTTGTTTGTTGTGTTTTGGGGAAGAAGACAAAGAAAAGACAAAATTGTCACTTTAGTAACGGTCAATTTTTAACAATCGTTAAATCAAAGTATCAAAATAATACAAAACACGAAGACCAAGTAGGCCGTCTGCACTTTCGAAACATTGGTTACTAAATATGCAAAAATGAAATACCACAAGTATGATTTATGCATTTTACTCTAAATACAATCAAGTACACATTATACAGTAAACACTACAAGCATTGTGCTGATACTTTGCAAGGAATACTATCACTAACTTAGTGTTTTTAAATTACTGTAATACTTTAGAGTAAAGTTGAGAGGGTAGGACATCCTGCATCACTACTACCTCAAGACTCAAGTATTAGACATTGCTCTTGATTCACGTAGGTAAATATCACTTTGGTCGACAAAATATTGTTTTTTTAACTGTTATACATTAGAGTGAAGATGGATTTAAAATTACAAAAAGGCAATTGACCTACTGAATCAGGATTACAAACCAAATAACATAAGATGCGGTGAATATAGGAAAACGAAGACAACTAAAATATCTTAGGTAAATGTTTAACCTGACCATATGCAATTTTAAGCATGCAAGAACAATGTTATCCCCCTACTTAAAAGTAGGTCGGTCACTTTTTAATATGTTTCTTTTGTTGTTGTGTACTTTGGTTGTTGGTTTAGTCTGCAATTGAAGTTCTAAAAATTCAAAAAAGTCGTGAAAAATCTTAATGTACGTGTCATTGAATTTGATGTGAATTGAAGTTTTTTGTATCCTGCTATGATTACCATAAGTTCATAACGGATCCAAATTAATCACAACATTTGGTTAACCTAGAACAGATGTAGTTTCTTAACTCAAATTTTGAAACTTGCACAGTGGAGTATAAAATATATTGTAGTTGAAATAAGAAGTAGCTTTTTAAATATGTTAATCAAACAGGAAAATCTGCGTAATTAGTACGAGTACTTATTTCTGCTTCTCATGTTTAATACTACACGCGGTGTGAAATATGTTAGGCCTTACTTGGATACATGATGCAGTAGAGTTTTATCATATATATGTAGCATAACAGTGGCGAAGGTAATTGGTAGTTATATTTTTTACTTACATTTTCTCAAGCAGGTTCTGATTATCTTACGTTTAATTTGTCTTTTAATCAAACGGCCTGACAGGTCATTGTGCTAAATTGGGTCAGATTGGTCTTTGTTTTCATATCAGAAAGAAATGCACTGCCAATAAAAAAAAGGAATCCAACCAGGTATTTCACAACAAAAAGGGCAGTAGCTAAAGGCCTTACAGCGTGCAAAAACCGCAAGACGTATCGGTAAATTTTTAAAGGAAAAGAAACACCTACGCGTTTAAGAAACTGAAAAACCTCGCAGTTTCATACCCACTCGGGTGATGCTTTCAGGCACAACAAAACTAACATATACAAATGATATAGGGTTCAATTGTCGGGTCAATTAAGTGGAGTTATCGGGTCACGGGTTCGATTATTGTGTAAAGCCGGTCGAGTCGACAAGTCAGAGTTCGACCTTGGTCGAGTTGTCCGATCACGGATTCGACCACCAGGTCAAATAGCTTATCGTTAATTATTTTCGCTAAGCGCGAGTATATATGTCTAGTTCTAACTATAAAAAGATACTAAAAATTCGAGATTACTTCCTTTGATCATGGTTTATAAAGCAAGGATATATAAAATGAAGTCAGAAGTGAAGCTTAGAAAATGTTAATTCCTATAAACTGCAAAATTATGAAACAAGAAAAATAAAATACAAATTCCAAGTTTGAAATTAAAAAAAAAAACTATCGCCATTGCCGGGGATTGAACCCGGGTCTCCTACTAGACAGGAAGGAATACTAACCACTATACTACAACGACTTTGTTGATGAATGTGTAGATTATTTATACTTAAAAGCTCTATCGTCACGAGTTCGACCTTGGTCGAGTCGTCCGATCACGGATTCGACTACCGGGTCAAATAGCTTATCATTAATTATTTTCGCTAAGCGCGAGTATATATGTCTAGTTCTAACTATAAAAAGATACAAAAAAATTCGAGATTACTTCCTTTGATCATGGTTTATAAAGCAAGGATATATAAAATAAAGTCATACAATGAGAAGAGAAGCTTAGATAATGTTGAATTCCTATAAACTGCAAAATTATGAAACAAGAAAAATAAAATACAAATTCCAAGTTTGAAATTTAAAAAAAAAACTATCGCCATTGCCGGGGATCGAACCCAGGTCTCCTACTAGACAGGAAGGAATACTAACCACTATACTACAACGACTTGGTTGATGAATGTGTAGATTATTTACACTTAAAAGCTCTATCATCACGAGTTCGACCTTGGTCGAGTCGTCCGATCACGGATTCGACCACCGGGTCAAATAGCTTATCGTTAATTATTTTCGCTAAGCGCGAGTATATATGTCTAGTTCTAACTATAAAAAGATACAAAAAAATTCGAGATTACTTCCTTTGATCATGGTTTATAAAGCAAGGATATATTAAATAAAGTCATACAATGAGAAGTGAAGCTTAGATAATGCTGAATTCCTATAAATTGCAAAATTATGAAACAAGAAAAATAAAATACAAATTCCAAGTTTGAAATTTAAAAAAAAAACTATCGCCATTGCCGGGGATCGAACCCAGGTCTCCTACTGGACAGGAAGGAATACTAACCACTATACTACAACGACTTTGTTGATGAATGTGTAGATTATTTATACTTAAAAGCTCTATCGTCACGAGTTCGACCTTGGTCGAGTCGTACGATCACGGATTCGACTACCAGGTCAAATAGCTTATCGTTAATTATTTTCGCTAAGCGCGAGTATATATGTCTAGTTCTAACTATAAAAAGATACTAAAAATTCGAGATTACTTCCTTTGATCATGGTTTATAAGGCAAGGATATATAAAATGAAGTCATACAATGAGAAGTGAAGCTTAGAAAATGTTGAATTCCTATAAACTGCAAAATTATGAAACAAGAAAAATAAAATACAAATTCCAAGTTTGAAATTTAAAAAAAAAAACTATGGCCTTTGCCGGTGATCGAACCCAGGTCTCCTACTAGACAGGAAGGAATACTAACCACTATACTACAACGACTTTGTTGATGAATGTGTAGATTATTTATACTTAAAATCTCTATCGTCACGAGTTCGACCTTGGTCGAGTCGTCCGATCACGGGTTTGACTACCGGGTCAAATAGCTTATCGTTAATTATTTTCGCTAAGCGCGAGTATATATGTCTAGTTCTAACTATAAAAAGATATTAAAAATTCGAGATTACTTCCTTTCCTTTGATCATGGTTTATAAAGCTAGGATATATAAAATGAAGTCATACAATGAGAAGTGAAGTTGAGAAAATGTTGAATTCTCATAAACTGCAAAATTATGAAACAAGAAAAATAAAATACAAATTCCAAGTTTGAAATTAAAAAAAAAAACTATCGCCATTGCCGGGGATCGAACCCAGGTCTCCTACTAGACAGGTAGGAATACTAACCACTATACTACAACGACTTTGTTGATGAATGTCTAGATTATTTATACTTAAAAGCTCTATCATCACGAGTTCGACCTTGGTCGAGTCGTCCGATCACGGATTCGACCACCGGGTCAGATAGCATATCGTTAATTATTTTCGCTAAACGCGAGTATATATGTCTAGTTCTAACTATAAAAAGATACTAAAAATTCGAGATTACTTGGTTTGATCATGGTTTATAAAGCAAGGATATATAAAATGAAGTCATACAATGAGAAGTGAAGCTCAGAAAATGTTGAATTCCTATAAACTGCAAAATTATGAACAAGAAAAATAAATTACAAATTCCAAGTTTGAAATTTAAAAAAAAAAACTATCGCCATTGCCGGGGATCGAACCCGGGTCTCGTACTAGACAGGTAGGAATACTAACCACTATACTACAACGACTTTGTTGATGAATGTGTAGATTATTTATACTTAAAAGCTCTATCGTATATTAATTGTTTGAATCAGCTTAGTTTGTCAGCTTATATGAACTTATTTGATTTTCGAAAAGCTCCTAACCCCAGTTTTTCTGCATCTTATATAAAAAGTTTCAAAATAAGCCACAAAAAGTGAGGTTATAAAGCATAAGCCAAAAACCAAATAACCTTCTATATTATATAATCCGAAAAGTCTATTATCAAGATAAACTTTACAAAATCTGCTAATCCAGACATTTTGTTTTTATACATTGGGTTATGTCTTATTTGGTTTTTGGCTTATGTTTCATAACCTCACTTTTTGTAGCTTATTTTGAAATTTTTTGGCTTTGAGACCAGCAGGTTACACCTTTGGTAGATAATACTTTTGTTGTTAGGATATCTTTGATTTCAAATTTTAGTTATTTAAAATTGATTATGACATTTTAACATAAAGACCTTGTAGGACTTTATGAACATGGATGTTAGTTGAAAAATGTTTATCTTGATTTGTAGTTACTATGAATTCAAATGGTTTTGCTTCTTCTTTAAACTTTTTCCTCCCATGATTTATTCAGGTATGATTTCGTTCGTTATTAGTTAAAAAAAATTCTTCGAATTTAACTTTTCAATTTTGTTGAATACTAACCATTTAACACGCCGTTGTTCTCAAAACGCTAATATGATATTTATTTTCTAATCCTCGCGAGTAGGTTAACTTATGATACTGCATATCGTTTCATGATAATGATGGTCTCGGAAGCCAACTATAAAATATCAGGTTATAAGGTTCTTGGTCAAAACGGGTCGGGTTGTTATTGAGTTGGCAACAATATCAAGCATAATTAGATTCTGGTTTATACATCTCATTTATTAAAAGTCAGATCTTGATCATTTGAATTGTAAATACGTATTGATTTTGTCACTCAGATATAACCAAAATTTTGCTCGAAGTGGTGTTTTTTTTATTGTTTTAGTTTTGTAAAAGTAGTTTCTAAGTTGAATAGTAAATATCTATTAACTTAGAAGTTGAAAAGCAACAAGTTTGGCACCGTAAGACGTAAGTCAATGACCAAATTTATTCTAATTCCTGAATACTAACAAGTTACGTTTAGTTTTTGTTTTAAAGAACTCCCAAACACCTAATATACAGTTAATTATCTCCCCCATTAGATGTCAGCTGGCAATCAGCATAGTCTCTTTGATGATGTAGTTGCAGAACCAGGTTGTATGAAATATTTCACCAACAAGGAGTGCCTTAAGGCTCACATTCAATCTAGCCATCAGCACAATGAGTGTGAGATTTGCGGCAGTAAACAACTGAGAAAGTATATCAAACGCCACCTTCAGACACATGACAAAGTGTTTTCAAAGGAGAGGATCGTATGCTGCAGCTTTGATGGATGCAACCTAACATTCTCAAACGTAAGAAACACATGCTCATTTAAATATCTTTTAAGTACAATGTTAGAATCAGCTCGGGCACCCCATTAGACAATACAACAAAACTTATGATCATATGTAAAATGCATAATTTGAATGTACAACAAGACATAAAATCTGTTCATATCCAAGAAAAGCCATCTATATGCCGTTTTTCTGGTTGTGGAATGCGGTTTTCTTACAAACACGTGAGGGGCGGCAATCATGAGAAATATGGGCTTCATGTTTACACCCTGGTAAGAATAAGATCATTCTCTAAAGCTTTTGTCCAAAATTTTAAGACCTGCATTATTTGAATTATCTTGTGATATTTATGTATTTTAGGGTGATTTTATGGAGTCTGATAAAAAATTTCATTCGAAGCCAAGGGGTGGTGTGAAAAGGAAACTCCTAGACACAATAACAGCACTTTTGACAAAGAAGACGTCTCCGCCTAGGAAAAATGATGACATACAGGGCTATGACAACGTCTCATGGTTTACTAACGGCAGTTGATGAAGACACTAAAATTAGATTAACATGTATGTTTGTTGTCCATTATCATGTAATGTATATCCTTTATGGCGCATAACTTTAACTGTATGTAATTGTGTCTTCTAAGGCAAGGATATCAGTAGCACCTTTTGTCTAATTAATGTATTATCGGGTATGTAAAGCACATTTTTGCGACATGAATGCAAAAATATTATGCATCGACTTGGCCTTTAAGGCAAGGATATCAGTATTTGTATGAGAAATAAAAAAAATTGGAAACGAATAATTCCCTAATCAATTAAACGTGACAAATGACTAAAGGTTCGTCCGTTTTCGCTGAACGAACACACCGAACACGTGTCGAATTGAAAATGATGACACGGGTTGCCTACAATATGCTCAGGTTAGTCTTTCTTTACTAAACCAAATTAACAGTCTTACAAATGTGGAACATCTTACCTCAAATGAGTAAAAAGAGCATAACGAGAGAATTCAGTAACAAACCCAATAACAAACTTGCTCAGATCATGTTGTCATGCTTTGTTATTACTGAACCTACAATTATATGCCACTCAAGCAACATACTATTATACGTACCAGACGTTAAAATAAACATTCTACTCATATTTAGCGCCACATACTAAAACTGATCATGTGTTAAATACAATCAAGTACACATTATACAGTAAATACTACAAGCATTGTGCTGATACTTTGCAAGGAATACTATCACTAACTTAGTGTTTTTAAATTACTGTAATACTTTAGAGTAAAGCTGAGAGGGTAGGACATCCTGCATCACTGGCTCAAGTATTAGACATTGCTCTTGATTCACGTAGGTAAATATCACTTTGGTCGACAAAATATTGTTTTTTTAACTGTTATACATTAGAGTGAAGATGGATTTAAAATTACAAAAAGGCAATTGACCTACTGAATCAGGATTACAAACCAAATAACATAGGATGCAGTGAATATAGGAAAACGAAGACAACTAAAATATCTTAGGTAAATGTTTAACCTGGCCATATGCAATTTTAAGCCGGCAAGAACAATGTTATCCCCCTACTTAAAAGTAGGTCTGTCACTTTTTAATATGTTTCTTTTGTTGTTGTGTACTTTGGCTGTTGGTTTAGTCTGCAATTGAAGTTCTAAAAATTCAAAAAAGTCATGAAAAATCTTAATGTACGTGTCATTGAATTTGATGTGAATTGAAGTTTTTGTATCCTTACTGTAAGTTCGTAATGAATCCAAATTAATCACAACATTTGGTTAACCTAGAACAGATGTAGTTTCTTAACTCAAATTTTGAAACTTGAACAGTGGAGTATAAAATATACTGTAGTTGAAATAAGAAATAGCTTTTTAAATATGTTAATCAAACAGGAAAATATGCCTAATTAGTACGAGTACTTATTTCTGCTTCTCATGTTTAATACTACGCGTGGTCAGTGGCGGACGCAGGAAATTGTATTGTGGGGGGAAAAAAAAAATTTGACAATAGCAAGACGAAAAAAAATTAAAAATCCTTAAAAAATCGAGTATTATAACTTAAATATGGGAGATTTTTAGGTTTTACAGTGTTAAATATTGGATTTTAATGTGTGAGTGGGGGGCAATTTGAGTTTCGAATGGGGGGCACTTTAAAAAAACGCTCAAAATTAACAAAAAATTACACTGTAATTTTGTATTTTTGATCTAGCCATGGGGGGCACCGCCACCCCGTACCCAAAGGGTACGTCCGCCCCTGCACGTGGTGTGAAATATGTTAGGCCTTACTTGGATACATGATTAGTAGAGTTTTATCATATATATGTAGCATAACAGTGGCGAAGGTAATTGGTAGTTATATTTTTTACTTACATTTTCTCAAGCAGGTTCTGATTATCTTACGTTTAATTCGTCTTTTAATCAAACGGCCTGACAGGTCATTGTGCTAACGTGGGTCAGATTGGTCTTTGTTTTCATATCAGAAAGAAATGCACTGCCAATAAAAAAAGGAATCCAACCAGGTATTTCACAACAACAAAAAGGGCAGTAGCTAAAGGGCTTACAGCGTGCGAAAACCAGCGGTAAATTTTTAAAGGAAAAGAAACACCTACGCGTTTAAGAAACTGAAAAACCTCGCAGTTTCATACCCACTTGGGTGATGCTTTCAGGCACAACAAAACTAACATATACAAATGATATAGGGTTCAAATGTCGGGTCAATTAAGTGGAGTTATCGGGTCACGGGTTCGATTATTGGGTAAAGCCGATCGAGTCGACAAGTCACGAGTTCGACCTTGGTCGAGTTGTCCGATCACGGATTCGACCACCAGGTCAAATAACTTATCGTTAATTATTTTCGCTAAGCGCGAGTATATATGTCTAGTTCTAACTAAAAAAAGATACTAAAAATTCGAGATTACTTCCTTTGATCATGGTTTATAAAGCAAGGATATATAAAATGAAGTCATACAATGAGAAGTGAAGCTTAGAAAATGTTGAATTCCTATAAACTGCAAAATTATGAAACAAGAAAAATAAAATACAAATTCCAAGTTTGAAATTTTTAAAAAAAAAACTATCGCCATTGCCGGGGATCGAACCCGGGTCTCCTACTGGACAGGAAGGAATACTAACCACTATACTACAACGACTTTATTGATGAATGTGTAGATTATTTATACTTAAAAGCTCTATCGTCACGAATTCGACCTTGGTCGTGTCGTCCGATCACGGATTCGACCACCGGGTCAAATAGCTTATCGTTAATTATTTTCGCTAAGCGCGAGTATATATGTCTAGTTCTAACTATAAAAAGATACAAAAAAATTCGAGATTACTTCCTTTGATCATGGTTTATAAAGCAAGGATATATAAAATGAAGTCATACAATGAGAAGTGAAGCTTAGATAATGTTGAATTCCTATAAACTGCAAAATTATAAAACAAGGAAAATAAAATACAAATTCCAAGTTTGAAATTTAAAAAAAAAAACTATCGCCATTGCCGGGGATCGAACCCGGGTCTCCTACTGGACAGGAAGGAATACTAACCACTATACTACAACGACTTTGTTGATGAATGTGTAGATTATTTATACTTAAAAGCTCTATCGTCACGAGTTCGACCTTGGTCGAGTCGTCCGATCACGGATTCGACTACCGGGTCAAATAGCTTATCATTAATTATTTTCGCTAAGTGCGAGTATATATGTCTAGTTCTAACTATAAAAAGATACTTAAAATTCAAGATTACTTCCTTTGATCATGGTTTATAAAGCAAGGATATATAAAATGAAGTCATACAATGAGAAGTGAAGCTTAGAAAATGTGGAATTCATATAAACTGCAAAATTATGAAACAAGAAAAATAAACTACAAATTCCAAGTTTGAAATTTAAAAAAAAAAACTATCGCCATTGCCGGGGATCGAACCCGGGTCTCCTACTGGACAGGAAGGAATACTAACCACTATACTACAACGACTTTGTTGATGAATGTGTAGATTATTTATACTTAAAAGCTCTATCGTCACGAGTTCGACCTTGTTCGAGTCGTCCGATCACGGATTCGACTACCGGGTCAAATAGCTTATCGTTAATTGTTTTCGCTAAGCGCGAGTATATATGTCTAGTTCTAACTATAAAAAGATACTAAAAATTCGAGATTACTTCCTTTGATCATGGTTTATAAAGCAAGGATATATAAAATGAAGTCATACAATGAGAAGTGAAGCTTAGAAAATGTGGAATTCATATAAACTGCAAAATTATGAAACAAGAAAAATAAAATACAAATTCCAAGTTTGAAATTTAAAAAAAAAACTATCGCCATTGTCGGGGATCGAACCCGGGTCTCCTACTGGACAGGAAGGAATACTAACCACTATACTACAACGACTTTATTGATGAATGTGTAGATTATTTATACTTAAAAGCTCTATCGTCACGAGTTCGACCTTGGTCGAGTCGTCCGATCACGGATTCGACCACCGGGTCAAATAGCGTATCGTTAATTATTTTCGCTAAGCGCGAGTATATATGTCTAGTTCTAACTATAAAAAGATACAAAAAAATTCGAGATTACTTCCTTTGATCATGGTTTATAAAGCAAGGATATATAAAATGAAGTCATACAATGAGAAGTGAAGCTTAGATAATGTTGAATTCCTATAAACTACAAAATTATGAAACAACAAAAATAAAATACAAATTCCAAGTTTGAAATTTAAAAAAAAACTATCGCCATTGCCGGGGATCGAACCCGGGTCTCCTACTGGACAGGAAGGAATACTAACCACTATACTACAACGACTTTGTTGATGAATGTGTAGATTATTTATACTTAAAAGCTCTATCGTCACGAGTTCGACCTTGGTCGAGTCGTCCGATCACGGATTCGAATACCGGGTCAAATAGCTTATCGTTAATTATTTTCGCTAAGCGCGAGTATATATGTCTAGTTCTAACTATAAAAAGATACTTAAAATTCGAGATTACTTCCTTTGATCATGGTTTATAAAGCAAGGATATATAAAATGAAGTCATACAATGAGAAGTGAAGCTTAGAAAATGTGGAATTCATATAAACTGCAAAATTATGAAACAAGAAAAATAAAATACAAATTCCAAGTTTGAAATTTAAAAAAAAAAACTATCGCCATTGCCGGGGATCGAACCCGCGTCTCCTACTGGACAGGAAGGAATACTAACCACTATACTACAACGACTTTGTTGATGAATGTGTAGATTATTTATACTTAAAAGCTCTATCGTCACGAGTTCGACCTTGGTCGAGTCGTCCGATCACGGATTCGACTACCGGGTCAAATAGCTTATCGTTAATTATTTTCGCTAAGCGCGAGTATATAAGTCTAGTTCTAACTATAAAAAGATACTAAAAATTCGAGATTACTTCCTTTGATCATGGTTTATAAAGCAAGGATATATAAAATGAAGTCATACAATGAGAAGTGAAGCTTAGAAAATGTGGAATTCATATAAACTGCAAAATTATGAAACAAGAAAAATAAAATACAAATTCCAAGTTTTAAATTTAAAAAAAAAACTATCGCCATTGCCGGGGATCGAACCCGGGTCTCCTACTGGACAGGAAGGAATACTAACCACTATACTACAACGACTTTGTTGATGAATGTGTAGATTATTTATACTTAAAAGCTCTATCGTCACGAGTTCGACCTTGGTCGAGTCGTCCGATAACGGATTCGACCACCAAGTAAAATAGCGTATCGTTAATTATTTTCGCTAAGCACGAGTATATATGTATAGTTCTAACTATAATAAGATACTAAAAATTCAAGATTACTTCCTTTGATCATGGTTTATAAAGCTAGGATATATAAGAAAAATTAAATACAAATTCCTAGTTTGAAATTTAAAAAAAAAACTATCGCCATTGCCGGGGATCAAACCCGGGTCTCCTACTAGATAGGTAGGAATACTAACCACTATAGTACAACGACTTTGTTAATGAATGTGTAGATTATTTAAACTTAAAAGCTCTATGTATTAAGTGTTTGAATCAGCTTAGTTTGCCAGCTTATATGAACTTATTTGATTTTGGAAAAGCTCCTAACCCCACTTTTTCTACATCTTATCTGATAATCGAGTCAAGCGTCAACTTGATAAGCTCATAATAAAAATAAAATACAAATTCCAAGTTTGAAATTTAAAAAAAACTATCGCCATTACCGAGGATCGAACCCGAGTCTCCTACTAGACAGGTAGGAATACTAACCACTATACTACAATGACTTTGTTGATGAATGTGTAGATTATTTATACTTAAACGCTCTATCATATATTAAGTGTTTGAATCATCTTAGTTTGCCAGCTTATATGAACTTATTTGATTTTGGAAAAGCTCCTAACCCCACTTTTTCTGCATCTTATCCGATAATCGAGTCAAGCGTCAACTTGATAAGCTGATAAGAAAAATAAAATACAAATTCCAAGTTTTCAATTTAAAAAAAAAACTATCGCCATTGCCGGGGATCGAACCCGGGTCTCCTACTGGACAGGTAGGAATACTAACCACTATACTACAACGACTTTGTTAATGAATGTGTAGATTATTTATACTTAAAAGCTCTATAGTATTAAGTGTTTGAATCAGCTTAGTTTGCGAGCTTATGAACTTATTTGATTTTGGAAAAGCTCCTAACCACACTTTTTCGGCATCTTATCCGATAATCGAGTCAAGCGTCAACTTGATAAGCTCATAAGAAAAATAAATTACAAATTCCAAGTTTGAAATTTTAAAAAAAATTTCGCCATTGATGGGGATCGAACCCGGGTCTCCTACTAGACAGGTAGGAATACTAACCACTATACTACAACGACTTCGTTCATGAATGTGTACATTATTTATACTTAAAAGCTCTATCGTATATTTTGTGTTTGAATCATCTTAGTTTGCCAGCTTATATGAACTTATTCGATTTTTTAAAAGCTCCTAACCCCACTTTTTCTGCATCTTATCCGATAATCGAGTCAAGCGTCAACTTGATAAGCTCATAAGAAAATTAAAATACAAATTCCAAGTTTGAAATTAAAAAAAAACTATCGCCTTTGTCGGGGATCGAACCTGGGTCTCCTACTGGACAGGTAGGAATACTAACCACTATATTACAACGACCTTGTTGATGAATGTGTAGATTATTTATACTTAAAAGCTCTATCGTATATATAGTGTTTGAATCAACTTAGTTTGCCAGCTTATATGAACTTATTTGATTTTGGAAAAGCTCCTAACCCCACTTTTTCTACATCTTATCCGATAATCGAGTCAAGCGTCAACTTGATAAGCTCATAAGAAAAATAAAATACAAATTCCAAGTTTGAAATTTAAAAAAAAAAAACTATCGCCATTGTCGGGGATCGAACCTGGATCTCCTACATGACAGGTAGGAATACTAACCATTATACTACAACGACTTTGTTGATGAACGTGTAGATTGTTTATACTTAAAAGCTCTATCGTATATTAAGTGTTTGAATCAACTTAATTTGCGAGCTTATACGAACTTATTTGATTTTGGAAAAGCTCCAAACCTCACTTTTTCTGCATCTTATCCGATAATCGAGTCAAGCGTCAACTTGATAAGCTCATAAGATAAATAAAATACAAATTCCAAGTTTGAAATTTAAAAAAAAACTATCGCCATTGCCAGGGATCGAACCCGGTTCTCCTACTGGACAGGTAGGAATACTAACCACTATTTTACAACGACTTTGTTGATGAATGTGTAGATTATTTAAACTTAAAAGCTCTATCGTATATTAAGTGTTTGAATTAGTTTAGTTTGCCAGCTTATATAAATTTATTTGATTTTGGAAAAGCTCTTAACCCCACTTTTTCTGCATCTTATCCGATAATCGAGTCAAGCGTCAACTTGATAAGCTCATAAGAAAAATAATATACAAATTCCAAGTTTGAAATTTTAAAAAAAAAACTATCGCCATTGCCGGGGATCGAACCCAGGTCTCCTACTGGACAGGTAGGAATACTAACCACTATACTACAACGACATTATTGATGAATGTGTAGATTATTTATACTTAAAAGCTCTATCATATATTAAGTGTTTGAATCAGCATAGTCCGCCAGCTTATATGAACTTATTTGATTTTGGAAAAGCTCTTAACCCCACTTTTTCTACATCTTATCTGATAATCGAGTCAAGCGTCAACTTGATAAGCTCATAAGAAAAATAAAATACAAATTCCTAGTTTGAAATTTAAAAAAAGAACTATCGCCATTGCCGGGGATCAAACCCGGGTCTCCTACTGGACAGGTAGGAATACTAACCACTATAGTACAACGACTTTGTTAATGAATGTGTAGATTATTTAAACTTAAAAGCTCTATAGTATTAAGTGTTTGAATCAGCTTAGTTTGCCAGCTTATATGAACTTATTTGATTTTGGAAAAGCTCCTAACCCCACTTTTTCTGCATCTTATCCGATAATCGAGTCAAGCGTCAACTTGATAAGCTCATAAGAAAAATAAAATACAAATTCTAAGTTTGAAATTTAAAAAAAAAACTATCGCTATTGTCGGTGATCGAACCCGGGTCTCCTACTAGACAGGTAGGAATACTAACCACTATACTACAACGACTTTGTTCATGAATGTGTAGATTATTTATACTTAAAAGCTCTATCATTTATTAAGTGTTTGAATCATCTTAGTTTGCCAGCTTATATGAACTTATTTGATTTTGGAAAAGCTCCTAACCCCACTTTTTCTGCATCTTATTCGATAATCGAGTCAAGCGTCAACTTGATAAGCTGATAAGAAAAATAAAATACAAATTCCAAGTTTTAAATTTAAAAAAAAAACTATCGCCATTGCCGGGGATCGAACCCGGGTCTCCTACTGGACAGGTAGGAATACTAACCACTATACTACAACGACTTTGTTAATGAATGTGTAGATTATTTATACTTAAAAGCTCTATAGTATTACGTGTTTGAATCAGCTTGGTTTGCGAGCTTATGAACTTATTTGATTTTGGAAAAGCTCCTAACCACACTTTTTCTGCATCTTATCCGATAATCGAGTCAAGCGTCAACTTGATAAGCTCATAAGAAAAATAAATTACAAATTCCAAGTTTGAAATTTTAAAAAAAAACTATCGCCATTGATGGGGATCAAACCCGGGTCTCCTACTAGACAGGTAGGAATACTAACCACTATACTACAACGACTTTGTTCATGAATGTGTACATTATTTATACTTAAAAGCTCTATCGTATATTTAGTGTTTGAATCATCTTAATTTGCCAGCTTATATGAACTTATTCGATTTTTTAAAAGCTCCTAACCCCACTTTTTCTACATCTTATCTGATAATCGAGTCAAGCGTCAACTTGATAAGCTCATAAGAAAATTAAAATACAAATTCCAAGTTTGAAATTAAAAAAAAACTATCGCCTTTGTCGGGGATCGAACCCGGGTCTCCTACTGGACAGGTAGGAATACTAACCACTATATTACAACGACCTTGTTGATGAATGTGTAGATTATTTATACTTAAAAGCTCTATCGTATATATAGTGTTTGAATCAACTTAGTTTGCCTGCTTATATGAACTTATTTGATTTTGGAAAAGCTCCTAACCCCACTTTTTCTACATCTTATCCGATAATCGAGTCAAGCGTCAACTTGATAAGCTCATAAGAAAAATAAAATACAAATTCCAAGTTTGAAATTTAAAAAAAACTATCGCCATTGTCGGGGATCGAACCTGGATCTCCTACATGACAGGTAGTAATACTAACCATTATACTACAACGACTTTGTTGATGAATGTGTAGATTGTTTATACTTAAAAGCTCTATCGTATATTAAGTGTTTGAATCAACTTAATTTGCGAGCTTATATGAACTTATTTGATTTTGGAAAAGCTCCAAACCTCACTTTTTCTGCATCTTATCCGATAATCGAGTCAAGCGTCAACTTGATAAGCTCATAAGATAAATAAAATACAAATTCCAAGTTTGAAATTTAAAAAAAAAACTATCGCCATTGCCAGCGATCGAACCCGGTTCTCCTACTGGACAGGTAGGAATACTAACCACTATTTTACAACGACTTTGTTGATGAATGTGTAGATTATTTAAACTTAAAAGCTCTATCGTATATTAAGTGTTTGAATTAGTTTAGTTTGCCAGCTTATATAAATTTATTTGATTTTGTAAAAGCTCTTAACCCCACTTTTTCTGCATCTTATCCGATAATCGAGTCAAGCGTCAACTTGATAAGAAATGCGAAAGATCGTGTGTATATTCTACTATGATTTGTATGAGAAATAAAAAAAATGGAAACGAATAATTCCCTAATCAATTAAACGTGACAAATGACTAAAGGTTCGTCCGTTTTAGCTGAACGAACACAACGAACACGTGTCGAATTGAAATTGATGACACGGGTTGCCTACAATATGCTCAGTTTAGTCTTTCTTTACTAAACCAAATTAACAGGCTTACAAATGTGGAACATCTTACCTCAAATGAGTAAAAAGAGCATGACGAGAGAATTCAGTAACAAACCCAATAACAAACTTGCTCAGATCATGTTGTCATGCTTTGTTATTACTGAACCTACAACTATATGCCACTCAAGCAACATACTATTATACGTACCAGACGTTAAAATAAACATTCTACTCATATTTAACGCCACATAATAAAACTGATCAGGCGTTAAATACAATCAAGTACACACTATACAGTAAATACTACAAGCATTGTGATGATACTTTGCAAGGAATACTATCACTAACTTAGTGTTTTTAAATTACTGTAATACTTTAGAGTAAAGTTGAGAGGGTAGGACATCCTGCATCACTACTACCAGCTCAAGTATTAGACATTGCTCTTGATTCACGTAGGTAAATATCACTTCAGTTGATAAAATATTTTGTTTTTAACTGTTATATATTAGAGTGAAGCTGGATTTAAAATTACAAAAATGCAATCGACCTACTGAATCAGGATTAGAAACCAAATAACATATAGGATGCGGTGAATATAGGAAAACGAAGACAACTAAAATATCTTAGGTAAATGTTTAACCTGGCCATATGCAATTTTAAGCCTGCAAGAACAATGTTATCCCCCTACTTAAAAGTAGGTCTGTCACTTTTTAATATGTTTCTTTTGTTGTTGTGTACTTTGGTTGTTGTTTTAGTCTGTAATTGAAGTTCTAAAAATTCAAAAAAGTCGTGAAAAATCTTAATGTACGTGTCATTGAATTTGATGTGAATTGAAGTTTTTGTATCCTGCTATGATTACCGTAAGTTCATAACGAATCCAAATTAATCACAACATTTGGTTAACCTAGAACAGATGTAGTTTCTTAACTCAAATTTTGAAGTTTTTGTATCCTGCTATGATTACTGTAGTTGAAATAAGAAATAGCTTTTTAAATATGTTAATCAAACAGGAAAATTTGCGTAATTAGTACGATTACTTATTTCTGCTTCTCATGTTTAATACTACACGTGGTGTGAAATATGTTAGGCCTTACTTGGATACATGATGCAGTAGAGTTTTATCATATATATGTAGCATATGAGTGGCGAAGCTAATTGGTAGTTATACTTTTTACTTACATTTTCTCAAGCAGGTTCTGATTATCTTACGTTTAATTCTTCTTTTAATCAAACGGCCTGACATATCATTGTGCTAAAGTGGGTCAGATTGGTCTTTGTTTTCAT
This sequence comes from Glebionis coronaria, assembly GCA_025667525.1. Lineage (NCBI taxonomy): Eukaryota > Viridiplantae > Streptophyta > Magnoliopsida > Asterales > Asteraceae > Glebionis > Glebionis coronaria. The sequence goes on from CM046875.1 coordinate 18,067,923, forward strand.
ATCAGAAAGAAATGCACTGCCAATAAAAAAAGGAATCCAACCAGGTATTTCACAACAACAAAAAGGGCAGTAGCTAAAGGGCTTACAGCGTGCGAAAACCGCAAGACGTAGCGGTAATTTTTAAAGGAAAAGAAACACCTACGCGTTTAAGAAACTGATAAACCTCGCAGTTTCATACCCACTCGGGTGATGCTTTCAGGCACAACAAAACTAACATATACAAATGATATAGGGTTCAAATGTCGGGTCAATTAAGTGGAGTTATCGGGTCACGGGTTCGATTATTGGGTAAAGCCGATCGAGTCGACAAGTCACGAGTTCGACCTTGGTCGAGTTGTCCGATCACGGATTCGACCACCAGGTCAAATAGCTTATCATTAATTATTTTCGCTAAGCGCGAGTATATATGTCTAGTTCTAACTATAAAAAGATACTAAAAATTCGAGATTACTTCCTTTGATCATGGTTTATAAAGCAAGGATATATAAAATGAAGTCATATAATGAGAAGTGAAGCTTAGAAAATGTTGAATTCCTATAAACTGCAAAATTATGAAACAAGAAAAATAAAATACAAATTCCAAGTTTGAAATTTAAAAAAAAAACTATCGCCATTGCCGGGGATCGAACCCGGGTCTCCTACTGGACAGGAAGGAATACTAACCACTATACTACAACAACTTTGTTGATGAATGTGTAGATTATTTATACTTAAAAGCTCTATCGTCACGAGTTCGACCTTGGTCGAGTCGTCCGATCACGGATTCGACCACCGGGTCAAATAGCTTATCGTTAATTATTTTCACTAAGCGCGAGTATATATGTCTAGTTCTAACTATAAAAAGATACAAAAAAATTCGAGATTACTTCCTTTGATCATGGTTTATAAAGCAAGGATATATAAAATGAAGTCATAGTGAAGCTTAGATAATGTTGAATTCCTATAAACTGCAAAATTATGAAACAAGAAAAATAAAATACAAATTCCAAGTTTGAAATTTAAAAAAAAAATATCGCCATTGCCGTGGATCGAACCCGGGTCTCCTATTGGAGAGGTAGGAATACTAACCACTATACTACAACGACTTTGTTAATGAATGTGTAGATTATTTATACTTAAAAGCTCTATAGTATTAAGTGTTTGAATCAGCTTAGTTTGCCAGCGTATATGAACTTATTTGATTTTGGAAAAGCTCCTAACCACACTTTTTCCGCATCTTATCCGATAATCGAGTCAAGCGTCAACTTGATACGCTCATAGGAAAAATAAAATACAAATTCCAAGTTTGAATTAAAAAAAACACTATCGCCTTTGTCGGGGATCGAACCCAGGTCTCCTACTGGACAGGTAGGAATAGTAACCACTATACTACAACGACTTTGTTGATGAATGTGTAGATTATTTATACTTAAAAGCTCTATCGTATATATAGTGTTTGAATCAGCTTAGTTGCCAGCTTATATGAACTTATTTGATTTTGGAAAAGCTCCTAACCCTATCTTATCCGATAATCGAGTCAAGCATCAACTTGATAAGCTCATAAGAAAAATAAAATACAAATTCCAAGTTTGAAATTTAAAAAAAAAAACTATCGCCATTGTCGGGGATCGAACCCGGGTCTCCTACAAGATATGTAAGAATACTAACCATTATACTACAACGACTTTGTTGATGAATGTGTAGATTGTTTATACTTAAAAGCTCTATCGTATATTAAGTGTTTGAATCAACTTAGTTTGCGAGCTTATATGAACTTATTTGATTTTGGAAAAGCTCCTAACCTCACTTTTGCTGCATCTTATCCGATAATCGAGTCAAGCGTCAACTTGATAAGCTCATAAGATAAATAAAATACAAATTCCAAGTTTGAAATTTAAAAAAAAACTATCGCCATTGCCAGGGATTGAACCCGGGTCTCCTACTGGACATGTAGGAATACTAACCGCTATACTACAACAACTTTGTTGATGAATGTGTAGGTTATTTATACTTAAAAGCTCTATCGTATATTAAGTGTTTGAATCAGTTTAGTTTGCCAGCTTATATGAATTTATTTGATTTTGGAAAAGCTCCTAACCCCACTTTTGCTGCATGTTATCTGATAATCGAGTCAAGCGTCAACTTGATAAGCTCATAAGAAAAATAATATACAAATTCCAAGTTTGAAATTTTTTAAAAAAAAATATCGCCATTGGCGGGGATCGAACCCGGGTCTCCTACTAGACAGGTAGGAATACTAACCACTATACTACAACGACTTTATTGATGAATGTGTAGATTATTTATACTTAAAAGCTCTATCATATATTAAGTGTTTGAATCAGCATAGTCTGCAAGCATATATGAACTTATTTGATTTTGGAAAAGCTCCTAACCCCACTTTTTCTGCATCTTATCTGATAATCGAGTCAAACGTCAACTTGATAAGCTCATAAGAAAAATAAAATACAAATTCCTAGTTTGAAATTTAAAGATAAAACTATCGCCATTGCCGGGGATCGAACCCAGGTCTCCTACTGGACAGGTAGGAATACTAACCACTATACAACAACGACTTTGTTTATGAATGTGTAGATTATTTATACTTAAAAGCTCTATCGTATATTAAGCATTTGAATAAAATACAAATTCCAAGTTTGAAATTAAAAAAAATCATCGCCATTGCCGAGGATCAAACCCGAGTCTCCTACTAGACAGGTAAGAATACTAACCACTATACTACAACGACTTTGTTGATGAATGTGTAGATTATTTATACTTAAACGCTCTATCGTATATTAAGGTGGTGTTTGTTTTATTAATATGTTTGGAGTCTGAATCTAACTACCGCATCTTACTGGTAAGAGGTGGTCACAAAAATGTTGTTTGTTATTTTATATTTGTCTGAATGGTTTTTTTATCGTTTATTAACTCAAGTAAAATCATGGTCTAAATTTACGCTACTTTGTAAAGTATTAAAAAAAAGTTTTTACTTTTTTCAAATAAAAATTATATAAAATATATTTAAAAATTTAACAAAAAGTAAAATAAAATCTTACTCGGATCAATCGAGTTGACCCGAACCTGAGTTAAGCAAAAATAACGAATATATAGTACTAGTATTACAAATAATTTATTCTATCAATTAATTATATTATATTTTTTAGATGTCACCCAATGAAATAACGAATATATAGTACAAGTAATTTTGTTTTACCCTTGTTTAAAGTCAACATATTCTTCTACCTAACACCTTCTTCCTTTTCTATTTTCCAAAAAGTTTTCCGAAGAGTAAAATCACCGGAAAAGCATATCATATAAAACAATCGATTCTTTTAAGTGGTGAGAGTCCAGATCGGTTGAAGATTCATACGGATTGAAAGGTTTTTGTATGAAAAAGAGATAATCAAACACTTTCAAACATAAACACCACCTCTGACGGAGTCAAAGGTTTACTATGTCACCATGTCTGACTCAAGAAAAAAAAAACAAACAACAAAAACATCTGACCGCGTCTGATCGGTCATATTCAAACGCGAATCAGACATTTTTTACAAAAAGAAACACACCCTAAGTGTTTGAATCAGCTTAGTTTGCCAGCTTATATGAACTTATTTAATTTTAGAAAAGCTCCTAACCCCACTTTTTCTTCATCTTATCCGATAATCGAGTCAAGAGTCAACTTGATAAGCTCATAAGATAAATAAAATACAAATTCCATGTTTGAAATTAAAAAAAAAACTATCGCCATTTTCGGGGATCGAATCCGGGTCTCCTCCTGGACAGGTAGGAATACTAACCACTATACTACAAAGACTTTGTTGATGAATGTGTAGATTATTTATACTTAAAATCTATATCGTATATTAAGTGTTTGAATTAGCTTAGTTTGCCAGCTTATATGAACTTATTTGATTTTGGAAAAGCTCCTAACCCCACTTTTTCCGCATCTTATCCGATAATCGCGTCAAGCGTCAACTTGATAAGCTCATAAAAAAAATACAAATTCCAAGTTTGAAATTTAAAAAAAAATATCGCCATTGTCGGGGATCAAACCCGGGTCTCCTACTAGACAGGTAGAAATACTAACCACTATACTACAACGACTTTGTTAATGAATGTGTAGATTATTTATACTTAAAAGCTCTATAGTATTAAGTGTTTGAATCAACTTAGTTTGCCAGCTTATATGAACTTATTTGATTTTGGAAAAGCTCCTAACCCCACTTTTTCTGCATCTTATCCGATAATCGAGTCAAGCGTCAACATGATAAGCTCATAAGAAAAATAAAATACAAATTCCAAGTTTGAAATTTTAAAAAAACTATCGCCATTGTCGGGGATCGAACCCAGGTTTCCTACTAGACAGGTAGAAATACTAACCACTATACTACAACGACTTTGTTCATGAATGTGTATATTATTTATACTTAAAAGCTCTATCGTATATTAAGTGTTTGAATCATCTTAGTTTGCCAGCTTATATGAACTTATTTGATTTTGGAAAAGCTTCTAACCCCACTTTTTCTTCATCTTAACCGACAATCGAGTCAAGCGTCAACTTGATAAGCTCATAAGAAAAATAAAATACAAATTCCAAGTTTGAAATTTAAAAAAAAAATTATCGCCATTGCCGGGGATCAAACCCGGGTCTCCTACTAGAAAGGTAGGAATACTAACCACTATACTACAACGACTTTGTTCATGAATGTGTAGATTATTTATACTTAAAAGCTCTATAGTATTAAGTGTTTGAATCAGCTTAGTTTGCCAGCGTATATGAACTTATTTGATTTTGGAAAAGACCTAACCACACTTTTTCCGCATCTTATCCGATAATCGAGTCAAGCGTCAACTTGATAAGCTCATAAGAAAAATAAAATACAAATTCCAAGTTTGAAATTAAAAAAAGAACTATCGCCTTTGCCGGGGATCGAATCCGGGTCTCCTACTGGACAGGTAGGAATACTAACCACTATACTACAACTACTTTGTTGATGAATGTGTAAATTATTTATACTTAAAAGCTCTATCGTATATATAGTGTTTGAATCAGCTTAGTTTGCCAGCTTATATGAACTTATTTGATTTTGGAAAAGCTCCTAACCCTACTTTTATAGCATCTTATCCGGTAATCGAGTCAAGCGTCAACTTGATAAGCTCATAAGAAAAATAAAATACAAATTCCAAGTTTGAAATTAAAAAAAAAAACTATCGCCATTGTCGGGGATCAAACCCGGGTCTCCTACAAGACAGGTAAGAATACTAACCATTATACTACCACGACTTTGTTGATGAATGTGTAGATTCTTTATACTTAAAAGCTCTAGCGTATATTAAGTGTTTGAATCAACTTAGTTTGCGAGCTTATATGAACTTATTTGATTTTGGAAAAGCTCCTAACCTCACTTTTTCTGCATCTTATCCGATAATCGAGTCAAGCGTCAACATGATAAGCTCATAAGATAAATAAAATACAAATTCCAAGTTTGAAATTTAAAAAAAAAAACTATCGCCATTGCCAGGGATCGAACTCGGGTCTCCTATTGGACAGGTAGGAATACTAACCACTATACTAGAACGACTTTGTTGATGAATGTGTAGGTTATTTATACTTAAAAGCTCTATCGTATATTAAGTGTTTGAATGAGTTTAGTTTGCCATCTTATATGATATTATTTGATTTTGGAAAAGCTCCTAACCCCACTTTTACTGCATCTTATCCGATAATCGTGTCAAGCGTCAACTTGATAAGCTCATAAGAGAAATAATATACAAATTCCAAGTTTGAAATTTTTAAAAAAATATCACCATTGCCGAGGATCGAACCCTGGTCTCCTACTGGACAGGTAGGAATACTAACCACTATACTACAACGACTTTATTGATGAATGTGTAGATTATTTATACTTAAAAGCTCTATCATATATTAAGTGTTTGAATCAGCATAGTCTACAAGCTTATATGAACATATTTGATTTTGGAAAAGCTCCTAACCCCACTTTTTTGCATCTTATCCGATAATCGAGTCAAGCGTTAACTTGATAAGCTCATAAGAAAAATAAAATACAAATTCCTAGTTTGAAATTAAAAAAAAACTATCGCCATTGTCGGGGATCGAACCCGGGTCTCCTACTGGACAGGTAGGAATACTAACCACTATAATGCAACGACTTTGTTATTGAATGTGTAGATTATTTATACTTAAAATCTCTATAGTATTAAGTGTTTGAATCAGCTTAGTTTGCCAGCTTATATGAACTTATTTGATTTTGGAAAAGCTTCTAACCCCACTTTTACTGCATCTTATCCGATAATCGAGTCAAGCATCAACTTGATAAGCTCATAAGAAAAATAAAATACAAATTCCAAGTTTGATATTTAAAAAATAACTATCGGCATTGCCGGGGATCGAACCCGGGTCTCCTACTAGACAGGTAGGAATACTAACCACTATACTACAACGACTTTGTTGATGAAAGTGTAGACTATTTATACATAAAAGCTCTATCGTATATTAAGTGTTTGAATCATCTTAGTTTGCCAGCTTATATGCACTTATTTGATTTTGGAAAAGCTCCTAACCCCACTTTTCCTACATCTTATCTGATAATCGAGTCAAGTGTCAACTTGATAAGCTCATAAGAAAAATAAAATACAAATTCCAAGTTTGAAATTAAAAATAAAAACTATCGCCATTGTCGGGGATCGAACCCGGGTCTCTTACTGGATAGGTAGGAATACTAACCACTATACTACAACGACTTTGTTGATGAATGTGTAGATTATTTATACTTAAAATCTCTATCGTATATTAAGTGTTTGAATCTGCTTAGTTTGCCAGCTTATATGAACTTATTTGATTTTAGAAAAGCTCCTAACCTCACTTTTTCTACATCTTTTCCGATCATCGAGTCAAGCGTCAACTTGATAAGCTCATCAGAAAAATAAAATATAAATTCCAAGATTGAATTTTTTTTTTTAAAACTATCGCCATTGTCGGGGATCGAACCCGGGTCTCCTACTAGACAGGTAAGAATACTAACCATTGTACTACAACGACTTTGTTGATGAATATGTAGATTATTTATACTTAAAAGCTCTATCGTATATTAAGTGTTTGAATCAACTTAGTTTGCCAGCTTATATTAACTTATTTGATTTTGGAAATGCTCCTAACCTCACTTTTTCTACATCTTATCCGATAATCGAGTCAAGCGTCAACTTGATAAGCTCATAAGATAAATAAAATACAAATTCCAAGTTTGAAATTAAAAAAAAACTATCGCCATTGCCAAGGATCGAACCCGGGTCTCCTACTAGACAGGTAGGAATACTAACCACTATACTACAACGACTTTGTTGATGAATGTGTAGATTATTTATACTTAAAAGCGCTATCGTATATTAAGTGTTTGAATCAGTCTAGTTTGCCAGCTTATATGAACTTATTTGATTTTGGAAAAAATCCTAACCCCACTTTTTCTGCATCTTATCCGATAATCGAGTCAAGCGTCTACTTGATAATCTCATAAGGAAAATAATATACAAATTCTAAGTTTGAAATTTAAAAAAAAAACTATCGCCATTGCCGAGGATCGAACCCGAGTCTCCTGCTGGACAGGAAGGAATACTAACCAGTATACTACAACGACTTTATTGATCAATGTGTAGATTATTTATACTTAAAAGCTCTATCGTATATTAAGTGTTTGAATCAGCTTAGTTTGCCAGCAACTTGATAAGCTCATAAGAAAAATAAAATACAAATTCCAAGTTTGAAATTAAAAAAAAAACTATTGCCATTGCCGGGGATCGAACCCAGGTCTCCTACTAGACAGGTAGGAATACGAACCACTATACTACAACAACTTTGTTGACGAATGTGTAGATTATATATACTTAAAAGCTCTATCGCATATTAAGTGTTTGAATCGGCTTAGTTTGCCAGCTTATATGAACTTATTTGATTTTGGAAAAGCTCCTAACCCCACTTTTTCTGCATCTTATCTGATAATCGAATCATGCGTCAACTTGATAAGCTCATAAGAAAAATAAAATAAAAATTCCAAGTTTGAATTTTTTTTTAAAAACTAACGCCTTTGCCGGGGATCGAACCCGGGTCTCCTACTAGACAGGTAGGAATACTAACCATTATACTACAACGACTTTGTTGATGAATCTGTAGATTATTTATACTTAAAAGCTCTATCGTATATTAAGTGTTTGAAATCAACTTAGTTTGCCAGCTTATATGAACTTATTTGATTTTGGAAAAGCTCCTAACCACACTTTTTCTGCATCTTATCCGATAATCGAGTCAAGCGTCAACTTGATAAGCTCATAACAAAATAAAAGATGGCTTATGCTTTATAACCTCGCTTTTTGTGGCTTATTTTGAAATTTTTCGGCTTATATAAGTCTGTTATCAAGATAAGCTTCTATATATTAAGTTTTAAAATAAACTATCATATGAGGTGTCATGTGATCTAGTGGTTGTTCGAACTTTCAACTTGAGGTTAATATATTTTACCGGAAATGTGTCCCTTTTACCCAAACAAAAATAAATAAATAAACAAAGCACAAAGTGAGCTTATGAAACATAAAGCCAAAACCAAATAAGCCATAAGCCTGCTGTATAAGCCCAAAACAAGCACTTCTTAAGTATTACTCATAAAATATCCACATGACATATTTTTGGATTGCTAACTAAGAAACTACTAATGGTGTTCACAAATGGGCATTGCGAGACACGACTTATAGTCTAAATCAACGCTAGTCGAGAACATCAAAGGATGTACATAAATAGGTAAGAAGACACAATCTAGAATCGGACTGCACAAGATTAATAAACAAGACAAAATTTGCCAAAAAAGATTCACGAAACAAATTTACGCAAGTTCACAAAAAGAAATTCAACAAAACTATCTCATTGTAATCTACGAGTAGTCTGATTTTGTTCACTTGGAACAAACACAGGTAACTGCCCTCCTTTCTGCGCTCTACCTTGCTGATAATAACTCAACGTCGTTGTTGGCGCCCTTTGACCACCACCACCGCCTCCCCCAACAAGGGGCCCACCAAAGAATATCGACTGACCAGTGTAAGTAAGTTCTGTACTTGAAGCCTGAGAGGAAGAACCACCCACGCTTCTTGTGGTAGAAGAAGAGACTAACCGACCAGCTTCTTGATCCCAGTACAATGAGGACGGTCTCATAATTTCACCGCCACCACCAAAGTTGTTTCTCCTTGGAACAGGTGGTGCCGCCGGTGGGACCACCATTGGTTCATTATTGTTACCTCCTTCGCTTGCTTTCCCTGAAAATGGGGATTGATTCGCCGAGGACTGGTACATGTGATTAAAATGGTCTCTACCGAGCAATGGACTGCTCATGTTACTAACACTAACACTGTGAGCACATGCTTCAATATCTTCCCTACTGGCTCGACTAGGTGGATACGAGGTTTTGGAGTGACTCCTTTCGTGAAATTTGTAATGGGTACTGCTTGGGCTGCTTCTTCCACTAACGTTGCTGCTTGATAAATGGTTAGGGTCGTATTTAGAGCCTACTAGACGCAGGACGGAGGATGAAGCTCTGGCTTTGGTACTTGCTTTAATTGCTTCGTTTGAATCCAGTTTTGCTAGCTTCCAAGCGCTGATTCTGACAGGATGCTGAGGTTGTTTTTTCCCTTTGTCCTGTGCATCTGGATCGACTGTTGAGGGTGGCCGACCTGGCTCTAGATGGGGAATGACTTCATCCTGATGTCAAAAAAAAATAATCATCAAGTGTTGTCACAAACGGATAAGATGTGTAATAGGAGATGGTATTGGAAACCTAATTGTAATCCAGAACAGAACGTGTTGGTATTTATTTGAGGTACTGATACGATTCTGGCAGAGACAAGACAAAGACAACTATTATTATCTATTTTATTAGCTTATTAATGTTCCTTTTATTATTTCGTGATGAAAAAGTTTATCTTCTATATAGAGATATAGGTCTGTAATGTTATTATGCAGAGAAATATGATTATGTTTTATTTTGGTTTATTGTTTTCTTAGTTAATTGGGGAGTCGGTTTATCTCACTAATATAAGCCATTGGGGTCGGGTTATCCCATTATTATAGCCTATCTATCCTTTTATCTCTATAATTGATCCGGTTCATATCAATTGGTATCAGAGCTGTTTCGATTCTAGGGTTTCAAAAAAAAATTGTTCATCTGTTACTGTTCAGCGGCTACTGTTGTTCATCGGCTACTGTTCATCAAAAAAAAAGTTGTTGTAATGGAATCAAAGAGTTTGGAAGAAGGGTTAATTAAGGTCATGAAGATGATGAAAGAGTTACGGTCCACGTTATTGTTGCACCATTCTACACTAACAGAATCTATAAGACAGGCGCGTCAAGATTGCTCATTGCGGATTGAGAAGATTCAAGGATCGATAAAATCAGTGAAGGAAGAGATTAATAAGGAGGGACAATTCGATTCTTCAAGGGTCCAACTAAATCAACGAATTCCTAACAGGAAGATCAACGTAAGGCTGTTTTGGAATAAGTTTGTGGTGACACGTGTCCGAACCAGAAAAGCTAGAAAGCTAGGTATCTCACTTGGTCCAGGATTTGAAACTTCAGATTCACAAGAAGAGTTACAAGTCTGCACAAGAAAATTCAAAAACATAGACCAACACTGCTGCTTGTTCTTGAAGCGCACAAAGGGGATAAAACAAAGAACTTGGGATACCGAAATCACGCGAGGCAAAATTTTAGAACAACACCTTGAGGACAAGGTGTTTTTGCGGGGCGAAGTAATGATACGATTCTGGCAGAGACAAGACAAAGACAACTATTATTATCTATTTTATTAGCTTATTTACTTTCCTTTTATTATTTCTTGATGAAAAAGTTTATCTTCTATATAGAGATATAGGTCTGTAATGTTATTATGCAGAGAAATATGATTATGTTTTATTTTGGTTTATTGTTTTCTTAGTTAATTGGGGAGTCGGTTTATCTCACTAATATAAGCCATCGGGGTCGGGTTATCCCATTGTTATAGCCTATCTATCCTTTTTATCTCTATAATCGATCCGGTTCATATCAGGTACCTGCTGATCCATGAAGATTCTGGGAGGGGTACACCAAGCAACTTTTTGCAATCCCAAGCCATGTAAGCTTCGACCACTAATGGCGGTCACAGCAGAGCTTGTGGAAGAGGACTGTAGGCTTTGTTGATCCATCCCATCTATTGATGGTCCTACCATAGGTTCACTCTGGGTCCTCATTGCGACTACATACTCGTATGTTGTGATACCCTGTATCAAAGATGTTATATAAATCATTTATATACATGTGTATGTGCATATAAATGAGCAAAAAAACCTTTCGTATGAGGATTATGTGAAAAAAGAAGAGCTCTCCTAGCGGAATTATGGCCAGAAAAGAAACAGCTGTACATATAGCCTGAGAGAAAGGTAAAATGGGAAATCGCAGTTAGTATACGTTAGAGATGTAATTATTAGTTAAACATTTAACAAAAAAATTGTTGAAATTAGTTAGCATGAAAGTGACCAAAGATAACGATGTCATGGTTGTGCAGGTAAAAAAAAGGTACCACCACAGTGGCAAATGGAGGTCTACTAAATCCATCTCCCAGTCTATCAACAATCTGATTATCTGTCGCCATTTTCTCAGTAAAACGTCGAACAAGAACAGCAATCCCGACCCCACATTCAAAAGTAAGCTGACAAACACAATACAATTTGTGAATAACTAGTCACTTGCAAATATCACATAACTTGCTTAATAGTCAACTTACCCAAACAAGGCTTACAGCCATCAGGCACACGAATGTGTAGTAATTTTTCCTCCCAACACAATTATTCAACCACTACAGAAGAAATGAAGTTAAGAAAAAGTAAATCACGTGAATTAGCAGTGCAACAATGAAAAAGTAGAAAGACTAGGTTTCGATAAAAGCACATTAACCAATCTGTCCCATTTAAATTACATAATTCGACTTTATTTAAGACGTTTTGGACCTTACAACACAATGATGATCGAAACCATCAACACATTTATCATAGCTTCTGCAATGTTTGCTATACTTGCGTACCTATAGGAAAATAGAAACAAGATTTAGGAATGTTATGCATTAACATCATCGCTGTTCACTTTATAAAAATCAGACTTTGAAAATGTAGGTTACAAGAAACATTTGATGGTCATGGGTACTTCAAACCCGTCACTCACACCCGTGGTTTTTCTCTCACCCGTCACCCATCAAAGGGTACAAACTTTTCCCATACCCTTCCCGCGGGTACCCATTGCCCGCAGGTAAACCCGTGGGTTAGTGAAATGCAACAAAATCACACAACCAAGATAAGTAAACTAACTACGTAATAAGACATTATAGATATTTTCGAAATACCAAGTACACAAAATACTTAAACACATGTCTGAAACTAGCAAATTAAACATCTTTACACCAAAGAAACTGACAAAATGTTAGTTTACAGTGTAGTCTAGAAAGATGGGTAGCTATTACCAACAACCTCCACAAATACTTAAGTAACACAATAGGTACACCCACGGGTATTTTGACGGGTACACCCGTGGGTATTTTAAATGTCTACACTCGTGATGGGTATGCATTACCCGTCACCCGCCCACCACCCACCGATGGGTACCAATTTTCACCCACTACCCACCCACAGGTAAAAATTGACAGGATTACACACCCATTCACATACGGGTACCCGCGAGTTATGGGTTTTTTTCTCGCCCGTTGTCCTCAAACATAACTTGAAGAAATTATTTTTTTTTGCTGAATTATTAGGACGGGACGGGTAGATACCTCTGCGTTGCATAACGTGCAAAATAAAGCTTCTTCATCCCCTTCTAGTTGCATATCGTCATCATTTCGGCAATCCTCTTTGACAATACAACCACAAAATAAACCCACAATTTGTTGGAAAGTGGTGTTATTAGACCTAGCCATAGTCCATTCTCTTCTCCAATTGTGATGGTTAAGAAGAAAGATAGGTCATGGAGAATGTGTGTTGACTATAGAGCTCTCAACAATAAGACTGTCAAAGATAAGTTTCCCATACCACTGATAGAAGAATTAATTGATGAGCTGTTTGGTGCTCAAGTGTTCACTAAGTTGGATCTAAGATCTGGTTACCATGAAATAAGGATGTGTGAAGATGATATTCATAAGACTGCTTTTAGGACTCATCAGGGTCACTATGAGTTTTTGGTGATGCCTTTTGGGTTGACATATGCACCATCTTCTTTTCAAGCTCTTATGAATGAGGTCTTTGCTCCATATTTAAGGAAATTTGTGTTAGTATTTTTTGATGATATACTTGTCTACAGAAGTACATTGACTGAACATGCCCAGCATTTAGCTCATGTTTTGGGTACTATGCACCAACATCAGTTGTATGCCAAATTGAGTAAGTGTGTGTTTGGAACTCACAAAGTGGAATATTTGGGGCATGTGATATCTGGTCAAGGAGTAGCTACTGATCCTTCTAAATCAAGGCAATGTAGAATTGGCCCATTCCTGTCAACATAAAGAAGTTAAGGGGATTTCTGGGGCTTACTGGTTATTACAGAAGGTTTGTTAAGTACTATGAAACCATCAGTAAGCCTTTGACAGAACTACTTAAGAAGAATTCTTTTGAGTGGTATAGTACAGCTCAAAAGGCTTTTGAAGAATTAAAGTTGGCAATGGTGAATGCTCCAGTCTTGGCATTACCAAATTTCAAATAGAGTTTGTAGTGGAGATTGATGTTTCAGATGAAGGTATTGGAGCTGTTCTGCAACAACATGGTCATCCAGTAGCTCTCTTAAGTAGAGCTTTGGCACCGAAACATAAGGGTTTGTCTACTTATAAGAAGGAATTATGGGCAGTGGTGTATGCTTTGGAGAAATGGAGAGGGTACTTGCTTGATAGGTACTTCAAGATCAAGACTGATCACTTCAGTCTTAAGTACCTAATGGAGCAGAGATTAACAACACCTTTTCAGACTAAGTGGTTACCCAAGCTGCTTGGTTATGATTATGAGATAGTGTATAAAAAGGGGAGTGAAAACATTGTTGCTGATGCATTATCAGGGTCTCCTAATCCTTCTCTGCAAACTTTGGTGCTTAGTGATATCTCCAAGGATTTGTTGTCTAAGATTCAAGCTAGTTGGCAGTCTGATCCTAGTGTGCAGCAAATAATCACCACAGTTAGAAATGGTCCAGCTACAGGATCCAAATTTAGTTGGAGTAATGGCCAATTGAGAAGGAATGGCAAGCTAGTTATTGGAGCAGATCTTCAGTTGAGACAAGAGTTGCTCAAATTCCATCATGATGAAGCTTTACGTGTTCATTCAGGTGTGGAGGCTACTTATAAAAGATTGAAAGCTGCATTTTATTGGAAGGGGATGAGAAAGACAGTTAAAGAATATGTGAGGGTGTGCTATGTTTACCAGTGTCATAAGCCTGACTTAGCACCATATCCAGGATTATTGCAGCCTCTACCTATTCCTACTAATTAAGGTTTGGATTGACATTTCTATGGACTTTATAGAAGGCCTACCTTATTCTTCTGGAAAGACAGTTATTCTGGTGTTCATTGATAGGTTAAGAAAGTATGGACATTTCATTCCTTTATCTCATTCATTTAAAGTTGCAAAAATTGCTTAGGTATTCCTTGATTCAGTGTATAAGTTACATGGACTACCAAAACAATCACAAGTGACAGAGATAAGGTGTTCATAAGTACTTTTTGGAAGGAGTTATTTAAGAAGTTGGGGGTTACTTTACAATTATCCACTGCTTATCATCCTCAAACAGATGGACAAACAGAAGTGGTTAATAGATGTTTGGAGTGTTATTTGAGATGCATGACTAGTGAACAGCCAAAGAATTGGGTTCAATGGCTGTCATTAGCAGAGTTTCGGTACAACACAAATTTTCACACAGCCATTAACACAACTCCTTTTGAGGTGGTGTATGGTCAAACTCCACCAACACATGTTTCATATATGGATGGAGATTCACATGTGGAAGTAGTGGATAGATCTTTGGTTGTTAGAGAGGAAGCAATTGCTTTACTACAGTTTTATTTGGAAAGGGCACAACACAGAATGAAAGAATTTACAGACAAGCAAAGAAGTGACAGGTCTTTTATGGAGGGAGATTGTGTGTTGCTTAAACTACAACCACACAGGCAGGTCACTCTCAGGTTACACAAGCAACACAAATTTTCACCAAAGTTTTATGGTCCTTTCCAGATTCAAGCAAAGGTGGGGATCGTAGCATATAAATTGTCTTTACCAAACACCAGCTCAATGCACAATGTATTTCATGTTTCCCAACTCAAGGCTTATAAAGGCCAGCCTACAGTTCCAATTCCTCTTCCCATTTGTAACAAAGAAGGCTTAATTACTGCTATACCAGTTGCTGTGTTTAATAGAAAAATTGCCAAAGTCAAAAATGTTGCAGTGGTCTATTGGTTAGTACAATGGTCCAATGGAAACACTGATGATGCTACTTGGGAAGATGCTAAGGATTGCAGTCCAAATATCCATAGTTTTAGGCTGATTCTTGATGACAAGAATGTTTTTAAGGAAGATGGATTGATATGATTCAGAATCAAAAGTTTTTTCACATGTGAAAGTCAAACTACTAAGTCCACTACTTTTGGAGGGAAAAGTAGTTAACTCACCCCAACCCATCCTTTCATCCTATAAATACCCAATTAGTCATTTAATTTTAGCTATTGATTTGTATTGTTCTTGTAACAAACTCTCTCTCTATAATTCATCAATCCAATAACAAACATTTAACCAATTCGTGTCCTGATTTATGTTTCTTATTTGTATGAAATCTTGGCCCTATTGTGTTGCCTTACTCCTATTCCACTGATTGGGATTTGGGTTAGGATCATATCATTATCACCAACTCGTAACCTTGATCTAGCCTTCGAACTTCGATTACCACGACTAACCGATGAGCTCTGATACCACTTGTTGTATGATACCGACAACAAACCCGAAGTTCGATTGCGGAACCGCTAGATCGCGAGTTGTATCGAGCACAAGTAGCGAACCCGAGAGACTACAAAGAACCGACAAATATATGCACACAGTATACCTACAACCACCTCTTTATTAATAACCCTAATAAAAACTACATTGAAAAAGAATAATACAATGATTTAGGATCCACTCATCCCTATTTATAGAGATGAGGGGTAGGCACCTCCTTAAGTCAAATAGGAAGGGTTAACCTAAATACTTCCTAACATTAGTCTATCCCTAATCTATATTACAAAGTACACTTAAGTCCCCTAAACTATATTTAAGTTTATTACTAATATTCCAACAAAATAAGCCACAAAAAGTAAGATTATGAAACATAAAGCCAAAACCAAGTAAGCCATAAGCCTGTTGTATAAGCCCAAAACAATCACTTCTTTATAAAATATCCACTTGACATATTTTGTATTGCTAAGTAAGTAACTACTAATGGTGTTCACAAATGTGCATTGTGAGACACGACTTCTAGTCTAAATTAACGCTAATCGAGAACATCAAAGGATGTACATAAACAGGTAAGAAAACACAATCTAGAATCGGACTGCACAAGATTAATAAACAAGACAAAATTTGCCGAAAAAAGATTCAAGAAACAAATTTACACAAGTTCACAAAAAGAAATTCAACAAAACAATCTCATTGTAATCTAGGAGTAGTCTGATTTTGTTCACTTGGAACAAACACGGGTAACTGCCCTCCTCTCTGCGCTCTACCTTGCTGATAATAACTCAATGTCGTTGTTGGCGCCCTTTGACCACCGCCACTGCCTCCCCCAACAAGGGGCCCACCAAAGAATATCGACTGACCAGTGTAAGTAAGTTCTATACCTAAAGCCTGAGAGGAAGAACCACCACACTTCTTATGGAAGAAGAAAAGACGAACCGATGAGCTTCTTGATCCCAGTACACTGAGGACGGTCTCATAATTTCGCCGCCACCACCAAAGTTGTTTCTCCTTCGAACAGGTGGTGTCGCTGGTGGGACCACCGTTGGTTCATTATTGTTACCTCCTTCACTTGCTTTCCCTGAAAATGGGGATTGATTCGTTGAGGACTGGTAGATGGGATTAAAATGGTCTCTACCGGGCAATAGACTGCTCATGTTACTAACACTAACACTATGAGCACATGCTTCAATATCTTCCCTACTGGCTCGACTAGGTGGATACGAGGTTTTGGAGTGACTCCTTTCGTGAAATTTGTAATGGGTACTGCTTGGGCTGCTTCTTCCACTAACGTTGTTGCTTGATAAATGGTCAGGGTCGTATTTAGAGCCTACTGGACGCAGGACGGATGATGAAGCTCTGGCTTTGGCACCTGCTTTAATTGCTTCGTTTGAATCCAGTTTGCTAGCTTCCAAGCGCTGATTCTGACAGGACGCTGAGTTTGTTTTTTTCCTTTGTCCGGTGCATCTGGATCGACTGTTGAGGGTGGCCGACCTGGCTCTAGATGGAGAATGACTTCATCCTGATGTCAGAAAATATATAAAATCACCGTGTTACCACGAACGGATAAAATGTGTAACAGGAGATGGTGTTGGAAACCTAATTGTAATTCGGCTATTTTCATTAATTGCTAATAACATTGGATTAATATATCTGCCAGACCAGAAAATGTTTCTATTTATTTGAGTTCGACCTTGGTCGAGTCGTCCGATCATGGATTCGACCACCGGGTCAAATACTCGTTAATTATTTTCGCTAAGCACGAGTATATATGGCTAGTTCTAACTATAAAAAGATACTAAAAATTCGATATTACTTCCTTTGATCATGGTTTATAAACCAAGGATATATAAAATGAATTCATGCAATGAGAAGTGAAGCTTAGAAAATGTTGAATTACTTATGAAACAAGAAAAATAAAATACAAATTCCAAGTTTGAAATTTTAAAAAAAAAACTATCCCCATTGTCGGGGATCGAACCCGGGTCTCCTACCGGACAGGAAGGAATACTAACCACTATACTACAACGACTTAGTTGATGAATGTGTAGATTATTTATACTTAAAAGCTCTATCGTCACGAGTTCGACCTTGGTCGAGTCGTCCGATCATGGATTCGGCCACCGGGTCAAATAGCTTATCGTTAATTATTTTCGCTAAGCGCGAGTATATATGTCTAGTTCTAACTATAAAAAGATACTAAAAATTCGAGATTACTTCCTTTGATCATGGTTTATAAAGCAAGGATATATAAAATGAAGTCATGCAATGAGAACTGAAGCTTAGAAAATGTTGAATTCCTTATGAAACAAGAAAAACAAAATACAAATTCCAAGTTTAAAATTAAAAAAAAAACTATCGCCATTGCCGGGGATCGAACCCGGGCCTCCTACTGGACAGGAAGGAATACTAACCACTATACTACGACTACTTTGTTGATGAATGTGTAGATTATTTATACTTAAAAGCTCTATCGTCACGAGTTCGACCTTGGTCGAGTCGTCCGATCACCGATTCGACCACCGGGTCAAATAGCTTATCGTTAATTATTTTCGCTAAGCGCGAGTATATATGTCTAGTTCTAACTATAAAACGATACTAAAAATTCGAGATTACTTCCTTTGATCATGGTTTATAAAGCAAGGATATATAAAATAAAGTCATGCAATGAGAAGTGAAGCTTAGAAAATGTTGAATTCCTTATGAAACAATAAAAATAAAATACAAATTCCAAGTTTGAAATTTAAAAAAAAACTATCGCCATTGCCGGGGATGGAACCCGGGTCTCCTACTGGACAGGAAGGATTACTAACCACTATACTACAACGACTTCGTTGATGAATGTGTAGATTATTTATACTTAAAAGCTCTATCGTCAGGGGTTCGACCTTTGGTCGAGTCGTCCGATCACGGATTCGACCATCGGTTCAAATAACTTATCGTTAATTATTTTCGCTAAGCGCGAGTATATATGTCTAGTTCTAACTATAAAAAGATACTAAAAATTCGAGATTACTTTCTTTGATCATGGTTTATAAAGTAAGGATATATAAAATGAAGTCATGCAATGAGAACTGAAGCTTAGAAAATGTTGAATTCCATATGAAACAAGAAAAATAAAATACAAATTCCAAGTTTGAAATTTAAAAAAAAACTATCGCCATTGTCGGGGATCGAACCCGGGTCTCCTACTGGACAGGAAGGAATACTAACCACTATACTACAACGACTTTGTTGATGAATGTGTAGATTATTTATACTTAAAAGCTCTATCGTCACGAGTTCGACCTTGGTCGAGTCGTCCGATCACGGATTCGACCACCGGGTCAAATAGCTTATCGTTAATTATTTTCGCTAAACGCGAGTATATATGTCTAGTTCTAACTATAAAAAGATACTAAAAATTCGAGATTACTTCCTTTGATCATGGTTTATAAAGCAAGGATATATAAAATGAAGTCATGCAATGAGAACTGAAGCTTAGAAAATGTTGAATTCCTTATGAAACAAGAAAAACAAAATACAAATTCCAAGTTTAAAATTAAAAAAAAAACTATCGCCATTGCCGGGGATCGAACCCGGGCCTCCTACTGGACAGTAAGGAATACTAACCACTATACTACGACTACTTTGTTGATGAAGTGTAGATTATTTATACTTAAAAGCTCTATCGTCACGAGTTCGACCTTGGTCGAGTCGTCCGATCACCGATTCGACCACCGGGTCAAATAGCTTATCGTTAATTATTTTTGTTAAGCGCGAGTATATATGTCTAGTTCTAACTATAAAAAGATACTAAAAATTCGAGATTACTTCCTTTGATCATGGTTTATAAAGCAAGGATATATAAAATGAAGTCATGCAATGAGAAGTGAAGCTTAGAAAATGTTGAATTCCTTATGAAACAATAAAAATAAAATACAAATTCCAAGTTTGAAATTTAAAAAAAAACTATCGCCATTGCCGGGGATGGAACCCGGGTCTTCTACTGGACAGGAAGGATTACTAACCACTATACTACAACGACTTCGTTGATGAATGTGTAGATTATTTATACTTAAAAGCTCTATCGTTAGGAGTTCGACCTTTGGTCGAGTCGTCCGATCACGGATTCGACCATCGGTTCAAATAACTTATCGTTAATTATTTTCGCTAAGCGCGAGTATATATGTCTAGTTCTAACTATAAAAAGATACTAAAAATTCGAGATTACTTTCTTTGATCATGGTTTATAAAGTAAGGATATATAAAATGAAGTCATGCAATGAGAACTGAAGCTTAGAAAATGTTGAATTCCTTATGAAACAAGAAAAATAAAATACAAAATCCAAGTTTGTAATTTAAAAAAAAACTATCGCCATTGTCGGGGGATCGAACCCGGGTCTCCTACTGGACAGGAAGGAATACTAACCACTATACTACAACGACTTTGTTGATCAATGTGTAGATTATTTATACTTAAAAGCTCTATCATCACGAGTTCGACCTTGGACGAGTTGTCCGATTAGGGATTCGACCACCGGGTCAAATAGCTTATCGTTAATTATTTTCGCTAAGCGCGAGTATATATGTCTAGTTCTAACTATAAAAAGATACTAAAAATTCGAGATTACTTCCTTTGATCATGGTTTATAAAGCAAGGATATATAAAATGAAGTCATGCAATGAGAACTGAAGCTTAGAAAATGTTGAATTCCTTATGAAACAAGAAAAACAAAATACAAATTCCAAGTTTAAAATTAAAAAAAAAACTATCGCCATTGCCGGGGATCGAACCCGGGCCTCCTACTGGACAGTAAGGAATACTAACCACTATACTACGACTACTTTGTTGATGAAGTGTAGATTATTTATACTTAAAAGCTCTATCGTCACGAGTTCGACCTTGGTCGAGTCGTCCGATCACCGATTCGACCACCGGGTCAAATAGCTTATCGTTAATTATTTTTGTTAAGCGCGAGTATATATGTCTAGTTCTAACTATAAAAAGATACTAAAAATTCGAGATTACTTCCTTTGATCATGGTTTATAAAGCAAGGATATATAAAATGAAGTCATGCAATGAGAAGTGAAGCTTAGAAAATGTTGAATTCCTTATGAAACAATAAAAATAAAATACAAATTCCAAGTTTGAAATTTAAAAAAAAACTATCGCCATTGCCGGGGATGGAACCCGGGTCTTCTACTGGACAGGAAGGATTACTAACCACTATACTACAACGACTTCGTTGATGAATGTGTAGATTATTTATACTTAAAAGCTCTATCGTTAGGAGTTCGACCTTTGGTCGAGTCGTCCGATCACGGATTCGACCATCGGTTCAAATAACTTATCGTTAATTATTTTCGCTAAGCGCGAGTATATATGTCTAGTTCTAACTATAAAAAGATACTAAAAATTCGAGATTACTTTCTTTGATCATGGTTTATAAAGTAAGGATATATAAAATGAAGTCATGCAATGAGAACTGAAGCTTAGAAAATGTTGAATTCCTTATGAAACAAGAAAAATAAAATACAAAATCCAAGTTTGTAATTTAAAAAAAAACTATCGCCATTGTCGGGGGATCGAACCCGGGTCTCCTACTGGACAGGAAGGAATACTAACCACTATACTACAACGACTTTGTTGATCAATGTGTAGATTATTTATACTTAAAAGCTCTATCATCACGAGTTCGACCTTGGACGAGTTGTCTGATTAGGGATTCGACCACCGGGTCAAATAGCTTATCGTTAATTATTTTCGCTAAGCGCGAGTATATATGTCTAGTTCTAACTATAAAAAGATACTAAAAATTCGAGATTACTTCCTTTGATCATGGTTTATAAAGCAAGGATATATAAAATGAAGTCATGCAATGAGAAATGAAGCTTAGAAAATGTTGAATTCCTTATGAAACAATAAAAATAACATACAAATTCCAAGTTTGAAATTTAAAAAAAAATATCGCCATTGCCGGGGATCGAACCCGGGTCTCCTACTGGACAGGAAGGAATACTAACCGCTATACTACAACAACTTTGTTGATGAATGTGTAGATTATTTATACTTAAAATCTCTATCGTCACGAGTTCGACCTTGGTCGAGTCGTCCGATCACGGATTCGTCCACCGGTTCAAATAACTTATCGTTAATTATTTTCACTAAGCGCGAGTATCTATGTCTAGTTCTAACTATAAAAAGATACTAAAAATTCGAGATTAATTCCTTAGATCATGGTTTATAAAGCAAGGATATATAAAATGAAGTCATGCAATGAGAAGTGAAGCTTAGAAAATGTTGAATTCCTTATGAAACAAGAAAAATAAAATACAAATTCCAAGTTTGAAATTTTAAAAAAACTATCGCCATTGCCGGGGATGGAACCCGGGTCTCCTACTGGACAGGAAGGATTACTAACCACTATACTACAACGACTTTGTTGATTAATGTGTAGATTATTTCCACTTAAAAGCTCTATCGTCACGAGTTCGACCTTTGGTCGAGTCGTCCGATCACGGATTTGACCATCGGGTCAAATAACTTATCGTTAATTATTTTCGCTAAGCGCGAGTATATATGTCTAGTTCTAACTATAAAAAGATACTAAAAATTCGAGCTTACTTTCTTTGATCATGGTTTATAAAGTAAGGATATATAAAATGAAGTCATGCAATGATAACTGAAGCTTAGAAAATATTGAATTCCTTATGAAACAAGAAAAATAAAAAAACAAATTCCAAGTTTGAAATTTAAAAAAAACTATCGCCATTGCCGGGGATCGAACCCGGGTCTCCTACTGGACAAGAAGGAATACTAACCACTATACTACAACGACTTTGTTGATGAATGTGTAGATTATTTATACTTAAAAGCTCTATCGTCACGAGTTCGACCTTGGTCGAGTCGTCCGATCACGGATTCGACCACCGGGTCAAATAGCTTATCGTTAATTATTTTCGCTAAGCGCGAGTATATATGTCTAGTTCTAACTATAAAAAGATACTAAAAATTCGAGATTACTTCCTTTGATCATGGTTTATAAATCAAGGATATATAAAATGAAGTCATGCAATGAGAAATGAAGCTTAGAAAATGTTGAATTACTTATGAAACAAGAAAAATAAAATACAAATTCCAAGTTTGAAATTTAAAAAAAACTATCACCATTGCCGGGGATCGAACCCGGGTCTCCTACTGGACAGGAAGGAATACTAACCGCTATACTACAACAACTTTGTTGATGAATGTGTAGATTATTTATACATAAAAGCTCTATCGTCACGAGTTCGACCTTTGGTCGATTCGTCCGATCACGGATTCGACCATCGGGTCAAATAACTTATCATTAATTATTTTCGCTAAGCGCGAGTATATATGTCTAGTTCTAACTATAAAAAGATACTAAAAATTCGAGATTACTTCCTTTGATCATGGTTTATAAAGCAAGGATATATAAAATGAAGTCATGCAATGAGAAATGAAGCTTAGAAAATGTTGAATTCCTTATGAAACAAGAAAAATAAAATACAAATTCCAAGTTTGAAATTTAAAAAAAACTATCGCCATTGCCGGGGATCGAACCCGGGTCTCTTACTGGACAGGAAGGAATACTAACCGCTATACTACAACAACTTTGTTGATGAATGAGTAGATTATTTATACATAAAAGTTCTATCGTCACGAGTTCGACCTTTGGTCGAGTCGTCCGATCACGGATTCGACCATCGGGTCAAATAACTTATCATTAATTATTTTCGCTAAGCGCGAGTATATATGTCTATTTCTAACTATAAAAAGATAATAAAAATTCGAGATTACTTTATTTGATCATGGTTTATAAAGTAAGGATATATAAAATGAAGTCATGTAATGAGAACTGAAGCTTAGAAAATGTTGAATTCCTTATGAAACAAGAAAAATAAAATACAAATTCCATGTTTGAAATTAAAAAAAAATTATCGCCATTGCCGGGGATCGAACCCGAGTCTCCTACTGGACAGGAAGGAATACTAACCACTATACTACAACGACTTTGTTGATGAATGTGTAGATTATTAATACTTAAAAGCTCTATCGTCACGAGTTCGACCTTGGTCGAGTCGTCCGATCAGGGATTCGACCACCGGGTCAAATAGCTTAGCGTTAATTATTTTCGCTAAGCGCTAGTATATATGTCTAGTTCTAACTATAAAAAGATACTAAAAATTCGAGATTACTTCCTTTGATCATGGTTTATAAAGCAAGGATATATAAAATGAAGTCATGCAATGAGAAGTGAAGCTTCGAAAATGTTGAATTCCTTATGAAACAAGAAAAATAAAATACAAATTCCAAGTTTGAAATTTAAAAAAAAAAACTATCGCCATTGCCGGGGATGGAACCCGGGTCTCCTACTGGACAGGAAGGATTACTAACCACTATACTACAACGACTTTGTTGATGAATGTGTAGATTATTTATACTTAAAAGCTCTATCGTCACGAGTTTGACCTTTGGTCGAGTCGTCCGATCACGGATTCGACCATCGGGTCAAATAACTTATCGTTAATTATTTTCGCTAAGAGCGAGTATATATGTCTAGTTCTAACTATAAAAAGATACTAAAAATTCGAGATTACTTTCTTTGATCATGGTTTATAAAGTAAGGATATATAAAATGAAGTCATGCAATGAGAACTGAAGCTTAGAAAATGTTGAATTCCTTATGGAACAAGAAAAATAAAATACAAATTCCAAGTTTGAAATTTAAAAAAAACTATCGCCATTGCCGGGGATCGAAACTGGGTCTCCTACTGGACAGGAAGGAATACTAACCACTATACTACAACGACTTTGTTGATGAATGTGTAGATTATTTATACTTAAAAGCTCTATCTTCACGAGTTCGACCTTGGTCGAGTCGTCCGATCAGGGAGTCGACCACAGGGTCAAATAGCTTATCGTTAATTGTTTTCGCTAAGCGCGAGTATATATGTCTAGTTCTAACTATAAAAAGATACTAAAAATTCGAGATTACTTCCTTTGATCATGGTTTATAAAGCAAAGATATATAAAATGAAGTCATGCAATGAGAAATGAAGCTTAGAAAATGTTGAATTCCTTATGAAACAAGAAAAATAAAATACAAATTCCAAGTTTGAAATTTGAAAAAAACTATCGCCATTGCTGGGGATCGAACCCGGGTCTCCTACTGGACAGGAAGGAATACTAACCGCTATACTACAACAACTTTGTTGATGAATGTGTAGATTATTTATACTTTAAAGCTCTATCGTCACGAGTTCGACCTTTGGTCGATTCGTCCGATCACAGATTCGACCATCGGGTCAAATAACTTATCGTTAATTATTTTCGCTAAGCGCGAGTATATATGTCTAGTTCTAACTATAAAAAGATACTAAAAATTCGAGATTACTTCCTTTGATCATGGTTTATAAAGCAAGGATATATAAAATGAAGTCATGCAATGAGAAATGAAGCTTAGAAAATGTTGAATTCCTTATGAAACAAGAAAAATAAAATACAAATTCCAAGTTTGAAATTTAAAAAAAAAAACTATCGCCATTGCCGGGGATCGAACCCGGGTCTCTTACTGGACAGGAAGGAATACTAACCGCTATACTACAACAACTTTGTTGATGAATGAGTAGATTATTTATACATAAAAGTTCTATCGTCACGAGTTCGACCTTTGGTCGAGTCGTCCGATCACGGATTCGACCATCGGGTCAAATAACTTATCATTAATTATTTTCGCTAAGCGCGAGTATATATGTCTAGTTCTAACTATAAAAAGATAATAAAAATTCGAGATTACTTTATTTGATCATGGTTTATAAAGTAAGGATATATAAAATGAAGTCATGCAATGAGAACTGGAGCTTAGAAAATGTTGAATTCCTTATGAAACAAGAAAAATAAAATACAAATTCCATGTTTGAAATTAAAAAAAAATTATCGCCATTGCCGGGGATCGAACCCGAGTCTCCTACTGGACAGGAAGGAATACTAACCACTATACTACAACGACTTTGTTGATGAATGTGTAGATTATTAATACTTAAAAGCTCTATCGTCACGAGTTCGACCTTGGTCGAGTCGTCCGATCAGGGATTCGACCACCGAGTCAAATAGCTTAGCGTTAATTATTTTCGCTAAGCGCTAGTATATATGTCTAGTTCTAACTATAAAAAGATACTAAAAATTCGAGATTACTTCCTTTGATCATGGTTTATAAAGCAAGGATATATAAAATGAAGTCATGCAATGAGAAGTGAAGCTTCGAAAATGTTGAATTCCTTATGAAACAAGAAAAATAAAATACAAATTCCAAGTTTGAAATTTAAAAAAAAAAACTATCGCCATTGCCGGGGATGGAACCCGGGTCTCCTACTGGACAGGAAGGATTACTAACCACTATACTACAACGACTTTGTTGATGAATGTGTAGATTATTTATACTTAAAAGCTCTATCGTCACGAGTTTGACCTTTGGTCGAGTCGTCCGATCACGGATTCGACCATCGGGTCAAATAACTTATCGTTAATTATTTTCGCTAAGCGCGAGTATATATGTCTAATTCTAACTATAAAAAGATACTAAAATTTCGAGATTACTTTCTTTGATCATGGTTTATAAAGCAAGGATATATAAAATGAAGTCATGCAATGAGAAGTGAAGCTTAGAAAATGTTGAATTCCTTATGAAACAAGAAAAATAAAATACAAATTCCAAGTTTGAAATTTTTAAAAAAATATCGCCATTGTCGGGGATGGAACCCGGGTCTCCTACTGGACAGGAAGGATTACTAACCACTATACTACAACGACTTTGTTGATGAATGTGTAGATTATTTATACTTAAAAGCTCTATCGTCACGAGTTCGACCTTTGGTCGAGTCGTCCGATCACGGATTCGACCATCGGGTCAAATAACTTATCGTTAATTATTTTCGCTAAGAGCGAGTATATATGTCTAGTTCTAACTATAAAAAGATACTAAAAATTCGAGATTACTTTCTTTGATCATGGTTTATAAAGTAAGGATATATAAAATGAAGTCATGCAATGAGAACTGAAGCTTAGAAAATGTTGAATTCCTTATGAAACAAGAAAAATAAAATAAAAATTCCAAGTTTGAAATTTAAAAAAAACTATCGCCATTGCCGGGGATCGAAACTGGGTCTCCTACTGGACAGGAAGGAATACTAACCACTATACTACAACGACTTTGTTGATGAATGTGTAGATTATTTATACTTAAAAGCTCTATCTTCACGAGTTCGACCTTGGTCGAGTCGTCCGACCAGGGAGTCGACCACAGGGTCAAATAGCTTATCGTTAATTGTTTTCGCTAAGCGCGAGTATATATGTCTAGTTCTAACTATAAAAAGATACTAAAAATTCGAGATTACTTCCTTTGATCATGGTTTTTAAAGCAAGGATATATAAAATGAAGTCATGCAATGAGAAATGAAGCTTAGAAAATGTTGAATTCCTTATGAAACAAGAAAAATAAAATACAAATTCCAAGTTTGAAATT
The DNA here is from genome assembly GCA_025667525.1 of Glebionis coronaria. Classification (NCBI taxonomy): domain Eukaryota; kingdom Viridiplantae; phylum Streptophyta; class Magnoliopsida; order Asterales; family Asteraceae; genus Glebionis; species Glebionis coronaria. The sequence continues at coordinate 18,095,469 of CM046875.1, forward strand.
TAAAAAAAACTATCGCCATTGCTGGGGATCGAACCCGGGTCTCCTACTGGACAGGAAGGAATACTAACCGCTATACTACAACAACTTTGTTGATGAATGTGTAGATTATTTATACTTTAAAGCTCTATCGTCACGAGTTCGACCTTTGGTCGATTCGTCCGATCACAGATTCGACCATCGGGTCAAATAACTTATCGTTAATTATTTTCGCTAAGCGCGAGTATATATGTCTAGTTCTAACTATAAAAAGATACTAAAAATTCGAGATTACTTCCTTTGATCATGGTTTATAAAGCAAGGATATATAAAATGAAGTCATGCAATGAGAAGTGAAGCTTAGAAAATGTTGAATTCCTTATGAAACAAGAAAAATAAAATACAAATTCCAAGTTTGAAATTTAAAAACAGACTATCGCCATTGCCGGGGATCGAACCCGGGTCTCCTACTGGACAAGAAGGAATACTAACCACTATACTACAACGACTTTGTTGATGAATGTGTAGATTATTTATACTTAAAAGCTCTATCGTCACGAGTTCGACCTTGGTCGAGTCGTCCGATCACGGATTCGACCACCGGGTCAAATAGCTTATCGTTAATTATTTTCGCTAAGCGCGAGTATATATTTCTAGTTCTAACTATAAAAAGATACTAAAAATTCGAGACTACTTCCTTTGATCATGGTTTATAAATCAAGGATATATAAAATGAAGTCATGCAATGAGAAATGAAGCTTAGAAAATGTTGAATTCCTTATGAAACAAGAAAAATAAAATACAAATTCCAAGTTTGAAATTTAAAAAAAACTATCGCCATTGCCGGGGATCGAACCCGGGTCTCCTACTGGAAAGGAAGGAATACTAACCGCTATACTACAACAACTTTGTTGATGAATGTGTAGATTATTTATACATAAAAGTTCTATCGTCACGAGTTCGACCTTTGGTCGATTCGTCCGATCACGGATTCGACCATCGGGTCAAATAACTTATCATTAATTATTTTTCGCTAAGCGCGAGTATATATGTCTAGTTCTAACTATAAAAAGATACTAAAAATTCGAGATTACTTCCTTTGATCATGGTTTATAAAGCAAGGATATATAAAATGAAGTCATGCAATGAGAAATGAAGCTTAGAAAATGTTGAATTCCTTATGAAACAAGAAAAATAAAATACAAATTCCAAGTTTGAAATTTAAAAAAAAAACTATCGCCATTGCCGGGGATCGAACCCGGGTCTCCTACTGGACAGGAAGGAATACTAACCGCTATACTAGAACAACTTTGTTGATGAATGAGTAGATTATTTATACATAAAAGCTCTATCGTCACGAGTTCGACCTTTGGTCGAGTCGTCCGATCACGGATTCGACCATCGGGTCAAATAACTTATCATTAATTATTTTCGCTAAGCGCGAGTATATATGTCTAGTTCTAACTATAAAAAGATACTAAAAATTCGAGATTACTTTCTTTGATCATGGTTTATAAAGTAAGGATATATAAAATGAAGTCATGCAATGAGAACTGAAGCTTAGAAAATGTTGAATTCCTTATGAAACAAGAAAAATAAAATACAAATTCCATGTTTGAAATTAAAAAAAAATTATCGCCATTGCCGGGGATCGAACCCGAGTCTCCTACTGGACAGGAAGGAATACTAACCACTATACTACAACGACTTTGTTGATTAATGTGTAGATTATTAATACTTAAAAGCTCTATCGTCACGAGTTCGACCTTGGTCGAGTCGTCCGATCAGGGATTCGACCACCGGGTCAAATAGCTTAGCGTTAATTATTTTCGCTAAGCACGAGTATATATGTCTAGTTCTAACTATAAAAAGATACTAAAAATTCGAGATTACTTCCTTTGATCATGGTTTATAAAGCAAGGATATATAAAATGAAGTCATGCAATGAGAAGTGAAGCTTCGAAAATGTTGAATTCCTTATGAAACAAGAAAAATAAAATACAAATTCCAAGTTTGAAATTTAAAAAAAAAACTATCGCCATTGCCGGGGATGGAACCCGGGTCTCCTACTGGACAGGAAGGATTACTAACCACTATACTACAACGACTTTGTTGACGAATGTGTAGATTATTTATACTTAAAAGCTCTATCGTCACGAGTTCGACCTTTGGTCGAGTCGTCCGATCACGGATTCGACCATCGGGTCAAATAACTTATCGTTAATTATTTTCGCTAAGCGCGAGTATATATGTCTAATTCTAACTATAAAAAGATACTAAAAATTCGAGATTACTTTCTTTGATCATGGTTTATAAGCAAGGATATATAAAATGAAGTCATGCAATGAGAAGTGAAGCTTAGAAAATGTTGAATTCCTTATGAAACAAGAAAAATAAAATACAAATTCCAAGTTTGAAATTTAAAAAAAAAAACTATCGCCATTGTCGGGGATGGAACCCGGGTCTCCTACTGGACAGGAAGGATTACTAACCACTATACTACAACGAATTTGTTGATGAATGTGTAGATTATTTATACTTAAAAGCTCTATCGTCACGAGTTCGACCTTTGGTCGAGTCGTCCGATCACGGATTCGACCATCGGGTCAAATAACTTATCGTTAATTATTTTCGCTAAGACCGAGTATATATGTCTAGTTCTAACTATAAAAAGATACTAAAAATTCGAGATTACTTTCTTTGATCATGGTTTATAAAGTAAGGATATATAAAATGAAGTCATGCAATGAGAACTGAAGCTTAGAAAATGTTGAATTCCTTATGAAACAAGAAAAATAAAATACAAATTCCAAGTTTGAAATTTAAAAAAAAACTATCGCCATTGCTGGGGATCGAACCCGGGTCTCCTACTGGACAGGAAGGAATACTAACCACTATACTACAACGACTTTGTTGATGAATGTGTAGATTATTTATACTTAAAAGCTCTATCTTCACGAGCTCGACCTTGGTCGAGTCGTCTGATCAGGGAGTCGACCACCGGGTCAAATAGCTTATTGTTAATTATTTTCGCTAAGCGCGAGTATATATGTCTAGTTCTAACTATAAAAAGATACTAAAAATTCGAGATTACTTCCTTTGATCATGTTTTATAAAGCAAGGATATATAAAATGAAGTCATGCAATGAGAAATGAAGCTTAGAAAATGTTAAATTCCTTATGAAACAAGAAAAATAAAATACAAATTCCAAGTTTGAAATTTAAAAAAAAAACTATCGCCATTGTCGGGGATCGAACCCGGGTCTCCTACTGGACAGGAAGGAATACTAACCGCTATACTACAACAACTTTGTTGATGAATGTGTAGATTATCTATACTTTAAAGCTCTATCGTCACGAGTTCGACCTTTGGTCGAGTCGTCCGATCACGGATTCGACCATCGGGTCAAATAACTTATCGTTAATTATTTTCGCTAAGCGCGAGTATATATGTCTAGTTCTAACTATAAAAAGATACTAAAAATTCGAGATTACTTCCTTTGATCATGGTTTATAAAGCAAGGATATATAAAATGAAGTCATGCAATGAGAAATGAAGCTTAGAAAATGTTGATTTCCTTATGAAACAAGAAAAATAAAATACAAATTCCAAGTTTGAAATTTAAAAAAAACTATCTCCATTGCCGGGGATCGAACCCGGGTCTCCTACCGGACAGGAAGGAATACTAACCGCTATGCTGTTGGGAATTAATTTGATGAGACAAAACAAGAATAATGAAACAAGAAGGACTTATATGCAAATATCAAGCTTTACAAGAATATAGAGCCCTTTCATACAACAAGGAGGACTTATTAGCAAAAGATGGAGGGACTTCTAATGTAATTAAAGTTTTCTTGTAAGAAAAGTCTTGTATTCTAGTATATATAGAATACAATGACCGTAGGTTTTATTCATCTTATAATTCACAATGTAGTCATAAAGTGTCTTCGTGTTCTAGGCGTGGGATTCAATGTATACACGCCTAGAGGTAACTTGTAATCGTTTAGTGCAAGTAATCGTTTGGAATAAAGTAATCGTTGGAAGTAAACACCTTGTTCATAATCAATGTTCTAATTCCGCTATGTTTATCATATGAACGTTGATTATCCTAGTAAGCTTAATCGATCCATGAATAATGGTTTCCACAATTGGTATCAGAGCGGGTGGCTCTCGATACTAGGTATCAACAAGGTGTCGAGTCGAAGAATGAAGATCGAAGCTTAAAATTCGTCTTTGTTTTTAAGTTCGGATCTCACTGTGCAGTCATGTTCAAACAATCATAACTCCTTCGTTAACAGTTGGATCGACGTAAAATTCGAACTGTGGGTTCTTGACATATGTGTCTTGAATCTCACCGGAGCGATCTGTGAGTTAAGCTCTCAAGAAAAAGATATAGGTCGTCGAATGTTGCTGCAGAGAAAGGTTTTGCAATTTTCTGTTTTTGTTTTTTTAATTGAATAAAGATATAGGGTTTCTTCCCCTAAACCCTAGATCGATTCTAAAACAGAAAAAGTGCCCAGATCCGTTATATTTTTATGATGATCGATTCTCAAACCCTAGTTTAGGGTTTCGATTTTTAAAATCATATTTTTAGGGTTTCAAGAACCCTAGATCTAGGAAGAAGTATGATGATTTATGGCCGTTTGAAAAGAATGAATGATAGCAGCAGGTGTACAATGTTACAAAAGAGACATGCTATTAAACGTGAATCATGGTAGTACTATATATATACTCACAATTCACATGTTGGTATTGTTTACTGTGCGTATACAAGATAAAATGCATATGCACACAGTGGCTTTTGGATTAATACTATTTGATGCTTTTGTGTGCACACGGCAAAAGAAAAGATGGTTCACGTAATATAGAATTTGTAATCACAAGATGTTGGCTATAAGGAAAAAGTGACATCCAAGATTCGTTTGATTCAAGTGTTGTGCGATTGGTATACCATGATTTGCTGCAAGGAATAAAGGAAGTTCAACACGTGATGGGTTAGAAGTGAAGTTGATGGTTTAAGAATCACATGGGATGCGCAAAAAGCAGCTGCTCTTTTTCAAAGATATATGAGTGCAACAAGTACTGGAACAAAAGTCGGTTTTTAATGTGGACGACTCAATACAGCTGTGGTCCAAGTGGTTTGGACGCATATATGGCTCAAAGCTAAAAAAAAAAAAAGACGTGACTACTATTCAATGGGAATTAGATTCGACTTTTATTTGAACGAGATATGTGCTTTGGGAGCAGAATGGTAAAAACGTGTGATTGATGCGTAGATTATGAAGTTTGTTCACGTAGGATTTGAGCAAGTATTATTTGAATTTCATGCAGCTTCAAAAGAGTACCAAACAGAGGTGTTGCTTTATATTCGCACATGTTGGCTACAAGAAAGATGAATTTTGTTTGTGGTACCCTATTATTTACATAGCTGATGATGTGTTTGTGAATTGTGATCCGAAAAATCATAGGACTTCATAAACAAGGTACGTTATATTAATAGTATTTTAATGTATCCATGTGATTTCTTGTCGACGAATGCAATTGATTGGTCATAAGAAAGTTACATGATATTTTAAATTGAAGAAACGATTTCAATCTAGTACACACGTGGATTGGGATAAGTGTAAACAAAGGAATTTAAAGTAGGGCCCTTTAAAGTATCATCATGCATTGAAGAATGATTTTGGTTTGGAATGGTCACGTGTATTACACCTTTGATGCTATGTCGGTTCAAGTTGAAAGAGGGCAGAAGCTACGAAAAGAAAGACGTGGGCCAAGACTTGATTCATTCTATTGAAAAGAAAAAGTGGTATGGAGTTGTATTTTAGCCGCTGTTAAGAATTATTTAGCCACAGATGGTGTTAGTAGCTGAGCCGAGCCGCTGACAAGAATAAAGCACACGCTGACAGAGAAGACGCTGACACGTTATATTTGGACGCTGACAGCGTGTTGTCTGATATATTGGTTTTCAAACGCTGACACGTATTGTCCGATATAGGACAATACGTACTGATGATATGTTGGATGACAAAGGATCTCGGACAGAACTGACTGTTTAAAATTTTATGGCTCGTTTTTGAAGATTGTTTTTGGTACAATGACGTTTTATTTGATTATGTGACAAGGCTAACCTTGCGGTTACGTACCGACTTGGATTAGAAGCAGTACGCCGACAGAGGCAGCAGTTGCATAAAAGAAGAGGATGATATTGTACTTAGATGATTTTCATTGCAAATTGGAGGTTTCGATGAAGAGGTTTGATTATTACTTATTTGGTGTTGGAGTTGTTTTTCGCAGGTTTGTATTTTATCATATCTCAAAAGACTCGCCACTCTTTTGAGATAACTTGTTCGTGCTTACATGAATGGTGACGAAGACTTGTCATATCTAGCAACTAGATACCTTGCTATCACTTGAAGGAGTTACATTATCGTGCTCAGTGTCTCACAAAAGGATGAGGATTTTGACAAGAGATCAAGGTCTGCTTATAGTTTCCTGCATTATATAAGTTTGATGTCACATGGATAGTGCAAGATATAAGGTACAAGCTTGGGAGATTCCACTTCTTCAACAAATAGGTTATATTTGTTTTTCTTCATTCGTAATCTACAATTAGAGTCTACATGGTTCGTGATTCATTTACATGCACCACTTAAGGGGAAGCGTTTATTAGTTGTTTATCTTTAGAAGACCCTTATTGGATGAGACAAAAAGGGGAAGAAGATTCAAAGATCAAGGTATACAACTTATTTTTATGTGGTGATATGTTTTACAAGAAATCTTACTTTAAGGGGAAGCTTGTTTCATTCGTGAAAGATCAAGATTTGAAGATTGGTTTTGTCATCATCAAATAGGGGAAGATTGTTGGGAATTAATTTGATGAGACAAAACAAGAATAATGAAACAAGAAGGACTTATATGCAAATATCAAGCTTTACAAGAATATAGAGCCCTTTCATACAACAAGGAGGACTTATTAGCAAAAGATGGAGGGACTTCTAATGTAATTAAAGTTTTCTTGTAAGAAAAGTCTTGTATTCTAGTATATATAGAATACAATGACCGTAGGTTTTATTCATCTTATAATTCACAATGTAGTCATAAAGTGTCTTCGTGTTCTATGCGTGGGATTCAATGTATACACGCCTAGAGGTAACTTGTAATCGTTTAGTGCAAGTAATCGTTTGGAATAAAGTAATCGTTGGAAGTAAACACCTTGTTCATAATCAATGTTCTAATTCCGCTATGTTTATCATATGAACGTTGATTATCCTAGTAAGCTTAATCGATCCATGAATAATGGTTTCCACATATGCTACAACAACTTTGTTGATGAATGTGTAGATTATTTATATTTAAAAGCTCTATCGTCACGAGTTCGACCTTTGGTCGAGTCGTCCGATCACGGATTCGACCATCGGGTCAAATAACTTATCGTTAATTATTTTCGCTAAGCGCGAGTATATATGTCTAGTTCTAACTATAAAAAGATACTAAAAATTCGAGATTACTTTCTTTGATCATGGTTTATAAAGTAAGGATATATAAAATGAAGTCATGCAATGAGAACTAAAGCTTAGAAAATGTTGAATTCCTTATGAAACAAGAAAAATAAAATACAAATTCCAAGTTTGAAATTTAAAAAAAAACTATCGCCATTGTCGGGGATCGAACCCGGGTCTCCTACTGGACAGGAAGGAATACTAACCACTATACTACAACGACTTTGTTGATGAAGGTGTATATTATTTATACTGAAAAGCTCTATCGTCACGAGTTCGACCTTGGTCGAGTCGTCCGATCATGGATTCGACCACCGGGTCAAATAGCTTATCGTTAATTATTTTCGCTAAGCGCGATTATATATGTCTAGTTCTAACTATAAAAAGATACTAAAAATTCGAGATTACTTCCTTTGATCATGGTTTATAAAGCAAGGATATATAAAATGAAGTCATGCAATGAGAAATGAATCTTAGAAAATGTTGAATTCCTTATGAAACAAGAAAAATAAAATACAAATTCCAAGTTTGAAATTTTAAAAAAACTATCGCCATTGCCGGGGATCGAACCCGGGTCTCCTATTGGACAAGAAGGAATACTAACCGCTATACTACAAAAAATTTGTTGATGAATGTGTAGATTATTTATACTTAAAAGCTCTATCGTCACGAGTTCGACCTTTGGTCGAGTCGTCCGATCACGGATTCGACCATCGGGTCAAATAACTTATCGTTAATTATTTTCGCTAAGCGCGAGTATATATGTCTAGTTCTAACTATAAAAAGATACTAAAAATTCGAGATTACTTTCTTTAATCATGGTTTATAAAGTAAGGATATATAAAATGAAGTCATGCAATGAGAACTGAAGCTTAGAAAATGTTGAATTCCTTATGAAACAAGAAAAATAAAATACAAATCCCATGTTTGAAATTTAAAAAAAAACTATCTCCATTGCCGGGGATCGAACCCGGGTCTCCTACTGGACAGGAAGGAATACTAACCACTATACTACAACGACTTTGTTGATGAATGTGTAGATTATTTATACTTAAAAGCTCTATCGTCACGAGTTCGACCTTGGTCGAGTCGTCCGATCAGGGATTCGACCACCGGGTCAAATAGCTAATCGTTAATTATTTTCGCTAAGCGCGAGTATATATGTCTAGGTCTAACTATAAAAAGATACTAAAAATTCGAGATTACTTCCTATGATCATGGTTTATAAAGCAAGGATATATAAAATGAAGTCATGCAATGAGAAATGAAGCTTAGAAAATGTTGAATTCCTTATGAAACAAGAAAAAGAAAATACAAATTCCAAGTTTGAAATTTAAAAAAAAACTATCGCCATTGCCGGGGATCGAACCCGGGTCTCCTACTGGACAGGAAGGAATACTAACCGCTATACTACAACAACTTTGTTGATGAATGTGTAGATTATTTATACTTAAAATCTCTATCGTCACGAGTTCGACCTTGGTCGAGTCGTCCGATCACGGATTCGACCACCGGGTCAAATAACTTATCGTTAATTATTTTCGCTAAGCGCGAGTATATATGTCTAGTTCTAACTATAAAAAGATACTAAAAATTCGAGATTACTTCCTTTGATCATGGTTTATAAAGCAAGGATATATAAAATGAAGTCATGCAATGAGAAGTGAAGCTTAGAAAATGTTGAATTCCTTATGAAACAAGAAAAATAAAATACAAATTCCAAGTTTGAAGTTTAAAAAAAAACTATCGCCATTGCCGGGGATCGAACCCGAGTCTCCTACTGGACAGGAAGGAATACTAACCACTATACTACAACGACTTTGTTGATGAATGTGTAGATTATTTATACTTAAAAGCTCTATCGTCACGAGTTCGACCTTGGTCGAGTCGTCCGATCACGCATTCGACCACCGGGTCAAATAGCTTATCGTTAATTACTTTCGCTAAGCGCGAGTATATATGTCTAGTTCTAACTATAAAAAGATACTAAAAATTAGAGATTACTTCCTTTGATCATGGTTTATAAAGCAAAGATATATAAAATGAAAATTATGAAACAAGAAAAATAAAATACAAATTCCAAGTTTTAAATTTAAAAAAAACTATCGCCATTGTCGGGGATGAGTCTCCTACTGGAGAGGTATGAATAATAACCACTATACTACAACGACTTTGTTGATGAATGTGTAGATTATTTATACTTAAAAGCTCTATGGTGTATTAAGTGTTTCAATCAGCTTAGTTTGCCAGGTTATATGAACTTATTTGCTTTTGGAAAAGCTCCTAACCCCACTTTTTCTGCATCTTATCCGATAATCGAGTCAAGTGTCAACTTGAAAAGCTCATAAACTACAAAATTATGAAACAAGAAAAATAAAATACAAATTCCAACTTTGAAATTTAAAAAAAAAACTATCGTCATTGTCGGGGATCGAACCCGGGTTTCATACTGGACAGGAAGGAATACTAACCACTATACTACAACGACTTTGTTGATGAATGTGTAGATTATTTATACTTAAAAGATCTATCATCACGAGTTCGACCTTGTTCGAGTCATCCGATCACGGATTCGACCACCGGGTCAAATAGCTTATCGTTAATTATTTTCGCTAAGCGCGAGTATATATGTCTAGTTCTAACTATAAAAAGATACTAAATATTCTAGATTACTTCCTTTGATCATGGTTTATAAAGCAAGGATATATAAAATGAAGTCATGCAATGAGAAGTGAAGCTTAGAAAATGTTGAATTCCTTATGAAACAAGAAAAATAAAATACAAATTCCAAGTTTGAAATTTAAAAAAAAACTATCGCCATTGCCGGGGATGGAACCCGGGTCTCCTACTAGACATGAAGGATTACTAACCACTATACTACAAAGACTTTGTTGATGAATGTGTAGATTATTTATACTTAAAAGCTCTATCGTCACGAGTTCGACCTTTGGTCGAGTCGTCCGATCACGGATTCGACCATCGGGTCAAATAACTTATCGTTAATTATTTTCGCTAAGCGCGAGTATATATGTCTAGTTCTAACTATAAAAAGATACTAAAAATTCGAGATTACTTACTTTAATCATGGTTTATAATGTAAGGATATATAAAATGAAGTCATGCAATGAGAACTGAAGCTTAGAAAATGTTGAATTTCTTATGAAACAAGAAAAATAAAATACAAATTCCATGTTTGAAATTTAAAAAAAAAACTATCGCCATTACCGGGGATCGAACCCGGGTCTCCTACTGGACAGGAAGGAATACTAACCACTATACTACAACGACTTTGTTGATGAATGTGTAGATTATTTATACTTAAAAGCTCTATCGTCACAAGTTCGACCTTGGTCGAGTCGTCCGATCAGGGATTCGACCACCAGGTCAAATAGCTTATCGTTAATTATTTTCGCTAAGCGCGAGTATATATGTCTAGTTCTAACTATAAAAAGATACTAAAAATTCGAGATTACATCCTTTGATCATGGTTTATAAAGCAAGGATATATAAAATGAAGTCATGCAATGAGAAATGAAGCTTAGAAAATGTTGAATTCCTTATGAAACAAGAAAAATAAAATACAAATTCCAAGTTTGAAATTTTAAAAAAACTATCGCCATTGCCGGGGATCGAACCCGGGTCTCCTACTGGACAGGAAGGAATACTAACCGCTATACTACAACAACTTTGTTGATGAATGTGTAGATTATTTATACTTAAAATCTCTATCGTCACGAGTTCGACCTTGGTCGAGTCGTCCGATCCCGGATTCGACCACCGGGTCAAATAACTTATCGTTAATTATTTTCGCTAAGCGCGAGTATATATGTCTAGTTCTAACTATAAAAAGATACTAAAAATTCGAGATTACTTCCTTTGATCATGGTTTATAAAGCAAGGATATATAAAATGAAGTCATGCAATGAGAAGTGAAGCTTAGAAAATGTTGAATTCCTTATGAAACAAGAAAAATAAAATACAAATTCCAAGTTTGAAGTTTAAAAAAAAAACTATCGCCATTGCCGGGGATCGAACCCGAGTCTCCTACTGGACAGGAAGGAATACTAACCACTATACTACAACGACTTTGTTGATGAATGTGTAGATTATTTATACTTAAAAGCTCTATCGTCATGAGTTCGACCTTGGTCGAGTCGTCCGATCACGCATTCGACCACCGGGTCAAATAGCTTATCGTTAATTACTTTCGCTAAGCGCGAGTATATATGTCTAGTTCTAACTATAAAAAGATACTAAAAATTAGAGATTACTTCCTTTGATCATGGTTTATAAAGCAAGGATATATAAAATGAAAATTATGAAACAAGAAAAATAAAATACAAATTCCAAGTTTTAAATTTAAAAAAAAAACTATCGCCATTGTCGGGGATGAGTCTCCTACTGGAGAGGTATGAATAATAACCACTATACTACAACGACTTTGTTGATGAATGTGTAGATTATTTATACTTAAAAGCTCTATGGTGTATTAAGTGTTTCAATCAGCTTAGTTTGCCAGGTTATATGAACTTATTTGCTTTTGGAAAAGCTCCTAACCCCACTTTTTCTGCATCTTATCCGATAGTCGAGTCAAGTGTCAACTTGAAAAGCTCATAAACTACAAAATTATGAAACAAGAAAAATAAAATACAAATTCCAACTTTGAAATTTAAAAAAAAACTATCGTCATTGTCGGGGATCGAACCCGGGTTTCATACTGGACAGGAAGGAATACTAACCACTATACTACAACGACTTTGTTGATGAATGTGTAGATTATTTATACTTAAAAGCTCTATCATCACGAGTTCGACCTTGGTCGAGTCGTCCGATCACGGATTCGACCACCGGGTCAAATAGCTTATCGTTAATTATTTTCGCTAAGCGCGAGTATATATGTCTAGTTCTAACTATAAAAAGATACTAAATATTCTAGATTACTTCCTTTGATCATGGTTTATAAAGCAAGGATATATAAAATGAAGTCATGCAATGAGAAGTGAAGCTTAGAAAATATTGAATTCCTTATGAAACAAGAAAAATAAAATACAAATTCCAAGTTTGAAATTTAAAAAAAAACTATCGCCATTGCCGGGGATGGAACCCGGGTCTCCTACTGGACAGGAAGGATTACTAACCACTATACTACAAAGACTTTGTTGATGAATGTGTAGATTATTTATACTTAAAAGCTCTATCGTCACGAGTTCGACCTTTGGTCGAGTCGTCCGATCACGGATTCGACCATCGGGTCAAATAACTTATCGTTAATTATTTTCGCTAAGCGCGAGTATATATGTCTAGTTCTAACTATAAAAAGATACTAAAAATTCGAGATTACTTTCTTTGATCATGGTTTATAATGTAAGGATATATAAAATGAAGTCATGCAATGAGAACTGAAGCTTAGAAAATGTTGAATTTCTTATGAAACAAGAAAAATAAAATACAAATTCCATGTTTGAAATTTAAAAAAAAACTATCGCCATTACCGGGGATCGAACCCGGGTCTCCTACTGGACAAGAAGGAATACTAACCACTATACTACAACGACTTTGTTGATGAATGTGTAGATTATTTATACTTAAAAGCTCTATCGTCACAAGTTCGACCTTGGTCGAGTCGTCCGATCAGGGATTCGACCACCAGGTCAAATAGCTTATCGTTAATTATTTTCGCTAAGCGCGAGTATATATGTCTAGTTCTAACTATAAAAAGATACTAAAAATTCGAGATTACATCCTTTGATCATGGTTTATAAAGCAAGGATATATAAAATGAAGTCATGCAATGAGAAATGAAGCTTAGAAAATGTTGAATTCCTTATGAAACAAGAAAAATAAAATACAAATTCCAAGTTTGAAATTTTAAAAAAACTATCGCCATTGCCGGGGATCGAACCCGGGTCTCCTACTAGACAGGAAGGAATACTAACCGCTATACTACAACAACTTTGTTGATGAATGTGTAGATTATTTATACTTAAAATCTCTATCGTCACGAGTTCGACCTTGGTCGAGTCGTCCGATCCCGGATTCGACCACCGGGTCAAATAACTTATCGTTAATTATTTTCGCTAAGCGCGAGTATATATGTCTAGTTCTAACTATAAAAAGATACTAAAAATTCGAGATTACTTCCTTTGATCATGGTTTATAAAGCAAGGATATATAAAATGAAGTCATGCAATGAGAAGTGAAGCTTAGAAAATTTTGAATTCCTTATGAAACAAGAAAAATAAAACACAAATTCCAAATTTGAAATTTAAGAAAAAAAACTATCGCCATTGCCGGGGATCGAACCCGGGTCTCCTACTGGACAGGAAGGAATACTAACCACTATACTACAACGACTTTGTTGATGAATGTGTAGATTATTTATACTTAAAAGCTCTATCGTCACGAGTTCGACCTTGGTCGAGTCGTCTGATCACGGATTCGACCACCGGGTCAAATAGCTTATCGTTTATTATTTTCGCTAAGCGCGAGTATATATATCTAGTTCTAACTATAAAAAGATACTAAAAATTCGAGATTACTTCATGGTTTATAAAGCAAGGATATATAAAATGAAGTCATGCAATGAGAAGTGAAGCTTAGAAAATGTTGAATTACTTATGAAACAAGAAAAATAAAATACAAATTCCAAGTTTGAAATTAAAAAAAAAAACTATCGCCATTGCCGGGGATCGTACCGGGGTCTCCTACTGGACTGGAAGGAATACTAACCACTATACTACAACAACTTTGTTAATGAATGTGTAGATTATTTATACTTAAAATCTCTATCGTCACGAGTTCGACCTTGGTCGAGTCGTCCGATTCGACCACCGGGTCAAATAGCTTATCGTTAATTATTTTCGCTAAGCGCGAGTATATATGTCTAGTTCTAACTATAAAAAGATACTAAAATCTCGAGATTACTTCCTTTGATCATGGTTTATAAAGCAAGGATATATAAAATGAAGTCATGTAATGAGAAGTGAAGCTTAGAAAATGTTGAATTCCTTATGAAACAAGAAAAATAAAATACAAATTCCAAGTTTGAAATTTAAAAAAAAAAACTATCACCATTGCTGGGGATCGAACCCGGGTCTCCTACTGGACAGGAAGGAATACTAACCACTATACTACAACGACTTTGTTGATGAATGTGTAGATATTTACACTTAAAAGCTCTATCGTCACGAGTTCGACCTTGGTCGAGTCGTCACCACCGGGTCAAATAGCTTATCTTTAATTACTTTCGCTAAGCGCAAATATATATGTCTAGTTCTAACTATAAAAAGATACTAAAAATTCGAGATTACTTCCTTTGATCATGGTTTATAAAGCAAGGATATATAAAAAGAAGTCATGCAATGAGAAGTGAAGCTTAGAAAATGTAGAATTCCTTATGAAACAAGAAAAATAAAATACATATTCCAAGTTTGAAATTTAAAAACAAACTATCGCCATTGCCGGGGATCGAACCCGGGTCTCGTACCGGACAGGAAGGAATACTAACCACTATACGACAACGACTTTGTTGATGAATGTGTAGATTATTTATACTTAAAAGCTCTATCGTCACGAGTTCGACCTTGGTCGAGTGGTCCGATCAAGGATTCGACCACCGGGTCAAATAGCTTATCGTTAATTACTTTCGCTAAGCGCGAGTATATATGTCTAGTTGTAACTATAAAAAGATACTAAAAATTCGAGATTACTTCCTTTGATCATGGTTTATAAAGAAAGGATATATAAAATGAATTCATGCAATGAGAAGTGAAGCTTAGAAAATGTTGAATTCCTTATGAAACAAGAAAAATAAAATACAAATTCCAAGTTTGAAATTTAAAAAAAAAAAAAACTATCGCCATTGTCGGGGATCGAACCCGGGTCTCCTACTGGACAGGAAGGAATACTAACCACTATACTACTACGACTTTGTTGATGAATGTGTAGATTATTTATACTTAAAAGCTCTATCGTCACGAGTTTGACCTTGGTCGAGTCGTCCGATCACGGATTCGACCACCGGGTCAAATAGCTTATCGTTAATTAGTTTCGCTAAGCGCGAGTATATATGTCTAGTTCTAACTATAAAAAGATACTAAAAATTCGAGATTACTTCCTTTGATCATGGTTTATAAAGCAAGGATATATAAATTGAAGTCATGCAATGAGAAGTGAAGCTTAGAAAATGTTGAATTCCTTATGAAACAAGAAAAATAAAATACAAATTCCAAGTTTGAAATTTAAAAACAAACTATCGCCATTGCCGGGGATCGAACCCGGGTCTCCTACTGGACAGGAAGGAATACTAACCACTATACTACAACGACTTTGTTGATGAATGTGTAGATTATTTATACTTAAAAGCTCTATCGTCACGAGTTCGACCTTGGTCGAGTCGTCCAATCACGGATTCGACCACCGGGTCAAATAGCTTATCGTTAATTATTTTCGCTAAGCGCGAGTATATATATCTAGTTCTAACTATAAAAAGATACAAAAAACTCGAGATTACTTCATGGTTTATAAAGCAAGGATATATAAAATGAAGTCATGCAATGAGAAGTGAAGCTTAGAAAATGTTGAATTACTTATGAAACAAGAAAAATAAAATACAAATTAAAAACTATCACCATTGCCGGGGATCGTACCGGGTCTCCTACTGGACTGGAAGGAATACTAACCACTATACTACAATGACTTTGTTAATGAATGTGTAGATTATTTATACTTAAAAGCTCTATCGTCACGAGTTCGACCTTTGTCGAGTCGTCCGATTCGACCACCGGGTCAAATAGCTTATCGTTAATTATTTTCGCTAAGCGCGAGTATATATGTCTAGTTCTAACTATAAAAAGATACTAAAAATTCGAGATTACTTCCTTTGATCATGGTTTATAAAGCAAGGATATATAAAATGAAGTCATGTAATGAGAAGTGAAGCTTAGAAAATGTTGAATTCCTTATGAAACAAGAAAAATAAAATAGAAATTCCAAGTTTGAAATTTAAAAAAAAACTATCACCATTGCTGGGGATCGAACCCGGGTCTCCTACTGGACAGGAAGGAATACTAACCACTATACTACAACGACTTTGTTGATCAATGTGTAGATTATTTACACTTAAAAGCTCTATCGTCACGAGTTCGACCTTGGTCGAGTCGTCACCACCGGGTCAAATAGCTTATCGTTAATTACTTTCGCTAAGCGCAAGTATATATGTCTAGTTCTAACTATAAAAAGATACTAAAAATTCGAGATTACTTCCTTTGATCATGGTTTATAAAGCAAGGATATATAAAAAGAAGTCATGCAATGATAAGTGAAGCTTAGAAAATGTAGAATTCCTTATGAAACAAGAAAAATAAAATACATATTCCAAGTTTGAAATTTAAAAACAAATTATCGCCATTGCCGGGGATCGAACCCGGGTCTCCTACCGGACAGGAAGGAATACTAACCACTATACTACAACGACTTTGTTGATGAATGTGTAGATTATTTATACTTAAAAGCTCTATCGTCACGAGTTCGACCTTGGTCGAGTCGTCCAATCACGGATTCGACCACCGGGTCAAATAGCTTATCGTTAATTACTTTTGCTAAGCGCGAGTATATATGTCTAGTTGTAACTATAAAAAGATACTAAAAATTCGAGATTACTTCCTTTGATCATGGTTTATAAAGAAAGGATATATAAAATGAATTCATGCAATGAGAAGTGAAGCTTAGAAAATGTTGAATTCCTTATGAAACAAGAAAAATAAAATACAAATTCCAAGTTTGAAATTTTATAAAAAAACTATCGCCATTGTCGGGGATCGAACCCGGGTCTCCTACTGGACAGGAAGGAATACTAACCACTATACTACTACGACTTTGTTGATGAATGTGTAGATTATTTATACTTAAAAGCTCTATCGTCACGAGTTCGACCTTGGTCGAGTCGTCCGATCACGGATTCGACCACCGGGTCAAATAGCTTATCGTTAATTACTTTCGCTAAGCGCGAGTATATATGTCTAGTTCTAACTATAAAAAGATACTAAATATTCTAGATTACTTCCTTTGATCATGGTTTATAAAGCAAGGATATATAAAATGAAGTCATGCAATGAGAAGTGAAGCTTAGAAAATATTGAATTCCTTATGAAACAAGAAAAATAAAATACAAATTCCAAGTTTGAAATTTAAAAAAAAACTATCGCCATTGCCGGGGATGGAACCCGGGTCTCCTACTGGACAGGAAGGATTACTAACCACTATACTACAAAGACTTTGTTGATGAATGTGTAGATTATTTATACTTAAAAGCTCTATCGTCACGAGTTCGACCTTTGGTCGAGTCGTCCGATCACGGATTCGACCATCGGGTCAAATAACTTATCGTTAATTATTTTCGCTAAGCGCGAGTATATATGTCTAGTTCTAACTATAAAAAGATACTAAAAATTCGAGATTACTTTCTTTGATCATGGTTTATAATGTAAGGATATATAAAATGAAGTCATGCAATGAGAACTGAAGCTTAGAAAATGTTGAATTTCTTATGAAACAAGAAAAATAAAATACAAATTCCATGTTTGAAATTTAAAAAAAAACTATCGCCATTACCGGGGATCGAACCCGGGTCTCCTACTGGACAAGAAGGAATACTAACCACTATACTACAACGACTTTGTTGATGAATGTGTAGATTATTTATACTTAAAAGCTCTATCGTCACAAGTTCGACCTTGGTCGAGTCGTCCGATCAGGGATTCGACCACCAGGTCAAATAGCTTATCGTTAATTATTTTCGCTAAGCGCGAGTATATATGTCTAGTTCTAACTATAAAAAGATACTAAAAATTCGAGATTACATCCTTTGATCATGGTTTATAAAGCAAGGATATATAAAATGAAGTCATGCAATGAGAAATGAAGCTTAGAAAATGTTGAATTCCTTATGAAACAAGAAAAATAAAATACAAATTCCAAGTTTGAAATTTTAAAAAAACTATCGCCATTGCCGGGGATCGAACCCGGGTCTCCTACTAGACAGGAAGGAATACTAACCGCTATACTACAACAACTTTGTTGATGAATGTGTAGATTATTTATACTTAAAATCTCTATCGTCACGAGTTCGACCTTGGTCGAGTCGTCCGATCCCGGATTCGACCACCGGGTCAAATAACTTATCGTTAATTATTTTCGCTAAGCGCGAGTATATATGTCTAGTTCTAACTATAAAAAGATACTAAAAATTCGAGATTACTTCCTTTGATCATGGTTTATAAAGCAAGGATATATAAAATGAAGTCATGCAATGAGAAGTGAAGCTTAGAAAATTTTGAATTCCTTATGAAACAAGAAAAATAAAACACAAATTCCAAATTTGAAATTTAAGAAAAAAAACTATCGCCATTGCCGGGGATCGAACCCGGGTCTCCTACTGGACAGGAAGGAATACTAACCACTATACTACAACGACTTTGTTGATGAATGTGTAGATTATTTATACTTAAAAGCTCTATCGTCACGAGTTCGACCTTGGTCGAGTCGTCTGATCACGGATTCGACCACCGGGTCAAATAGCTTATCGTTTATTATTTTCGCTAAGCGCGAGTATATATATCTAGTTCTAACTATAAAAAGATACTAAAAATTCGAGATTACTTCATGGTTTATAAAGCAAGGATATATAAAATGAAGTCATGCAATGAGAAGTGAAGCTTAGAAAATGTTGAATTACTTATGAAACAAGAAAAATAAAATACAAATTCCAAGTTTGAAATTAAAAAAAAAAACTATCGCCATTGCCGGGGATCGTACCGGGGTCTCCTACTGGACTGGAAGGAATACTAACCACTATACTACAACAACTTTGTTAATGAATGTGTAGATTATTTATACTTAAAATCTCTATCGTCACGAGTTCGACCTTGGTCGAGTCGTCCGATTCGACCACCGGGTCAAATAGCTTATCGTTAATTATTTTCGCTAAGCGCGAGTATATATGTCTAGTTCTAACTATAAAAAGATACTAAAATCTCGAGATTACTTCCTTTGATCATGGTTTATAAAGCAAGGATATATAAAATGAAGTCATGTAATGAGAAGTGAAGCTTAGAAAATGTTGAATTCCTTATGAAACAAGAAAAATAAAATACAAATTCCAAGTTTGAAATTTAAAAAAAAAAACTATCACCATTGCTGGGGATCGAACCCGGGTCTCCTACTGGACAGGAAGGAATACTAACCACTATACTACAACGACTTTGTTGATGAATGTGTAGATATTTACACTTAAAAGCTCTATCGTCACGAGTTCGACCTTGGTCGAGTCGTCACCACCGGGTCAAATAGCTTATCTTTAATTACTTTCGCTAAGCGCAAATATATATGTCTAGTTCTAACTATAAAAAGATACTAAAAATTCGAGATTACTTCCTTTGATCATGGTTTATAAAGCAAGGATATATAAAAAGAAGTCATGCAATGAGAAGTGAAGCTTAGAAAATGTAGAATTCCTTATGAAACAAGAAAAATAAAATACATATTCCAAGTTTGAAATTTAAAAACAAACTATCGCCATTGCCGGGGATCGAACCCGGGTCTCGTACCGGACAGGAAGGAATACTAACCACTATACGACAACGACTTTGTTGATGAATGTGTAGATTATTTATACTTAAAAGCTCTATCGTCACGAGTTCGACCTTGGTCGAGTGGTCCGATCAAGGATTCGACCACCGGGTCAAATAGCTTATCGTTAATTACTTTCGCTAAGCGCGAGTATATATGTCTAGTTGTAACTATAAAAAGATACTAAAAATTCGAGATTACTTCCTTTGATCATGGTTTATAAAGAAAGGATATATAAAATGAATTCATGCAATGAGAAGTGAAGCTTAGAAAATGTTGAATTCCTTATGAAACAAGAAAAATAAAATACAAATTCCAAGTTTGAAATTTAAAAAAAAAAAAAACTATCGCCATTGTCGGGGATCGAACCCGGGTCTCCTACTGGACAGGAAGGAATACTAACCACTATACTACTACGACTTTGTTGATGAATGTGTAGATTATTTATACTTAAAAGCTCTATCGTCACGAGTTTGACCTTGGTCGAGTCGTCCGATCACGGATTCGACCACCGGGTCAAATAGCTTATCGTTAATTAGTTTCGCTAAGCGCGAGTATATATGTCTAGTTCTAACTATAAAAAGATACTAAAAATTCGAGATTACTTCCTTTGATCATGGTTTATAAAGCAAGGATATATAAATTGAAGTCATGCAATGAGAAGTGAAGCTTAGAAAATGTTGAATTCCTTATGAAACAAGAAAAATAAAATACAAATTCCAAGTTTGAAATTTAAAAACAAACTATCGCCATTGCCGGGGATCGAACCCGGGTCTCCTACTGGACAGGAAGGAATACTAACCACTATACTACAACGACTTTGTTGATGAATGTGTAGATTATTTATACTTAAAAGCTCTATCGTCACGAGTTCGACCTTGGTCGAGTCGTCCAATCACGGATTCGACCACCGGGTCAAATAGCTTATCGTTAATTATTTTCGCTAAGCGCGAGTATATATATCTAGTTCTAACTATAAAAAGATACAAAAAACTCGAGATTACTTCATGGTTTATAAAGCAAGGATATATAAAATGAAGTCATGCAATGAGAAGTGAAGCTTAGAAAATGTTGAATTACTTATGAAACAAGAAAAATAAAATACAAATTAAAAACTATCACCATTGCCGGGGATCGTACCGGGTCTCCTACTGGACTGGAAGGAATACTAACCACTATACTACAATGACTTTGTTAATGAATGTGTAGATTATTTATACTTAAAAGCTCTATCGTCACGAGTTCGACCTTTGTCGAGTCGTCCGATTCGACCACCGGGTCAAATAGCTTATCGTTAATTATTTTCGCTAAGCGCGAGTATATATGTCTAGTTCTAACTATAAAAAGATACTAAAAATTCGAGATTACTTCCTTTGATCATGGTTTATAAAGCAAGGATATATAAAATGAAGTCATGTAATGAGAAGTGAAGCTTAGAAAATGTTGAATTCCTTATGAAACAAGAAAAATAAAATAGAAATTCCAAGTTTGAAATTTAAAAAAAAACTATCACCATTGCTGGGGATCGAACCCGGGTCTCCTACTGGACAGGAAGGAATACTAACCACTATACTACAACGACTTTGTTGATCAATGTGTAGATTATTTACACTTAAAAGCTCTATCGTCACGAGTTCGACCTTGGTCGAGTCGTCACCACCGGGTCAAATAGCTTATCGTTAATTACTTTCGCTAAGCGCAAGTATATATGTCTAGTTCTAACTATAAAAAGATACTAAAAATTCGAGATTACTTCCTTTGATCATGGTTTATAAAGCAAGGATATATAAAAAGAAGTCATGCAATGATAAGTGAAGCTTAGAAAATGTAGAATTCCTTATGAAACAAGAAAAATAAAATACATATTCCAAGTTTGAAATTTAAAAACAAATTATCGCCATTGCCGGGGATCGAACCCGGGTCTCCTACCGGACAGGAAGGAATACTAACCACTATACTACAACGACTTTGTTGATGAATGTGTAGATTATTTATACTTAAAAGCTCTATCGTCACGAGTTCGACCTTGGTCGAGTCGTCCAATCACGGATTCGACCACCGGGTCAAATAGCTTATCGTTAATTACTTTTGCTAAGCGCGAGTATATATGTCTAGTTGTAACTATAAAAAGATACTAAAAATTCGAGATTACTTCCTTTGATCATGGTTTATAAAGAAAGGATATATAAAATGAATTCATGCAATGAGAAGTGAAGCTTAGAAAATGTTGAATTCCTTATGAAACAAGAAAAATAAAATACAAATTCCAAGTTTGAAATTTTATAAAAAAACTATCGCCATTGTCGGGGATCGAACCCGGGTCTCCTACTGGACAGGAAGGAATACTAACCACTATACTACTACGACTTTGTTGATGAATGTGTAGATTATTTATACTTAAAAGCTCTATCGTCACGAGTTCGACCTTGGTCGAGTCGTCCGATCACGGATTCGACCACCGGGTCAAATAGCTTATCGTTAATTACTTTCGCTAAGCGCGAGTATATATGTCTAGTTCTAACTATAAAAAGATACTAAAAATTCGAGATTACTTCCTTTGATCATGGTTTATAAAGCAAGGATATATAAAATGAAGTCATGCAATGAGAAGTGAAGCTTAGAAAATGTTGAATTCCTTATGAAACAAGAAAAATAAAATACAAATTCCAAGTTTGAAATTTAAAAACAAACTATCGCCATTGCCGGGGATCGAACCCGGGTCTCCTACTGGACAGGAAGGAATACTAACCACTATACTACAACGACTTTGTTGATGAATGTGTAGATTATTTATACTTAAAAGCTCTATCGTCACGAGTTCGACCTTGGTCGAGTCGTCCGATCACGGATTCGACCACCGCGTCAAATAGCTTATCGTTAATTATATTCGCTAAGCGCGAGTATATATGTCTAGTTCTAACTATAAAAAGATACTAAAAATTCGAGATTACTATCTTTGATCATGGTTTATAAAGCAAGGATATATAAAATGAATTCATGCAATGAGAAGTGAAGCTTAGAAAATGTTGAATTCCTTATGAAACAATAAAAATAAAATACAATTCCAAGTTTGAAATTTAAAAAAAAACTATCGCCATTGCCGGGGATCGAACCCGGGTCTCCTACTGGACAGGAAGGAATACTAACCACTATACTACAACGACTTTGTTGATGAATGTGTAGATTATTTATACTTAAAAGCTCTATCGTCACGAGTTCGACCTTGGTCGAGTCCTCCGATCACGGATTCGACCACCGGGTCAAATAGCTTATCGTTAATTATTTTCGTTAAGCGCGAGTATATATGTCTAGTTCTGACTATAAAAAGATACAAAAAATTCGAGATTACATCATTTGATCATGGTTTATAAAGCAAGGATATATAAAATTAAGTCATACAATGAGAAGTGAAGCTCAGAAAATGTTGAATTCCTATAAACTGCAAAATTATGAAATAAGAAAAATAAAATACAAATTCAAAGTTTGAAATTAAAAAAAAACTATCGCCATTGCCGGGGATCGAACCCGGGTCTCCTACTGGACAGGAAGGAATACTAACCACTATTCTACAACGACTTTGTTGATGAATGTGTAGATTATTTATACTTAAAAGCTCTATCGTCACGAGTTCGACCTTGGTCGAGTCGTCCGATCACGGATTCGACCACCGGGTCAAATAGCTTATCGTTAATTATTTTCGCTAAGCGCGAGTATATATGTCTAGTTGTAACTATAAAAAGATACTAAAAATTCGAGATTACTTCCTTTGATCATGGTTTATAAAGCAAGGATATATAAAATGAAGTCATGCAATGAGAAGTGAAGCTTAGAAGATGTTGAATTCCTTATGAAACAAGAAAAATAAAATACAAATTCCAAGTTTGAAATTTAAAAAAAAAACTATCGCCATTGTCGGGGATCGAACCCGGGTCTCCTACTGGACAGGAAGGAATACTAACCACTATACTACAACGACTTTGTTGATGAATGTGTAGATTATTTATACTTAAAAGCTCTATCGTCACGAGTTCGACCTTGGTCGAGTCGTACGATCACGGATTCGACCACCGGGTCAAATAGCTTATCGTTAATTACTTTCGCTAAGCGCGAGTATATAAGTCTAGTTCTAACAATAAAAAGATACTAAAAATTCGAGATTACTTCCTTTGATCATGGTTTATAAAGCAAGGATATATAAAATGAAGTCATGCAATGAGAAGTGAAGCTTAGAAAATGTTGAATTCCTTATGAAACAAGAAAAATAAAATACAAATTCCAAGTTTGAAATTTAAAAACAAACTATCGCCATTGCCGGGGATCGAACCCGGGTCTCCTACTGGACAGGAAGGAATACTAACCAGTATACTACAACGACTTTGTTGATGAATGTGTAGATTATTTATACTTAAAAGCTCTATCGTCACGAGTTCGACCTTGGTCGAGTCGTCCGATCACGGATTCGACCACCGGGTCAAATAGCTTATCGTTAATTACTTTCGCTAAGCGCGAGTATATATGTCTAGTTCTAACTCTAAAAAGATACTAAAAATTCGAGATTACTTCCTTTGATCATGGTTTATAAAGCAAGGATATATAAAATAAAGTCATGCAATGAGAAGTGAAGCTTAGAAAATGTTGAATTCCTTATGAAACAAAAAAATAAAATACAAATTCCAAGTTTGAAATTTAAAAACAAACTATCGCCATTGCCGGGGATCGAACCCGGGTCTCCTACTGGACAGGAAGGAATACTAACCACTATACTACAACGACTTTGTTGATGAATGTGTAGATTATTTATACTTAAAAGCTCTATCGTCACGAGTTCGACCTTGGTCGAGTCGTCCGATCACAGATTCGACCACCGGGTCAAATAGCTTATCGTTAATTATTTTCGCTAAGCGCGAGTATATATGTCTAGTTCTAACTATAAAAAGATACTAAAAATTCGAGATTACTTCCTTTGATCATGGTTTATAAAGCAAGGATATATAAAATGAAGTCATGCAATGAGAAGTGAAGCTTATAAAATGTTGAATTCCTTATGAAACAAGAAAAATAAAATACAAATTCCAAGTTTGAAATTTAAAAACAAACTATCGCCATTGCCGGGGATCGAACCCGGGTCTCCTACTGGACAGGAAGGAATACTAACCACTATACTACAACGACTTTGTTGATGAATGTGTAGATTATTTATACTTAAAAGCTCTATCGTCACGAGTTCGACCTTGGTCGAGTCGTCCGATCACGGATTCGACCACCGCGTAAAATAGCTTATCGTTAATTATTTTCGCTAAGCGCGAGTATATATGTCTAGTTCTAACTTTAAAAAGATACTAAAAATTTGAGATTACTTCCTTTGATAATGGTTTATAAAGCAAGGATATATAAAATGAATTCATGCAATGAGAAGTGAAGCTTAGAAAATGTTGAATTCCTTATGAAACAATAAAAATAAAATACAATTCCAAGTTTGAAATTTAAAAAAAAACTATCGCCATTGCCGGGGATTGAACTCGGGTCTCCTACTGGACAGGAAGGAATACTAACCACTATACTACAACGACTTTGTTGATGAATGTGTAGATTATTTATACTTAAAAGCTCTATCGTCACGAGTTCGACCTTGGTCGAGTCCTCCGATCACGGATTCGACCACCGGGTCAAATAGCTTATCGTTAATTATTTTCTCTAAGCGCGAGTATATATGTCTAGTTCTGACTATAAAAAGATACAAAAAATTCGAGATTACTTCATTTGATCATGGTTTATAAAGCAAGGATATATAAAATTAAGTCATACAATGAGAAGTGAAGCTTAGAAAATGTTGAATTCCTTATGAACAAGAAAAATAAAATACAATTCCAAGTTTGAAATTTAAAAAAAAAACTATCGCCATTGCCGGGGATCGAACCCGGGTCTCCTACTGGACAGGAAGGAATACTAACCACTATACTACAACGACTTTGTTGATGAATGTGTAGATTATTTATACTTAAAAGCTCTATCGTCACGAGTTCGACCTTGGTCGAGTCCTCCGATCACGGATTCGACCACCGGGTCAAATAGCTTATCGTTAATTATTTTCGCTAAGCGCGAGTATATATGTCTAGTTCTGACTATAAAAAGATACAAAAAATTCGAGATTACTTCATTTGATCATGGTTTATAAAGCAAGGATATATAAAATTAAGTCATACAATGAGAAGTGAAGATCAGAAAATGTTGAATTCCTATAAACTGCAAAATTATGAAATTAGAAAAATAAAATACAAATTCCAAGTTTGAAATTAAAAAAAAACTATCGCCATTGCCGGGGATCGAACCCGGGTCTCCTACTGGACAGGAAGGAATACTAACCACTATTCTACAACGACTTTGTTGATGAATGTGTAGATTATTTATACTTAAAAGCTCTATCGTCACGAGTTCGACCTTGGTCGAGTCGTCCGATCACGTATTCGACCACCGGGTCAAATAACTTATCGTTAATCATTTTCGCTAAGCGCGAGTATATATGTCTAGTTGTAACTATAAAAAGATACTAAAAATTCAAGATTACTTTCTTTGATCATGGTTTATAAAGCAAGGATATATAAAATGAAGTCATGCAATGAGAAGTGAAGCTTAGAAGATGTTGAATTCCTTATGAAACAAGAAAAATAAAATACAAATTCCAAGTTTGAAATTTAAAAAAAAAACTATCGCCATTGTTGGGGATCGAACCCGGGTCTCCTACTGGACAGGAAGGAATACTAACCACTATACTACAACGACTTTGTTGATGAATGTGTAGATTATTTATACTTAAAAGCTCTATCGTCACGAGTTCGACCTTGGTCGAGTCGTACGATCACGGATTCGACCACCGGGTTAAATAGCTTATCGTTAATTACTTTCGCTAAGCGCGAGTATATAAGTCTAGTTCTAACAATATAAAGATACTAAAAATTCGAGATTACTTCCTTTGATCATGGTTTATAAAGCAAGGATATATAAAATGAAGTCATGCAATGAGACGTGAAGCTTAGAAAATGTTGAATTCCTTATGAAACAAGAAAAATAAAATACAAATTCCAAGTTTGAAATTTAAAAACAAACTATCGCCATTGCCGGGGATCAAACACGGGTCTCCTACTGGACAGGAAGGAATACTAACCAGTATACTACAACGACTTTGTTGATGAATGTGTAGATTATTTATACTTAAAATCTCTATCGTCACGAGTTCGACCTTGGTCGAGTCGTCCGATCACGGATTCGACCACCGGGTCAAATAGCTTATCGTTAATTACTTTCGCTAAGCGCGAGTATATATGTCTAGTTCTAACTATAAAAAGATACTAAAAATTCGAGATTACTTCCTTTGATCATGGTTTATAAAGCAAGAATATATAAAATAAAGTCATGCAATAAGAAGTGAAGCTTAGAAAATGTTGAATTCCTTATGAAACAAAAAAAAATAAAATACAAATTCCAAGTTTAAAATTTAAAAACAAACTATCGCCATTGCCGGGGATCGAACCCGGGTCTCCTACTGGACAGGAAGGAATACTAACCACTATACTACAACGACTTTGTTGATGAATGTGTAGATTATTTATACTTAAAAGCTCTATCGTCACGAGTTCGACCTTGGTCGAGTCGTCCGATCACAGATTCGACCACCGGGTCAAATAGCTTATCGTTAATTATTTTCGCTAAGCGCGAGTATATATGTCTAGTTCTAACTATAAAAAGATACTAAAAATTCGAGATTACTTCCTTTGATCATGGTTTATAAAGCAAGGATATATAAAATGAAGTCATGCAATGAGAAGTGAAGCTTATAAAATTTTGAATTCCTTATGAAACAAGAAAAATAAAATACAAATTCCAAGTTTGAAATTTAAAAACAAACTATCGCCATTGTCGGGGATCGAACCCGGGTCTCCTACTGGACAGGAAGGAATACTAACCACTATACTACAACGACTTTGTTGATGAATGTGTAGATTATTTATACTTAAAAGCTCTATCGTCACGAGTTCGACCTTGGTCGAGTCGTCCGATCACGGATTCGACCACCGCGTCAAATAGCTTATCGTTAATTATTTTCGCTAAGCGCGAGTATATATGTCTAGTTCTAACTATAAAAAGATACTAAAAATTTGAGATTACTTCCTTTGATCATGGTTTATAAAGCAAGGATATATAAAATGAATTCATGCAATTAGAAGTGAAGCTTAGAAAATGTTGAATTCCTTATGAAACAATAAAAATAAAATACAATTCCAAGTTTGAAATTTAAGAAAAAACTATCGCCATTGCCGGGGATCGAACCCGGGTCTCCTACTGGACAGGAAGGAATACTAACCACTATACTACAATGTAGATTATTTATACTTAAAAGCTCTATCGTCACGAGTTCGATCTTGGTCGAGTCCTCCGATCTCGGATTCGACCACCGGGTCAAATAGCTTATCGTTAATTATTTTCGCTAAGCGCGAGTATATATGTCTAGTTCTGACTATAAAAAGATACAAAAAATTCGAGATTACTTCATTTGATCATGGTTTATAAAGAAAGGATATATAAAATTAAGTCATACAATGAGAAGTGAAGCTCAGAAAATGTTGAATTCCTATAAACTGCAAAATTATGAAATAAGAAAAATAAAATACAAATTCCAAGTTTGAAATTAAAAAAAAACTATCGCCATTGCCGGGGATCGAACCCGGGTCTCCTACTGGACAGGAAGGAATACTAACCACTATTCTACAACGACTTTGTTGATGAATGTGTAGATTATTTGGTCGAGTCGTCCGATCACGGATTCGACCACCGGGTCAAATAGCTTATCGATAATTATTTTCGCTAAGCGCGAGTATATATGTCTAGTTGTAACTATAAAAAGATACTAAAAATTCGAGATTACTTCCTTTGATCATGGTTTATAAAGCAAGGATATATAAAATGAAGTCATGCAATGAGAAGTGAAGCTTAGAAGATGTTGAATTCCTTATGAAACAAGAAAAATAAAATACAAATTCCAAGTTTGAAATTTAAAAAAAAAACTATCGCCATTGTCGGGGATCGAACCCGGGTCTCCTACTGGACAGGAAGGAATACTAACCACTATACTACAACGACTTTGTTGATGAATGTGTAGATTATTTATACTTAAAAGCTCTATCGTCACGAGTTCGACCTTGGTCGAGTCGTACGATCACGGATTCGACCACCGGGTCAAATAGCTTATCGTTAATTACTTTCGCTAAGCGCGAGTATATAAGTCTAGTTCTAACAATAAAAAGATACTAAAAATTCGAGATTACTTCCTTTGATCATGGTTTATAAAGCAAGGATATATAAAATGAATTCATGCAATGAGAAGTGAAGCTTAGAAAATGTTGAATTCCTTATGAAACAAGAAAAATAAAATACAAATTCCAAGTTTGAAATTTAAAAACAAACTATCGCCATTGCCGGGGATCGAACCCGGGTCTCCTACTGGACAGGAAGGAATACTAACCACTATACTACAACGACTTTGTTGATGAATGTGTAGATTATTTATACTTAAAAGCTCTATCGTCACGAGTTCGACCTTGGTCGAGTCGTCCGATCACAGATTCGACCACCGGGTCAAATAGCTTATCGTTAATTATTTTCGCTAAGCGCGAGTATATATGTCTAGTTCTGACTATAAAAAGATACAAAAAATTCGAGATTACTTCATTTGATCATGGTTTATAAAGCAAGGATATATAAAATTAAGTCATACAATGAGAAGTGAAGATCAGAAAATGTTGAATTCCTATAAACTGCAAAATTATGAAATTAGAAAAATAAAATACAAATTCCAAGTTTGAAATTAAAAAAAAAAACTATCGCCATTGCCGGGGATCGAACCCGGGTCTCCTACTGGACAGGAAGGAATACTAACCACTATTCTACAACGACTTTGTTGATGAATGTGTAGATTATTTATACTTAAAAGCTCTATCGTCACGAGTTCGACCTTGGTCGAGTCGTCCGATCACGTATTCGACCACCGGGTCAAATAGCTTATCGTTAATCATTTTCGCTAAGCGCGAGTATATATGTCTAGTTGTAACTATAAAAAGATACTAAAAATTCAAGATTACTTTCTTTGATCATGGTTTATAAAGCAAGGATATATAAAATGAAGTCATGCAATGAGAAGTGAAGCTTAGAAGATGTTGAATTCCTTATGAAACAAGAAAAATAAAATACAAATTCCAAGTTTGAAATTTAAAAAAAAAACTATCGCCATTGTTGGGGATCGAACCCGGGTCTCCTACTGGACAGGAAGGAATACTAACCACTATACTACAACGACTTTGTTGATGAATGTGTAGATTATTTATACTTAAAAGCTCTATCGTCACGAGTTCGA
Source organism: Glebionis coronaria (assembly GCA_025667525.1). Lineage (NCBI taxonomy): Eukaryota > Viridiplantae > Streptophyta > Magnoliopsida > Asterales > Asteraceae > Glebionis > Glebionis coronaria. The sequence continues at coordinate 18,125,980 of CM046875.1, forward strand.
CCTTGGTCGAGTCGTACGATCACGGATTCGACCACCGGGTTAAATAGCTTATCGTTAATTACTTTCGCTAAGCGCGAGTATATAAGTCTAGTTCTAACAATATAAAGATACTAAAAATTCGAGATTACTTCCTTTGATCATGGTTTATAAAGCAAGGATATATAAAATGAAGTCATGCAATGAGACGTGAAGCTTAGAAAATGTTGAATTCCTTATGAAACAAGAAAAATAAAATACAAATTCCAAGTTTGAAATTTAAAAACAAACTATCGCCATTGCCGGGGATCAAACACGGGTCTCCTACTGGACAGGAAGGAATACTAACCAGTATACTACAACGACTTTGTTGATGAATGTGTAGATTATTTATACTTAAAATCTCTATCGTCACGAGTTCGACCTTGGTCGAGTCGTCCGATCACGGATTCGACCACCGGGTCAAATAGCTTATCGTTAATTACTTTCGCTAAGCGCGAGTATATATGTCTAGTTCTAACTATAAAAAGATACTAAAAATTCGAGATTACTTCCTTTGATCATGGTTTATAAAGCAAGAATATATAAAATAAAGTCATGCAATGAGAAGTGAAGCTTAGAAAATGTTGAATTCCTTATGAAACAAAAAAAATAAAATACAAATTCCAAGTTTAAAATTTAAAAACAAACTATCGCCATTGCCGGGGATCGAACCCGGGTCTCCTACTGGACAGGAAGGAATACTAACCACTATACTACAACGACTTTGTTGATGAATGTGTAGATTATTTATACTTAAAAGCTCTATCGTCACGAGTTCGACCTTGGTCGAGTCGTCCGATCACAGATTCGACCACCGGGTCAAATAGCTTATCGTTAATTATTTTCGCTAAGCGCGAGTATATATGTCTAGTTCTAACTATAAAAAGATACTAAAAATTCGAGATTACTTCCTTTGATCATGGTTTATAAAGCAAGGATATATAAAATGAAGTCATGCAATGAGAAGTGAAGCTTATAAAATTTTGAATTCCTTATGAAACAAGAAAAATAAAATACAAATTCCAAGTTTTAAATTTAAAAACAAACTATCGCCATTGTCGGGGATCGAACCCGGGTCTCCTACTGGACAGGAAGGAATACTAACCACTATACTACAACGACTTTGTTGATGAATGTGTAGATTATTTATACTTAAAAGCTCTATCGTCACGAGTTCGACCTTGGTCGAGTCGTCCGATCACGGATTCGACCACCGCGTCAAATAGCTTATCGTTAATTATTTTCGCTAAGCGCGAGTATATATGTCTAGTTCTAACTATAAAAAGATACTAAAAATTCGAGATTACTTCCTTTGATCATGGTTTATAAAGCAAGGATATATAAAATGAATTCATGCAATGAGAAGTGAAGCTTAGAAAATGTTGAATTCCTTATGAAACAATAAAAATAAAATACAATTCCAAGTTTGAAATTTAAAAAAAAAACTATCGCCATTGCCGGGGATCGAACCCGGGTCTCCTACTGGACAGGAAGGAATACTAACCACTATACTACAACGACTTTGTTGATGAATATGTAGATTATTTATACTTAAAAGCTCTATCGTCACGAGTTCGATCTTGGTCGAGTCCTCCGATCTCGGATTCGACCACCGGGTCAAATAGCTTATCGTTAATTATTTTCGCTAAGCGCGAGTATATATGTCTAGTTCTGACTATAAAAAGATACAAAAAATTCGAGATTACTTCATTTGATCATGGTTTATAAAGCAAGGATATATAAAATTAAGTCATACAATGAGAAGTGAAGCTCAGAAAATGTTGAATTCCTATAAACTGCAAAATTATGAAATAAGAAAAATAAAATACAAATTCCAAGTTTGAAATTAAAAAAAACTATCGCCATTGCCGGGGATCGAACCCGGGTCTCCTACTGGACAGGAAGGAATACTAACCACTATTCTACAACGACTTTGTTGATGAATGTGTAGATTATTTGGTCGAGTCGTCCGATCACGGATTCGACCACCGGGTCAAATAGCTTATCGTTAATTATTTTCGCTAAGCGCGAGTATATATGTCTAGTTGTAACTATAAAAAGATACTAAAAATTCGAGATTACTTCCTTTGATCATGGTTTATAAAGCAAGGATATATAAAATGAAGTCATGCAATGAGAAGTGAAGCTTAGAAGATGTTGAATTCCTTATGAAACAAGAAAAATAAAATACAAATTCCAAGTTTGAAATTTAAAAAAAAAACTATCGCCATTGTCGGGGATCGAACCCGGGTCTCCTACTGGACAGGAAGGAATACTAACCACTATACTACAACGACTTTGTTGATGAATGTGTAGATTATTTATACTTAAAAGCTCTATCGTCACGAGTTCGACCTTGGTCGAGTCGTACGATCACGGATTCGACCACCGGGTCAAATAGCTTATCGTTAATTACTTTTGCTAAGCGCGAGTATATAAGTCTAGTTCTAACAATAAAAAGATACTAAAAATTCGAGATTACTTCCTTTGATCATGGTTTATAAAGCAAGGATATATAAAATGAATTCATGCAATGAGAAGTGAAGCTTAGAAAATGTTGAATTCCTTATGAAACAAGAAAAATAAAATACAAATTCCAAGTTTGAAATTTAAAAACAAACTATCGCCATTGCGGGGGATCGAACCCGGGTCTCCTACTGGACAGGAAGGAATACTAACCACTATACTACAACGACTTTGTTGATGAATGTGTAGATTATTTATACTTAAAAGCTCTATCGTCACGAGTTCGACCTTGGTCGAGTCGTCCGATCACAGATTCGACCACCGGGTCAAATAGCTTATCCTTAATTATTTTCGCTAAGCGCGAGTATATATGTCTAGTTCTAACTATAAAAAGATACTAAAAATTCGAGATTACTTCCTTTGATCATGGTTTATAAAGCAAGAATATATAAAATAAAGTCATGCAATGAGAAGTGAAGCTTAGAAAATGTTGAATTCCTTATGAAACAAAAAAAATAAAATACAAATTCCAAGTTTGAAATTTAAAAACAAACTATCGCCATTGCCGGGGATCGAACCCGGGTCTCCTACTGGACAAGAAGGAATACTAACCACTATACTACAACGACTTTGTTGATGAATGTGTAGATTATTTATACTTAAAAGCTCTATCGTCACGAGTTCGACCTTGGTCGAGTCGTCCGATCACAGATTCGACCACCGGGTCAAATAGCTTATCGTTAATTATTTTCGCTAAGCGCGAGTATATATGTCTAGTTCTAACTATAAAAAGATACTAAAAATTCGAGATTACTTCCTTTGATCATGGTTTATAAAGCAAGGATATATAAAATGAAGTCATGCAATGAGAAGTGAAGCTTATAAAATTTTGAATTCCTTATGAAACAAGAAAAATAAAATACAAATTCCAAGTTTGAAATTTAAAAAAAAAACTATCGCCATTGTCGGGGATCGAACCCGGGTCTCCTACTGGACAGGAAGGAATACTAACCACTATACTACAACGACTTTGTTGATGAATGTGTAGATTATTTATACTTAAAAGCTCTATCGTCACGAGTTCGACCTTGGTCGAGTCGTACGATCACGGATTCGACCACCGGGTCAAATAGCTTATCGTTAATTACTTTCGCTAAGCGCGAGTATATAAGTCTAGTTCTAACAATAAAAAGATACTAAAAATTCGAGATTACTTCCTTTGATCATGGTTTATAAAGCAAGGATATATAAAATGAAGTCATGCAATGAGAAGTGAAGCTTATAAAATTTTGAATTCCTTATGAAACAAGAAAAATAAAATACAAATTCCAAGTTTGAAATTTAAAAACAAACTATCGCCATTGCCGGGGATCAAACCCGGGTCTCCTACTGGACAGGAAGGAATACTAACCACTATACTACAACGACTTTGTTGATGAATGTGTAGATTATTTATACTTAAAAGCTCTATCGTCACGAGTTCGACCTTGGTCGAGTCGTCCGATCACGGATTCGACCACCGCGTCAAATAGCTTATCGTTAATTATTTTCGCTAAGCGCGAGTATATATGTCTAGTTCTAACTATAAAAAGATACTAAAAATTCGAGATTACTTCCTTTGATCATGGTTTATAAAGCAAGGATATATAAAATGAATTCATGCAATGAGAAGTGAAGCTTAGAAAATGTTGAATTCCTTATGAAACAATAAAAATAAAATACAATTCCAAGTTTGAAATTTAAAAAAAAACTATCGCCATTGCCGGGGATCGAACCCGGGTCTCCTACTGGACAGGAAGGAATACTAACCACTATACTACAACGACTTTGTTGATGAATATGTAGATTATTTATACTTAAAAGCTCTATCGTCACGAGTTCGACCTTGGTCGAGTCCTCCGATCACGGATTCGACCACCGGGTCAAATAGCTTATCGTTAATTATTTTCGCTAAGCGCGAGTATATATGTCTAGTTCTGACTATAAAAAGATACAAAAAATTTGAGATTACTTCATTTGATCATGGTTTATAAAGCAAGGATATATAAAATTAAGTCATACAATGAGAAGTGAAGCTCAGAAAATGTTGAATTCCTATAAACTGCAAAATTATGAAATAAGAAAAATAAAATACAAATTCCAAGTTTGAAATTAAAAAAAAACTATCGCCATTGCCGGGGATCGAACCCGGGTCTCCTACTGGACAGGAAGGAATACTAACCACTATTCTACAACGACTTTGTTGATGAATGTGTAGATTATTTATACTTAAAAGCTCTATCGTCACGAGTTCGACCTTGGTCGAGTCGTCCGATCACGGATTCGACCACCGGGTCAAATAGCTTATCGTTAATTATTTTCGCTAAGCGCGAGTATATATGTCTAGTTGTAACTATAAAAAGATACTAAAAATTCGAGATTACTTCCTTTGATCATGGTTTATAAAGCAAGGATATATAAAATGAAGTCATGCAATGAGAAGTGAAGCTTAGAAGATGTTGAATTCCTTATGAAACAAGAAAAATAAAATACAAATTCCAAGTTTGAAATTTAAAAAAAAAAACTATCGCCATTGTCGGGGATCGAACCCGGGTCTCCTACTGGACAGGAAGGAATACTAACCACTATACTACAACGACTTTGTTGATGAATGTGTAGATTATTTATACTTAAAAGCTCTATCGTCACGAGTTCGACCTTGGTCGAGTCGTACGATCACGGATTCGACCACCGGGTCAAATAGCTTATCGTTAATTACTTTCGCTAAGCGCGAGTATATAAGTCTAGTTCTAACAATAAAAAGATACTAAAAATTCGAGATTACTTCCTTTGATCATGGTTTATAAAGCAAGGATATATAAAATGAAGTCATGCAATGAGAAGTGAAGCTTAGAAAATGTTGAATTCCTTATGAAACAAGAAAAATAAAATACAAATTCCAAGTTTGAAATTTAAAAACAAACTATCGCCATTGCCGGGGATCGAACCCGGGTCTCCTACTGGACAGGAAGGAATACTAACCACTATACTACAACGACTTTGTTGATGAATGTGTAGATTATTTATACTTAAAAGCTCTATCGTCACGAGTTCGACCTTGGTCGAGTCGTCCGATCACAGATTCGACCACCGGGTCAAATAGCTTATCGTTAATTATTTTCGCTAAGCGCGAGTATATATGTCTAGTTCTAACTATAAAAAGATACTAAAAATTCGAGATTACTTCCTTTGATCATGGTTTATAAAGCAAGGATATATAAAATGAAGTCATGCAATGAGAAGTGAAGCTTATAAAATTTTGAATTCCTTATGAAACAAGAAAAATAAAATACAAATTCCAAGTTTGAAATTTAAAAACAAACTATCGCCATTGCCGGGGATCGAACCCGGGTCTCCTACTGGACAGGAAGGAATACTAACCACTATACTACAACGACTTTGTTGATGAATGTGTAGATTATTTATACTTAAAAGCTCTATCGTCACGAGTTCGACCTTGGTCGAGTCGTCCGATCACGGATTCGACCACCGCGTCAAATAGCTTATCGTTAATTATTTTCGCTAAGCGCGAGTATATATGTCTAGTTCTAACTATAAAAAGATACTAAAAATTCGAGATTACTTCCTTTGATCATGGTTTATAAAGCAAGGATATATAAAATGAATTCATGCAATGAGAAGTGAAGCTTAGAAAATGTTGAATTCCTTATGAAACAATAAAAATAAAATACAATTCCAAGTTTGAAATTAAAAAAAAAACTATCGCCATTGCCGGGGATCGAACCCGGGTCTCCTACTGGACAGGAAGGAATACTAACCACTATACTACAACGACTTTGTTGATGAATATGTAGATTATTTATACTTAAAAGCTCTATCGTCACGAGTTCGACCTTGGTCGAGTCCTCCGATCACGGATTCGACCACCGGGTCAAATAGCTTATCGTTAATTATTTTCGCTAAGCGCGAGTATATATGTCTAGTTCTGACTATAAAAAGATACAAAAAATTCGAGATTACTTCATTTGATCATGGTTTATAAAGCAAGGATATATAAAATTAAGTCATACAATGAGAAGTGAAGCTCAGAAAATGTTGAATTCCTATAAACTGCAAAATTATGAAATAAGAAAAATAAAATACAAATTCCAACTTTGAAATTAAAAAAAAACTATCGCCATTGCCGGGGATCGAACCCGGGTCTCCTACTGGACAGGAAGGAATACTAACCACTATTCTACAACGACTTTGTTGATGAATGTTTAGATTATTTATACTTAAAAGCTCTATCGTCACGAGTTCGACCTTGGTCGAGTCGTCCGATCACGGATTCGACCACCGGGTCAAATAGCTTATCGTTAATTATTTTCGCTAAGCGCGAGTATATATGTCTAGTTGTAACTATAAAAAGATACTAAAAATTCGAGATTACTTCCTTTGATCATGGTTTATAAAGCAAGGATATATAAAATGAAGTCATGCAATGAGAAGTGAAGCTTAGAAGATGTTGAATTCCTTATGAAACAAGAAAAATAAAATAAAAATTCCAAGTTTGAAATTTAAAAAAAAAACTATCGCCATTGTCGGGGATCGAACCCGGGTCTCCTACTGGACAGGAAGGAATACTAACCACTATACTACAACGACTTTGTTGATGAATGTGTAGATTATTTATACTTAAAAGCTCTATCGTCACGAGTTCGACCTTGGTCGAGTCGTACGATCACGGATTCGACCACCGGGTCAAATAGCTTATCGTTAATTACTTTCGCTAAGCGCGAGTATATAAGTCTAGTTCTAACAATAAAAAGATACTAAAAATTCGAGATTACTTCCTTTGATCATGGTTTATAAAGCAAGGATATATAAAATGAAGTCATGCAATGAGAAGTGAAGCTTAGAAAATGTTGAATTCCTTATGAAACAAGAAAAATAAAATACAAATTCCAAGTTTGAAATTTAAAAACAAACTATCGCCATTGCCGGGTATCGAACCCGGGTCTCCTACTGGACAGGAAGGAATACTAACCAGTATACTACAACGACTTTGTTGATGAATGTGTAGATTATTTATACTTAAAAGCTCTATCGTCACGAGTTCGACCTTGGTCGAGTCGTCCGATCACGGATTCGACCACTGGGTCAAATAGCTTATCGTTAATTACTTTCGCTAAGCGCGAGTATATATGTCTAGTTCTAACTATAAAAAGATACTAAAAATTCGAGATTACTTCCTTTGATCATGGTTTATAAAGCAAGGATATATAAAATAAAGTCATGCAATGAGAAGTGAAGCTTAGAAAATGTTGAATTCCTTATGAAACAAAAAAAATAAAATACAAATTCCAAGTTTGAAATTTAAAAACAAACTATCGCCATTGTCGGGGATCGAACCCGGGTCTCCTACTGGACAGGAAGGAATACTAACCACTATACTACAACGACTTTGTTGATGAATGTGTAGATTATTTATACTTAAAAGCTCTATCGTCACGAGTTCGACCTTGGTCGAGTCGTCCGATCACAGATTCGACCACCGGGTCAAATAGCTTATCGTTAATTATTTTCGCTAAGCGCGCGTATATATGTCTAGTTCTAACTATAAAAAGATACTAAAAATTCGAGATTACTTCCTTTGATCATGGTTTATAAAGCAAGGATATATAAAATGAAGTCATGCAATGAGAAGTGAAGCTTATAAAATGTTGAATTCCTTATGAAACAAGAAAAATAAAATACAAATTCCAAGTTTGAAATTTAAAAACAAACTATCGCCATTGTCGGGGATCGAACCCGGGTCTCCTACTGGACAGGAAGGAATACTAACCACTATACTACAACGACTTTGTTGATGAATGTATAGATTATTTATACTTAAAAGCTCTATCGTCACGAGTTCGACCTTGGTCGAGTCGTCCGATCACGGATTCGACCACCGCGTCAAATAGCTTATCGTTAATTATTTTCGCTAAGCGCGAGTATATATGTCTAGCTCTAACTATAAAAAGATACTAAAAATTCGATATTACTTCCTTTGATCATGGTTTATAAAGCAAGGATATATAAAATGAAGTCATGCAATGAGAAGTGAAGCTTAGAAAATGTTGAATTCCTTATGAAACAAGAAAAATAAAATACAAATTCCAAGTTTGAAATTTTAAAAAAAACTATCGCCATTGCCGGGGATCGAACCCGGGTCTCCTACTGGACAGGAAGGAATACTAGCCACTATACTACAACTACTTTGTTGATGAATGTGTAGATTATTTATACTTAAAAGCTCTATCGTCACGAGTTCGACCTTGGTCGAGTCCTCCGATCACGGATTCGACCACCGGGTCAAATAGCTTATCGTTAATTATTTTTGCTAAGTGCGAGTATATATGTCTAGTTCTAACTATAAAAAGATACTAAAAATTCGAGATTACTTCCTTTGATCATGGTTTATAAAGCAAGGATATATAAAATGAAAATTATGAAACAAGAAAATGAAATACAAATTCGAAGTTTGAAATTTAAAAAAAAACTATCGCCATTGCCGGGGATGAGTCTCCTACTGGAGAAGTATGAATACTAACCACTATACTACAACGACTTTGTTGATGAATGTGTAGATTATTTATACTTAAAAGCTCTATGGTATATTAAGTGTTTGAATCAGCTTAGTTTGCAGCTTATATGAACTTATTTGCTTTTGGAAAAGCTCCTAACCCCACTTTTTCTACATTTTATCCGATAATCGAGTCAAGCGTCAACTTGAAAAGCTCATAACAAAATAAAAAATGATCTTTTTCCGGGCAAAACATATGCTAATACAAACATTTTGTTTGAGTTTACACACCCCATTATGACTTGTTTGGTTTTTGGCTTATGCTTTATAACCTCACTTTTTGTGGCTTATTTTGAAAGTTTTTGGCTTATAAAAGTCTTTTATCAAGATAAGCTTCTATATGTAATCTCAAAAGTTTTAAAATAAACTATCATATGAGTTGTCATATGATTCAGTGGTTGTTCGAACTTTTAACATCCCTTTTAGCCAAACAAAAAATAAATAAATAAATAAAGCAAAAAAGTGAGCTTATGAAACATACAGCCAAAACCAAATAAGCCATAAGCCTGCTGTATAAGCCCAAAACAAGAACTTCTTTATACTTAAAAGCTCTATCGTCACGAGTTCGACCTTGGTCGAGTCGTCCGATCATGGATTCGACCACCGGGTCAAATAGCTTATCATTAATTATTTTCGCTAAGCGCGAGTATATATATCTAGTTCTGACTATAAAAAGATACTAAAAAATCGAGATTACTTCCTTTGATCATGGTTTATAAAGCAAGGATATATAAAATGAAAATTATGAAACAAGAAAAATAAAATACAAATTCCAAGTTTGAAATTTTTAAAAAAAAACAACTATTGCCATTGCCGGGGATGAGTCTCCTACTAGAGAGGTATGAATACTAACCACTATACTACAACGACTTTGTTGATGAACGTGTACATTATTTATACTTAAAAGCTCTATGGTATATTAAGTGTTTGAATCAACTTAGTTTGCCAGCTTATATAAACATATTTGCTTTTAGAAAAGTTCCTAACCCCACTTTTTCTGTATCTTATCCGATAATCGAGTCAAGCGTCAACTTGATAAGCTCATAACAAAATAAAAAATGATCTTTTTCCCGGCAAAACATATGCTAATACAAACATTTTCTTTGAGTTTATACACCCATTATGACTTATTTGGTTTCTGGCTTATGCTTTATAACCTCACTTTTTGTAGCTTATTTTGAAACTTTTCGGCTTATATAAGTCTCTTATCAAGATAAGCTTCTATGTATAATCTGAAAAGTTTTAAAATAAACTATCATATGAGGTGTCATATGATTCAGTGGTTGTTCGAACTTTTAACGTCCCTTTTACCCAAACAAAAAATAAATAAATAAAGCAAAAAAGTGAGCTTATGAAACATACAGCCAAAACCAAATAAGCCATAAGCCTGTTGTATAAGCCCAAAACAAGCACTTGTTTATAAAATATCCACATGACATATTTTGGATTTCTAACTAAGAAACTACTAATGGTGTTCGGAAATGTGCATTGTGAGACACGACTTATAGTCTAAATCAACGCTAATCGAGAACATCAAAGGATGTACATAAACAGGTAAGAAAACACAATCTAGAATCGGACTGCACAAGATTAATAAACAAGACAAAATTTGCCGAAAAAGATTCAAGAAACAAATTTACACAAGTTCACAAAAAGAAATTCAACAAAACAATCTCATTGTAATCTAGGAGTAGTCTGATTTTGTTCACTTGGAACAAACACGGGTAACTGCCCTCCTCTCTGCGCTCTACCTTGCTGATAATAACTCAATGTCGTTGTTGGCGCCCTTTGACCACCGCCACCGCCTCCCCCAACAAGGGGCCCACCAAAGAATATCGACTGACCAGTGTAAGTAAGTTATGTACCTGAAGCCTGAGAGGAAGAACCACCCACGCTTCTTGTGGTAAAGAAGAGACGAACCGACCAGCTTCTTGATCCTAGTACACTGAGGACGGTCTCATAATTTCACCGCCGCCACCAAAGTTGTTTCTCCTTGGAACAGGTGGTGCCGCCGGTGGGACCACCATTGGTTCATTATTGTTACCTCCTTCGCTTGCTTTCCCTGAAAATGGGGATTGATTCGCCGAGAACTGGTACATGGGATTAAAATGGTCTCTACCGGGCAATGGACTGCTCATAAGAAAAATAAAATACAAATTCCAAGTTTGAAATCTAAAATAAAAATATCGCCATTGCCGGGGATAGAACCCGGGTCTCCTACTGGACAGGAAGGAATACGAACCACTATACTACAACGACTTTGTTGATGAATGTTTAGATTATTTATACTTAAAAGCTCTATCGTCACGAGTTCGACCTTGGTCGAGTCGTCCGATCATGGATTCGACCACCGGGTCAAATAGCTTATCATTAATTATTTTCGCTAAGCGCGAGTATATATATCTAGTTCTGACTATAAAAAGATACTAAAAAATCGAGATTACTTCCTTTGATCATGGTTTATAAAGCAAGGATATATAAAATGAAAATTATGAAACAAGAAAAATAAAATACAAATTCCAAGTTTGAAATTTTTAAAAAAAAACAACTATTGCCATTGCCGGGGATGAGTCTCCTACTAGAGAGGTATGAATACTAACCACTATACTACAACGACTTTGTTGATGAACGTGTACATTATTTATACTTAAAAGCTCTATGGTATATTAAGTGTTTGAATCAACTTAGTTTGCCAGCTTATATAAACATATTTGCTTTTAGAAAAGTTCCTAACCCCACTTTTTCTGTATCTTATCCGATAATCGAGTCAAGCGTCAACTTGATAAGCTCATAACAAAATAAAAAATGATCTTTTTCCCGGCAAAACATATGCTAATACAAACATTTTCTTTGAGTTTATACACCCATTATGACTTATTTGGTTTCTGGCTTATGCTTTATAACCTCACTTTTTGTAGCTTATTTTGAAACTTTTCGGCTTATATAAGTCTCTTATCAAGATAAGCTTCTATGTATAATCTGAAAAGTTTTAAAATAAACTATCATATGAGGTGTCATATGATTCAGTGGTTGTTCGAACTTTTAACGTCCCTTTTACCCAAACAAAAAATAAATAAATAAAGCAAAAAAGTGAGCTTATGAAACATACAGCCAAAACCAAATAAGCCATAAGCCTGTTGTATAAGCCCAAAACAAGCACTTGTTTATAAAATATCCACATGACATATTTTGGATTGCTAGCTAAGTAACTACTAATGGTGTTCACAAATGTGCATTGTAAGACACGACTTATAGTCTAAATCAACGCTAATCGAGAACATCAAAGGATGTACATAAACAGGTAAGAAAACACAATCTAGAATCGGACTGCACAAGATTAATAAACAAGACAAAATTTGCCGAAAAAGATTCAAGAAACAAATTTACACAGGTTCACAAAAAGAAATTCAACAAAACAATCTCATTGTAATCTAGGAGTAGTCTGATTTTGTTCACTTGGAACAAACACGGGTAACTGCCCTCCTCTCTGCGCTCTACCTTGCTGATAATAACTCAATGTCGTAGTTGGCGCTCTTTGACCACCTCCACCGCCTCCCCCGACAAGGGGCCCACCAAAGAATATCGACTGACCAGTGTAAGTAAGTTATGTACCTGAAGCCTGTGAGGAAGAACCACCAACGCTTGTTGTGGTAGAAGAAGAGTCTCATAATTTCACCGCCACCACCAAAGTTGTTTCTCCTTGGAACAGGTGGTGTCACTGGTGGAACCTCCGTTGGTTCATTATTGGTACCTCCTTCACTTGCTTTCCCTGAAAATGGGGATTGATTCGCCGAGGACTGGTACATGGGATTAAAATGGTCTCTACCGGGCAATGGACTTCTCATGAGAAAAATAAAATACAAATTCCAAGTTAGAAATTTTTTTAAAAAAAACTATCGCCATTGCCTGGGATCGAACCCGGGTCTCCTACTGGACAGGGAGGAATACTAACCACTATACTACAACGACTTTGTTGATGAGCGTGTAGATTAGTTATACTTAAAAGCTCTATCGTATATTTAGTGTTTGAATCAACTTAGTTTTCCAGCTTATATGAACTTATTTGATTTTGGAAAAGCTCCTAACCCCAATTTTTATGCATCTTATCTGATAATCGAGTCAAGCGTAAACTTGATAACCTCATAAGAAAAATAAAATACAAATTCGATGTTTGAAATTTAAAAAAAAAACTATCGCCATTGCCGGGGATCGAACCCGGGTCTCCTACTGGACAGGGAGGAATACTAACCACTATACTACAACGACTTTGTTGATGAACGTGTAGATTAGTTATACTTAAAATCTCTATCGTATATTTAGTGTTTGAATCAGCTTAGTTTTCCAGCTTATATGAACTTATTTGATTTTAGAAAAGCTCCTAACCCCACTTTTTATGCATCTTTTCCGATAATCGAGTCAAGCGTCAACTTGATAAGCTCATAAGAAAAATAAAATACAAATTCGAAGTTTGAAATTTTAAAAAAAAATATCGCCATTGCCGGGGATCGAACCCTGGTCTCCTACTGGACAGGGAGGAATACTAACCACTATACTACAACGACTTTGTTGATGAACGTGAAGATTAGTTATACTTAAAAGCTCTATCGTATATTTAGTGTTTGAATCAGCTTAGTTTTCCTGCTAATATGAACTTATTTGATTTTGGAAAAGCTCCTAACCCCACTTTTTCTGCATCTTATCCGATAATCGAGTCAAACGTCAACTTGATAAGCTCATAAGAAAAATAAAATACAAATTCGAAGTTTGAAATTTTAAAAAAATATATCGCCATTGCCGGGGATCGAACCTGGGTCTCCTACTGGACAGGGAGGAATACTAACCACTATACTACAACGACTTTGTTGATGAACGTGTAGATTAGTTATACTTAAAAGCTCTATCGTATATTTAGTGTTTGAATCAGCTTAGTTTTCCAGCTTATATGAACTTATTTGATTTTGGAAAAGCTCCTAACCCCACTTTTTCTGCATCTTATCCGATAATCGAGTCAAGCGTCAACTTGATAAGCTCATAAGAAAAATAAAATACAAATTCCAAGTTTGAAATTTAAAAAAAAGCTATCGCCATTGCCGGGGATCGAACCCGGGTCTCCTACCGGACAGGTAGGAATACTAACCACTATACTACAACAACTTTGTTGATGAATGTGTACATTGTATATTAAGTGTTTGAATCAGCTTAGTTTGCCAGCTTATATGAACTTATTTGATTTTGGAAAAGCTCCTAACCCCACTTTTTCTACATCTTATCCGATAATCGAGTCAAGCTTCAACTTGAAAAGCTCATAACAAAATAAAAAACGATCTTTTTCCGGGCAAAACATATGCTAATACAAACATTTTGTTTGAGTTTATACACCCCATTATGACTTGTTTGGTTTTTGGCTTATGCTTTATAACCTTGCTTTTTGTGGCTTATTTTGAAACTTTTCGGCTTATATGAGTCTTTTATCAAGATAAGCCTCTATATATAATCCGATATATTTTAAAATAAGCTATCATATGGGGTGTCATATGATCTAATGGTTATTCATGAAAGTTTATGGACTTACAATTAATAGTCGTGAGATAGGATCGAACTCGGGATCACGGGATTGCACACATAACGTAAAGGGTTAATTTATTTATTAAATATATTATATATATATTTATTAAATCAAACCAACGCTTAACTAACGATCGTTGATAAATAAAAGTTAAGTTGTAACGATCGTTATGGAATTAAATAGAAGCTAAAAGAAGAAAAACGGGAAAGTTCCGGAAGCCCTAATTGGGCTTAGTGGGGCGTCGGCCTAAGGGAAGAAAAGGAAGGAGGAAATATTTTCTTTCCTAATTGGTGTTTTAATTGGAGACCAAGTTTTGTCAAGTCTATATAAACATCCAAAAGCCTTCATAATTTTTGTCCCATCCCTCTCCCTCTCTTCTTGCGATCGCCGGCCAACAACAACCTTAGGGTTTTGTTTGGTTTTCGATTTAGCTAAATATCTAGTCCTAATCCCTCTCTAGGGTTATTGGGTAGATAATCCATAAGCGTTGAAGCTCGGTTTGTTCGTGCTAGACTCACGGTTAACTCGCCGTATTACGTGTGTACAAGAGCGTGATATAATCTTCCTTTAGATTATATTCTTGGTGGTGTTCGTGATAAACCCTAGTTGCCGTTCGTTCCGTCGTCTTGTGGATCTTGCTAGGATAAAGGTATGTAACCCTAATCTTGATTAATATAATTGTGTTAAATTGATGATCTTGTTAATCGCTTCCGCTATGCGCTCTTTGATCCATATTAGGGTTTTAAATAATTGTTATGAACTCTATAAACCTTTAGTGGCATCGAGAGCCGTTTTAACATGATTATAATTATCAAGATCTAAAGTTTTTTTAACTAATATTGATTTGTGTTAAAAATTACATGTTGTTTTTTAGGTTTTATAAAAATTAGGGTTTTGTTTTTTTATTGTTATTAAAATCGACTATAGTCGAATTTTTTATAAAAAAAAAAAATTTGTAAACCCTAAAATTACATGGTAATTAACTTTAGATGTTTTTGCATGAATTAATTGTTATGTCATGCGTGGTTACGATCCGTAGTTTTTTAATTGTTAAGAGAATGTAGGAGATCCGTAATAAACATTCATCTTTCTTACGGATCATATAATTTTGATTGCTATTTGCTTTATTTGATTCAAAGTTTTAAAATTAGGGAAGACTTTTTATGTTTATAAAAACCCTATATTTGATGATTCTTGAATAAATTGTTATGCATGTGGCTATTTGATTTAGTTTTTTTTGTACTACTTGTTTTCATACGTTTTTTATATTGTATATTGTAAACAAGGGTAATTTTTTTTTCAAGAAAATAATATGGACTATATCTAAATTAATGAATTGTTTTGAGATGTAAAATACATATGATTTGCGTTGATTAGAATTGCAATAGCAACTTAACGTCTACTCAATTTTGGCAAACTATAAAGTGGGTATAACGCACCGCTGGTCATGTACCCTGTTAAGGAATGAGGTGTTATGCTTCAGCGCTGACCAAATTCCCGGCTCGCCTGTGCGTCAAATTGGTATTGCCTACGGTTGTTATTGGTACAATTCTTTAAGGTTGATTTAACTACATTAATTCACATCCGAAACACAATGAATAAGGTTATTGCTTTGTGCTATAACTAACGTTCTAGAAAAAGTACGGTGTGAATTTAGTTGTGTGTAAAATCTTCAATTGGTTTAACCAATACCTCAACTTGCAAGTATATGATGAACTTTTAGTCTCACCAAAAGGTTTACTAAATGTTTTATTAAACTTATGTTATGGAGATGAATGCATGCTTCTCCATACATGATTTTGACACCAAAATCTATACCCTAAAATTTAAGTCATATGCCCTCTAATTGACGAACACTTGAAGTTACAATTGTCGTCATATAAGATATCGGACGATGTTGTAATGGAGAGAAAACTTCATGACTGAATAAGATTGCACATGAAGGTTTTACGTTCTTTAGATTAGTCGACTTAATTGAGTTACTCAGTGAGAACTGGAAACTTAAGGCATAAAGAAGGGATAAAACATGTTTACAATGCAAATGATTTTGGCAATGTAAATCCCTGACATATCTAGAAATTGCAATTTGATTTGGCAATTATTGTTCGACAAGTTACTGTGTTGAATACATTTGTCACTAGCAGATCAACTGATGTGATAAATCTATGTCAATATGGATTCTAGTTTTTCAAGGAAAATACTATGGTTTTATTACCGGGGTAATTTTATTTTCTTGAATTGTATTATCGAAAATATTAATGTTTGAACTTATTTCTGTAGAAATGGCTCAACCCGAAAACAATCTGACAATAAGCTCGGCGTTCAAGGCTTTCTTTGAACGGCCTGAACTTACTGGCCCTAATTTCAATGATTGGTACCGCTCACTAAGAATTGTTCTGAGAGCATCGGGGTACTATCAATATCTTGGAAACTCCTTTTCCGGAGGATCTTGCTGAAGGAGCAACTGGTGCGGAAAGGCTTCAACACGCTGCTAACGTTAAGAAGCACCATGAGGTGGCTGCTGTAATGTTAGGAAGAATGGCTCCATCACTTCAAAGGAAGTATGAGCTAGCTTCACCTCAGCAAATGCTTGATGAACTCAAGGCTGTGTATGAAACGCAGCAAGCTGTAGAGATCTATGATCTGGTTGATGCTCTACATAGTTGCAAGCAAGCTCCTGGAAAGTCCGTAAGTGCTCATTATATGGAGATGAGGGGTTATATGGAACAACTCATCGCACTAGGACAACCCTTTGATCATAATATGGCTATTAACTTGATCAATAGGTCCCTTAATAAGGACTTCAATGATTTCGTTCGTAACTATAATATGCATTGCACGGGGAAGACAGTTAATGATTTGCATGCAATTCTCATTGACTTCAAAAAGGGTTTGAAAGATAAGGCATCCACTGCTACACCTCAAGTACTTCTTGTACAAAAGGGTAGAGTGTCGAAACCAAAACCGCAAGGGAATAAGAAGTAGAAAGGCAAAGGCAAGGTTGATAAGAGCAAGCAAGTTGCGACTACATCAAAACCGAAGCATAACTTTGCTAAGAAATCTCTGAAAGATGAGACTTGTCACCACTGCAAGATGACTGGACACTGGAAGAGGAATTGCTCTCTCTATCTCCATGAAATGGCAAAACATAAGAAGAAGGCTGAGCAAGCTGCTGCAGCACCATCTTCTGGTAACTTATTTATGATAGAGTTATTTAATATTTCATACAAATAAAACTCCTGGGTATATGATACGGGATGTGGTATTAACATTTGTAATACCCTGCAGGGATTTGAGTTGAAAAGGAGGCTTACCTATGGGGAACAATTTCTGCAAGTGTGCAATGGCGCACAAGCAGCAGTTGAAGCTATAGAAATATTTAAATTAGTTTTACCTTCGGGTTTAGTACTGTTTTTAAATAATTGTCACTATGCACCTACAATTGTTAGGGGTGTTATTTCCTTTTCTTGTATGTTGGATCTTGGATTTATTCACACGATTCATAATAATAGAATTTCTGTTTTCAAAGATGGTTTATTCTATTTTGATGCAATTTCTGTGAATGGTGTTTTTGAAATCAACATGCATGATAAAAATTCCAAGAGGAAAAATAATTCTGTTTTTAGCATGAATAAGAAGAATAAGTTAGACAAGAACTCTTCTTATCTTTGGCATTGTAGGCTTGCCCATATTGGGAAGACTCGCATACAAAAGCTACAACGTGATGGGCTTTTGGAAAGTATCAATGATGAATCATTTGATAAATGTGAATCTTGTATCTCTGGAAAGATGACCAAGAAACCTTTTAATAGCAATATTGAAAGGGCTACTGAACTACTTGGTTTGATACATACTGATGTGTGTGGACCACTTAGACATGTGTCAAGGAAAGGTGCTAGCTACTTCTTGATGTTTACGGATGATTATAGCCGTTATGGTTATGTTTATTTACTTAAGCATAAACATGAGGTATTTGAAATATTCAAAACGTTTAAAGCAGAAGTAGAGTTACAATTGGGAAAGAAGATTAAAGCTCTTCGTTCTGACCATGGTGGTGAATATTTAAGTCAAGAGTTTAAAGATTATTTGAGTGAGAATGGAATTGTTCAGAAACTTACTTCTCCGTATACTCCACAACAAAATGGTGTATCTGAAAGGAGAAATCGTACATTATTAGATATGGTGTGATCTATGTTTAATCTTACAACTTTACCAGTATCTTTTTGGGATTATGCTCTTGAATCTGCTGTTCGTATTCTGAATATGGTTCCCACAAAGAAGGTTGATAAGACACCATATGAACTATGGCATGGCAAGAAGCCATATTTGTGTTATTTGAAAGTCTGGGGTTGTGAGGCGTATGTGAAACGTGACTCTGGAGATAAACTCCAACAACGCTCAGTTAAATGTATCTTTGTAGGTTACCCTAAGGAAACTATGGGTTACTACTTTTATTATCCGGCTGAGAACAAAATAGTTGCGGCTCGGTATGGAGACTTCCTTGAAAATGATCTTGTAAATCAAGAATTCAGTGGGAGAAATTATGATCTTGAAGAAATTCAAGAAGATACATTGCCTTCTGAAAATGCTAGCGAAGAAATTCCTGTAGAACCAGAAAGTCTGAGTGTTCCACGCGGAATTAATTCCTCCACGTAGGTCACAAAGGACTATACGTGCGCCAGACAAACTATGTCTTTACATAGAGGATGATGAGGAGGAAGTAGGGGATCTTGGTGAACCTGCTAACTATCGGTCCGCAATGTCTGATCTAGAAAAGTCAAAATGGATAGTTGCGATGAATGAGAAAATGAAATCCATGGAAATCAATGATGTTTGGATTCTTGTAGACGCACCTAAAAATGCTAAAGTAGTGAAAAATAGGCGGATCTATAAGAAGAAAACTGACATGGATGGTGATGTACAATCCTATAAAGCACGTTTAGTGGCTAAAGGTTTTACTCAAACTTTTGGCATAGACTACGAGGAAACCTTTTCTCCTGTAGCAGACTTACGAGCTATTAGGATTCTCATAGCTATAGCAGCATACTATGACTATGAGATATGGCAAATGGATGTTAAAACTGCCTTCTTGAACGGTCGCTTAGATGAAGATATCTATATGCAACAACCGGAAGGGTATGTTGATCCTAAATATCCAAAGCGCGTGTGCAAACTTCAAAGATCTATTTATGGTTTGAAGCAAGTGTCACGTCAATGGAATAAGCGATTTGATGAAGAAATCAAAAAGTTCGGATTTAATCAAAATCGTGATGAGCCATGTGTATACCGCAAAGCTAGTGGGAGTAATGTAGTGTTCCTAATTCTATATGTCGATGACATATTGATCATGGGAAGTAACATTCCAAGACTTAAGGAAGTTAAGGATTATCTTGGTAAATGTTTTTCTATGAAAGATTTAGGAGATGCTGCATATATTCTGGGAATTAAAATCTATCGAGATAGGATTAGACGGTTAATTGGTCTTAGTCAAGATGCTTATATTGATAAGATATTGAAGAAATGTAACATGCATAACTCTAAGAAAGGTTTCTTACCGATGGAGGTTAAGCATGAGTTAAGTCATGAGAAAGATGCATCATCACTTGAAGAGGTGGCTTAAATGAAGAAGGTGCCTTATGCTTCGGCAGTAGGATCTATTATGTATGTTGTAAGATGCACAAGGCCTGATGTGGCGTTTGCTCAGAACTTGGTCAGTAGATACCAACAGAATCCAGGAAAGTTCCACTGGACTGCTGTTAAGCATATTCTGAAGTATTTGAGGAGTACGAAAGATATGTTTTTGGTATTCGGGTGTAAACCAGACACATAACTGAATGTAACAGGATTCTGTGATGCGTCCTGGCAATGTGATAAAGACGATACGAAGTCTCAGACGGGTTATGTGTTTGTCATCAATGGAGGAGCAGTAGACTGGAAGAGCAATAAGCAGAAAACCATTGCTATGCATGCGACTCAATCTGAGTACATGGCCACTTCAGAAGCCGCAATGGAAGCTGTTTGGATTAGGAAGTTTATTGGAGATCTTGGAGTGATGCCTTCAATTAAAGAACCTATTGATATATATTGCGACAATTCTGCGGCAATAATATTCGCCAATGACCCTGGAGTCATGAAGGGCGCCAGACAATTTAAACGTAGATATCACTACGTTCGAGATCAAGTGGAAGCTCGAGAAATAAAATTGATAAAAGTTCACACAGATGATAACGTAGTTGATCCTTTTACTAAGGCTTTATCTAGGCCAAAGGTAGTTAAGCATGCCAAGGCAATTGGGCTGCAACTAGCTAGCGAATTCATGCGATAAATCTGTTGATTATTATTTGGATAAAGGATGTAAGACATTATTGAATTGATGAAATAAAGATTGGATTTCGTTTATTTTTCTGTTATTTGATTTTGTATCCTATTTTACATGTTTTAATCCGTGAGCATTTTGATGTTTCTAAATGTCCGTTGTCGATTAATAATATGGGAGTATTATTAAATTAAGACAATTCAAAATAGTGACAGAGTATACTTGAAAGTATATTGGTCAATTTTGGATGATATTTGATGGATCAAATATTGGACTTATCCCAACTATGTGATTTTACTTTATGGATCTTTGTCATTAAGTAAATCATAAATAGTTATCCTTAGACCTGAGATACCAGAAAACTGCATTGAATGTAGTGCATTTCTGTGAGATAACCTAACGCTAAACGTAACTGGTAGTTATAAGGGTTATTTTCAGAAGTGTTGCGAAGTTCATGTGTTTTGCTTGTAGTCGAAATGGGATTCGTTTCCTTCAAATTATATTTGAAGTATAAATACAACTGGGCCCCTCGAGGGAGTAGTAAGATGTTTGTGTGGCCACACCCAAATTTGTTTTGGTAATCTTGCTATATCCGTAAACGAGAAACAGAATAGTTAATGAAGGAATGACTAAGATCTATATCCTTATTAACAAGTGTATTTTGAAATGAAAGGATAATAATAATGATGTAATCATTAAAAGGTTCTTGTCCAGGAGACCTTACCCGGTTTGTACTAGTGACATTGCTAGTGTAACTTGACGCTAGTCAATGTGATCACGGTATTAGAATTTTGTCCAAGTGGGAGCTGAAAGTTTATGGACTTAAAATTAATAGTCGTGAGATAGGATCGAACTCGGGATCACGGGATTGCACACATAACATAAAGGGTTAATTTATTTATTAAATATATTTTATATATATTTATTAAATAAAACCAAAGCTTAACTAATGATCGTTGATAAATAAAAGTTAAGTTGTAACGATCGTTATGGAATTAAAAAGAAGCTAAAAGAAGGAAAACGAGAAAGTTCTGGAAGCCCTAATTGGGCTTAGTGGGGCGTCGACCTAAGGGAAGAAAAGGAAGGAGGAAAGATTTTCTTTCCTAATTGGTGTTTTACTTGGAGACCAAGTTTTGTCAAGTCTATATAAACATCCAAAAGCCTTCATAATTTTTGTCCCATCCCTCTCCCTCTCTTCTTGCGATCGCCGGCCAACAACAACCTTAGGGTTTTGTTTGGTTTTCGATTTAGCTAAATATCTAGTCCTAATCCCTCTCTAGGGTTATTGGGTAGATAATCCATAAGCGTTGAAGCTCAGTTTGTTCGTGCTAGACTCATGGTTAACTCGTCGTATTACGTGTGTACAAGAGCGTGATATAATCTTCCTTTAGATTATATTCTTGGTGGTGTTCGTGATAAACCCTAGTTGTCGTTCGTTCCGTCGTCTTGTGGATCTTGCTAGAATCTTGATTAATATAATTGTGCTAAATTGATGATCTTGTTAATCGCTTCCGCTATGCGCTCTTTGATCCATATTAGGGTTTTAAATAATTGTTATGAACTCTATAAACCTTCAGTGGCATCGAGAGCCGTTTGAACATGATTATAATTATCAAGATCTGAAGTTTTTTTTAACTAATATTGATTTGTGTTAAAAATTACATGTTGTTTATTAGGTTTTATAAAAATTAGGGTTTTGTTTTTTTATTGTTAATAAAATCGACTATAGTCGAATTTTTTATAAAAAAAAAATTTATAATTCGACTTTATTTAAGATGTTTCGAACCTTACCCGATAATGATGATCGAAACCATCAACACATTTATCACAGCTTATGCAATGTTTGCTATACTTGCGTACCTATAGGAAAATGGAAACAAGATTTAGGAATGTTATGCATTAACATTATCGCTATTCACTTTATAAAAATCAAACTTTGAAAATGTAGGTTACAAGAAACATTTGATGGGCATGGGTACTTCAAACCCGTCACTCACACCCGTGGTTTTTCTCTCACCCGTCACCCACCAAAGGGTACAAACTTTGCCCATAGCCGTACCCGCGGGTACCCATTGTCCGCAGGTAAACCCGTGGGTTAGTGAAATGCAACAAAATCACAAAACCATGATAAGTAAACTAACTACGTAATAAGACATTATAGATATATTAAAAAAAAATTATCGCCATTGCCGGGGATCGAACCCGGGTCTCCTACTGGACAGGTAGGAATACTAACCACTATACTACAACGACTTTGTTGATGGATGTGTAGATTATTTATACTTAAAAGCTCTATCGTATATTAAGTGTTTGAATTAGCTTAATTTGCCAGCTTATATGAACTTATTTTATTTTGGAAAAGCTCCTAACCCCACTTTTTCTGCATCTTATCCGATAATCTAGTCAAGTGTCAACTTGATAAGCTCATAAGATAAATAAAATACAAATTCCAAGTTTGAAATTAAAAAAGAAACTATCGTCATTGCCGGGGATCGAACCCAGACAGGTAGGAATAACCACTATACAATAACGACTTTGTTGATGAATGTGTAGATTATATATACTTAAAAGCTCTATCGTATATTAAGTGTTTGAATCGGCTTAGTTTGCCAGCTTATATGAACTTATTTGATTTTGGAAAAGCTCCTAACTCCACTTTTTCAGCATGTTATCCGATAATCGAGTCAAGTGTCAACTTGATAAGCTCATAAGAAAAATAATATACAAATTCCAAGTTTGAAATATAAAAAAAAAAACTATCGCCATTGCCGGGGATCGAACCCGGGTCTCCTACTGGACAGGTAGGAATACTAACCACTATACTACAATGACTTTGTTGATGAATGTGTAGATTATTTATACTTAAAAGCTCTATCGTATATTAAGTGTTTGAATCAACTTAATTTTCCAGCTTATATGAACTTATTTGATTTTGGAAAAGCTCCTAATCTCACTTTTTTCTACATCTTATCCGATAATCGAGTCAAGAGTCAACTTGATAAGCTCATAAGATAAATAAAATACAAATTCCAAGTTTGAAATTTAAAAAAAAAACTATCGCCAATGCCGGGGATCAAATCCGGGTTTCCTACTGGACAGGTAGGAATATTAACCACTATACTACAACAACTTTGTTGATGAATGTGTAGAGTATTTATACTTAAAAGCTCTATCGTATTTTAAGTGTTTGAATCAGCTTAGTTTGCCAGCTTATATGAACTTATTTGATTTTGAAAAAGCTCCTAACCCCACTTTTTCTGCATCTTATCCGATAATCTAGTCAAGTGTCAACTTGATAAGCTCATAAGATAAATAAAATACAAATTCCAAGTTTGAAATTAAAAAAAAAAGCTATCGCCATTACCGGGGATCGAACCCGGACAGGTAGGAATAACCACTATACAATAACGACTTTGTTGATGAATGTGTAGATTATATATACTTAAAAGCTCTATCGTATATTAAGTGTTTGAATCAGCTTAGTTTGCCAGCTTATATGAACTTATTTGATTTTGGAAAAGCTCCTAACCCCACTTTTTCTGCATCTTATCCGATAATCGAGTCAAGCGTCAACTTGATAAGCTCATAAGAAAAATAAAATACAAATGCCATGTTTGAAATTTTAAAAAAAAACTATCGCCATTGCCGGGGATCGAACCCGGGTCTCCTACTGGACAGGTAGGAATACTAACCACTATACTACAATGACTTTGTTGATGAACGTGTAGATTAGTTATACTTAAAAGCTCTATAGTATATTTAGTGTTTGAATCAGCTTAGTTTTCCAGCTTATATGAACTTATTTGATTTTGGAAAAGCTCCTAACCCCACTTTTTTGCATCTTATCCGATAATCGAGTCAAGCGTCAACTTGATAAGCTCATAAGAAAAATAAAATACAAATTCGATGTTTGAAAATTCAAAAAAAAAAACTATCGCCATTGCCGGGGATCGAACCCGGGTCTCCTACTGGACAGGGAGGAATACTAACTACTATACTACAACGACTTTGTTGATGTATGTGTAGATTATTTATACTTAAAAGCTCTATCGTATATTTAGTGTTTGAATCAGCTTAGTTTTCCAGCTTATATGAACTTATTTGATTTTTGAAAAGCTCCTAACCCCACTTTTTATGCATCTTATCCGATAATCGAGTCAAGCGTCAACTTGATAAGCTCATAAGAAAAATAAAATACAAATTCGAAGTTTGAAATTTAAAAAAAAAAATATCGCCATTGTCGGGGATCGAACCCGGATCTCCTACTGGACAGGGAGGAATACTAACCACTATACTACAACGACTTTGTTGATAAACGTGTAGATTAGTTATACTTAAAAGCTCTATCGTATATTTAGGGTTTGAATCAGCTTAGTTTTCCAGCTTATATGAACTTATTTGATTTTGGATTGGCTCCTAACCCCACTTTTTCTATATCTCATCCGATAATCGAGTCAAGCGTTAACTTGATAAGCTCATAAGAAAAATAAAATATAAATTCGAAGTTTGAAATTTTAAAAATATATCTATCGCCATTGCAAGAGATCGAACCCGGGTCTCCTACTGGACAGGGAGGAATACTAACAACTATACTACAACGACTTTGTTGATGAACGTGTAGATTAGTTATACTTAAAAGCTCTATCGTATATTTAGTGTTTGAATCAGCTTAGTTTTCCAGCTTATATGAACTTATTTGATTTTGGAAAAGCTCCTAACCCCACTTTTTCTGCATCTTATCCGACAATCGAGTCAAGCCGTCAACTTCATAAGCTCATAAGAAAAATAAAATACAAATTCGAAGTTTGAAATTTAAAAAAAAAAAAAAAAAAACTATCGCCATTGCCGGGGATCGAACCCGGGTCTCCTACTGGACAGGGAGGAATACTAAACACTATACTACAACGACTTTGTTGATGAACGTGTAGATTAGTTATACTTAAAAGCTCTATCGCATATTTAGTGTTTGAATCAGCTTAGTTTTCCATCTTATATGAACTTATTTGATTTTGGATTAGCTCCTAACCCCACTTTTTCTACATCTTATCCGATAATCGAGTCAAGCGTCTACTTGATAAGCTCATAAGAAAAATAAAATACAAATTCGAAGTTTGAAATTTAAAAAAAAAATCTATCGCCATTGCAAGGGATCGAACCCGGGTCTCCTACTGGACAGGGAGGAATACTAACCACTATACTACAACGACTTTGTTGATGAACGTGTAGATTAGTTATACCTAAAAGCTCTATCGTATATTTAGTGTTTGAATCAGCTTAGTTTTCCAGCTTATATGAACTTATTTGATTTTGGAAAAGCTCCTAACTCCACTTTTTCTGCATCTTATCCGATAATCGAGTCAAGCCGTCAACTTAATAAGCTCATAAGAAAATAAAATACAAATTCGAAGTTTGAAAATTTAAAAAAAAAACTATCGCCATTGCCGGGGATCGAACCCGGGTCTCCTACTGGACAGGGAGGAATACTAACCACTATACTACAACGACTTTGTTGATTAACGTGTAGATTAGTTATACTTAAAAGCTCTATCGTATATTTAGTGTTTGAATCAGCTTAGTTTTCCAGCTTATATGAACTTATTTGATTTTGGAAAAGCTCTTAACCCCACTTTTTCTTCATCTTTTCCGATAATCGAGTCAAGCGTCAACTTGATAAGCTCATAAGAAAAATAAAATACAAATTCGAAGTTTGAAATTTAAAAAAAAACTATCGCCATTGCCGGGGATCGAACCCGGGTCTCCTACTGGACAGGGAGGAATACTACTAACCACTATAATACAACGACTTTGTTGATGAACGTGTAGATTAGTTATACTTAAAAGCTCTATCGTATATTTAGTGTTTGAATCACCTTAGATTTCCAGCTTATATGAACTTATTTGATTTTGGAAAAGCTCCTAACCCCACTTTTTCTGCATCTTATCTGATAATCGAGTCAAGCCTCAACTTGATAAGCTCATAAGAAAAATAAAATACAAATTCCAAGTTTGAAATTAAAAAAAAAAAAACTATCACCATTGCCGGGGATCAAACCCAGGTCTCCTACTGGACAGGTAGGAATACTAACCACTATACTACAACTTTGTTGATGATTGTGTAGTAAGTGTTTGAATCAGCATAGTTTGCCTGCTTATATGAACTTATTTGATTACGGAAAAGGTCCTAACCCCACTTTTTCTGCATCTTATCCGATAATCGAGTCAAGCGTCAACTTGATAAGCTCATAACAAAATAAAAGATGAGCTTTTTCCCGGCAAAACATATGCTAATACAAATATTTTGTGAGTTTATACACCCATTATGACTTATTTGATTTTTGGCTTATGCTTTATAACCTCACTTTTTTAAGCTTATTTTGAAACTTTTCGGCTTATATAAGTCTCTTATCAAGATAAGCTTCTATATATAATCTGAAAAGTTTTAAAATAAACTATCATATGAGGTGTCATGTGATCTAGTGGTTGTTCGAACTTTCAACTTGAGGTTAATATATTTTACCGGAAATGTTTCCCTTTTACCCAAACAAAAATAAATAAATAAATAAAGCACAAAGTGAGCTTATGAAACATAAAGCCAAAACCAAATAAGCCATAAGCCTGCTGTATAAGCCCAAAACAAGCACTTCTTAAGTATTACTCATAAGATATCCACATGACATATTTTTGGATTGCTAACTAAGAAACTACTAATGGTGTTCACAAATGGGCATTGCGAGACACGACTTATAGTCTAAATCAACGCTAGTCGAGAACATGAAAGGGATGTACATAATAGGTAAGAAAACACAATCTAGAATCGGACTGCACAAGATTAATAAACAAGACAAAATTTGCCGAAAAAGATTCAAGAAACAAATTTACACAAGTTCACAAAAAGAAATTCAACAAAACAATCTCATTGTAATCTAGGAGTAGTCTGATTTTGTTCACTTGGAACAAACACGGGTAACTGCCCTCCTCTCTGCGCTCTACCTTGCTGATAATAACTCAATGTCGTTGTTGGCGCCCTTTGACCACCGCCACCGCCTCCCCCAACAAGGGGCCCACCAAAGAATATCGACTGACCAGTGTAAGTAAGTTCTGTACCTGAAGCCTGTGAGGAAGAACCACCCACGCTCCTTGTGGTAGAAGAAGAGACGAACCGACCAGCTTCTTGATCCCAGTACACTGAGGACGGTCTCATAATTTCACCGCCGCCACCAAAGTTGTTTCTCCTTGAAACAGGTGGTGCCGCCGGTGGGACCACCATTGGTTCATTATTGTTACCTCCTTCGCTTGCTTTCCCTGAAAATGGGGATTGATTCGCCGAGGACTGGTACATGGGATTAAAATGGTCTCTACCGGGCAATGGACTGCTCATGTTACTAACACTAACACTGTGAGCACATGCTTCAATATCTTCCCTACTGGCTCGACTAGGTGGATACGAGGTTTTGGAGTGACTCCTTTCGTGAAATTTGTAATGGGTACTGCTTGGGCTGCTTCTTCCACTAACGTTGCTGCTTGATAAATGGTCAGGGTCGTATTTAGAGCCTACTGGACGCAGAACAGAGGATGAAGCTCTGGCTTTGGCACCTGCTTTAATTGCTTCGTTTGAATCCAGTTTTGCTAGCTTCCAAGCGCTGATTCTGACAGGACGCTGAGGTTGTTTTTTCCCTTTGTCTGGTGCATCTGGATCGACTGTTGAGGGTGGACGACCTGGCTCTAGATGGGGAATGACTTCATCCTGATGTCAGAAAAAAATAATCATCAAGTGTTGTCACAAACGGATAAGATGTGTAATAGGAGATGGTATTGGAAACCTAATTGTAATGCCAAAACAGAACGTGTTGGTATTTATTTGAGGTACCTGCTGATCCATGAAGATTCTGGGAGGGGTACACCAAGCAACTTTTTGCAATCCCAAGCCATGTGAGCTTCGACCACTAATGGCGGTCACAGCAGAGCTTGTGGGAGAGGACTGTAGGCTTTGTTGATCCATCCCATCTATCGATGGTCCTACCATAGGTTCACTTTGGGTCCTCATTGCGACTACATACTCGTATGTTGTGATACCCTGCATCAAAGATGTTATATAAATCATTTATATACATGTGTATGTGCATATAAATGAGCGAAAAAAACCTTTCGTATGAGGATTATGTGAAAAAAGAAGAGCTCTCCTAGCGGAATTGTGGCCAGAAAAGAAACAGCTGTACATATAGCCTGAGAGAAAGGTAAAATGGGAAATCGCAATTAGTATACGTTAGACATGTAATTATTAGTTAAACATTTAACAAAAAAATTGTTGAAATTAGTTAGCATGAAAGTGACCAAAGATAACGATGTCATGGTTGTGCAGGTAAAAAAAACGTACCACCACAGTGGCAAATGGAGGTCTACTAAATCCATCTCCCAGTCTATCAGCAATCTGATTTTCTGTCGCCTTTTTCTCAGCAAAACATCGAACAAGAACAGCAATCCCGACCCCACATTCAAAAGTAAGCTGACAAACACAATACAATTTGTGAATAACTAGTCACTTGCAAATATCACATAACTTGCTTAATAGTCAACTTACCCAAACAAGGCTTACAGCCATCAGGCACACGAATGTGTAGTAATTTTTCCTCCCAACGCAATTGTTCAACCACTACATAAGAAATGAAGTTACGAAAAAGTGAATCACGTGAATTAGCAGTGCAACAATGAAAAAGTAGAAAGACTAAGGTTTCGATAAAAGCACATTAATCGATCTGTCCCATTTACATTACATAATTCGACTTTATTTAAGATGTTTCGAACCTTACCCGACAATGATGATCGAAACCATCAACACATTTATCACAGCTTCTGCAATGTTTGCTATACTTGCGTACCTATAGGAAAACGAAACAAGATTTAGGTACATTATGCATTAACATCACCTGCTTTTGCGTGATTGGGTATCGTTGTTGTTGTACTAATTCACTATATAAAAATCAGACTTTGAATATGTAGGTTACAAGAAACATTTGATGGGCATGGGTACTTCAACCCGTCACTCACACCCGTGGTTTTTCTCTCACCCGTCACCCACCAAAGGGTACAAAATTTGCCCATACCCGTACCCATTGCCCGCAGGTAAAACCCGTGGGTTAGTGAAATGCAACAAAATCACAAAACCATGATAAGTAAACTAACTAGGAAACTACGGACATTATAGATATTTTCCAAATACCAAGTACACAAAAATACGAAATACTTAAACACATGTCTGAAACTAGCAAATTAAAACATCGTTGCACCAAAGAAACTGTTAGTTTACTGCGTAGTCTAGAGAGATGGGTAGCTATTACCAACAACCTCCGTAAATACTTTAGTATAATAAATTTTGCTTTAAGACAAATGAGTTCACAGGTACACCCACGGGTATTTTGACGACGACACCCGTGGGTATTTTAAATGTGTACACTCGTGATGGGTATGCATTACCCGTCACCCGCCCGCCACCTACCGACGGGTACAAATTTCCACCCACTACCCACCCATGGGTAAAAATTGACAGGATTGCCCACCCATTCACATGCGGGTACCCGCGAGTTATGGGTTTTTTTCTCGCCCGTTGTCCTCAAACATAACTTGAAGAAATTTTTTTTGCTGAATTATTAGGACGGGACGGGTAGATACCTCTGCGTTGCATAACGTGCAAAATAAAGCTTCTTCATCCCCTTCTAGTTGCATATCGTCATCATTTCGGCAATCCTCTTTGACAATACAACCACAAAATAAACCCGCAATTTTTGAACAGCAACCTGAACTGCCATTGTCATATATTCCACCATTCTGAAATCCTATTTTGCTAGGTTCTCCAACCGAAGATGCGTTTCCTGATATCCAAATACACATCAGACTAGAGGTGGCACAACGGACAGGCTTTTATGGTAACAGGTAAAATTGGGTCGCGAAGACCCAGCATAGTCAACACCTTTATCCGTTTATATTTTGATTTACCTAATTAATGAATCTAAAAGCTACTTATATAATCTCTTCTAATTAAGGGAGTTTGCAAGTATCCGAATACAAGTTACATGAATTTTGACCCATTGCAATACAGCTAACTAACTATCTTTGACCCATTACCAAACAAATTCAACCCGATTCACACGTGTACATACAAAATGAGTTGAGAATTGTCATCTCTAAAAAGATAAGTTGATACCTATGTCTATGAGGTGTTCACGGTTTCCAAACAAATAGGGCCATTTGTATCTTAGTCTTAATATGATCACTTACATCAACGGAATTTTCTTTCTTTTTTGATGCAAGGATTGGTATATTTCAAATATTTCTTATTAGTGTATATGTAAAAGTGGATGATGTTATGGATGCTTTGATTAATGTAAAATATAGGTGGCAAAAGGGACAGATCAGGCGGCAGGTCAAAACTAATATTTTTTTAATATAGGTCAGGTTTACCTGCCAACATGTTTTGCTCGTTTAGGTGTATAAATGATTAACGAATAATGTCACAACTAAAACTATACTAAGTACTGACAATACTATAATCTATTTTTTTATTAAACTGTATAAGGGTAAGTATACTTCACTTTGGCCGACATTTAACCTGTTCGACCCATTTTGATCATTTCAGTATAGAAAAAGAATATAACCCAAAGTCGCATAGACCCATTTAAGGTAAATGGGTCGCAATTGCTGACTACATGCTGGCAAACGAATCTTGAATCTAAATAATCTAGCACTTTGTCCATTAAGAAAGTGGGCATAATATGAATAATCTACTTCCTATACAAACAATTAGTAAGAGAGTTGTGTCGAGATACAATCACTAACCAGGAACTTCTGTACCGTTATGTGATCTATAAGGTGACGCCCTTTCTGGTTCAATCAAAATGCCGGGATCAGCAGGGTCAATAGCTGTGCATCTTACGTAAAGAATGAATACACAGAGAGCCTGATACATATTGGCACCAATAAGTATAAGAAAAAACGTGTTAACATGAAAAAAAAATAGTTGAAGATCAGAAAAGTCATTTACCAAGAATGAATAGACACCAATTGCTATCTGTTCATAGATATCCTTCCCAAGGAAAGGCGAGAAAAATGCATAGAAGGCAACTGACAGTAGGAAAAAAACAGTAATAGCCACAACCTGCAATTTTTTTATGAATACGTCAACCTCAGATATAGGACACTAGATCATATCAGGACTTAAAAACAGCAATGCACTGAAGTTGGTAATAAAAACGTAACCCTTCACTCTACAGTTTATAAAAACTATTAGACATTGAACGAGTACCATACTGAAAGTGTAAAAAGCCTCAAACTCCTGAACAGATACACAGCTATCTGACAGACATACATCCCGTCATACTCATACAAAATAAAACAAGTCAAACCTAGGTCAAAAACTATTACTACTACGAGTTTTTCTCTACTGTACATTCCCTACATTCTATTTGAACCATCATAGTTAGTATTCCGTCATAAAACTAATCATTATTTTCGACAATAAAACGCAAGCACGTTTCCACAATCTGCCCAAAATCCACAGAATCTATTATTAAAACTCGACCTTTCTACGGTGGCTGATAGTAGAAAGGCACATCGATAAACCTAAACACTCCGTTTAATGAGCAAAACGATTACACCACATGTAAGGAGTTGCAAAAACCTTGTGACTATCATCATCAAAAAAATGTGAGAGGTCTCAAGTTTATGAATTCCCTGAAGTGGTCACACGAACCTAGTGAAAAGGGGGGCTTTACCCGGTTCAAGTCTGTGTGGAGCTAAGTTTAAACCTCGTAATTAGTCAGCGAAAATGTCTGAAACCATGGTAACCCTAAAGAAAAGGGTAAACGGAGAGGGATCCTAGTCCAGGCTACCCAGGGAAAATTCGAGCCTTTTTGGCTTTGTGTCTAACCGGTATTAGCAGGGCCGTTTCCCCACTAAGGGAAAACGATACGTTCTAGTCAAAATGTGGTCAATTTTATGATACTATCCACATATAGAGCTACAGAAACTTGTGAGAGGTCTCAATTTCAATTTCTGCAGGAGGTCACACAAACCTCGAGAAAAGTGGTACTCTTTACCTAGTTTAAGCCTGTGTGGAGGTAGGTTCCAACCTGCCAAAACGTCGGAAACAAAGGGTAAACGGAGAGGTATCCTAGTTTAGGCTACCCGGGGAAAGTCAAGCTTTTTTGGTTCTGATATACACAGCCTAAGCTGTATATAGCATGGCCGTTTCTCCAAGATGTTCATTTAACAAAATAGATATGTGCTAGTCAAATGTGGTCAATTTCATGATTCTATCCGCATATAATAGAGCTACTTTACCAAGACCGAACCACACTCTGAGACTAATAACCACAATTATACAAAATTCATACCAAAAAACACAAATGGCACAAGAAATTAGTGACTTAATTATAATCCGTAACAAAAAAGAATAATCACACTACACATAACTTGTACGAAACAAATGATCATCAAACAGGGTGTATGGTAGCGGTAATTTAAACAAATAGATAACTAAACACACAGTGAAACTAATAGCCGATCAAACTAATATCCAAAAAAAACGGTATTAACATGGCCGTTTCCAGAAGATGTTAATTTAGCGAAAACCATATGTGCTAGTCAAATGTGGTCAATTTGATGATTCTATCCGCATATAGAGGCAGCTAATCTCTAACTAATAACCTACATTACAAAAAACTACTTACAACACAAATGGCGTAAGATCGCAATCCCTAACAAAAAACAATACTAGTTAAAAAAAAAAGTAACGAAACCTGAAAAGTATGAGCAGGTAACATCAAACCATGCCTCCTAGCCATTAATTATTCAACCATATAAATTCCAAATTAAATTAACATACAAACACACTAGTGCTACTGCTACTGTGTGTAATCAATAAATTAAGTTATAAATAAAATAACTGACTTCGATTTAAGAAAGTAGCAGGGTTCGGTTAATGTCTGATTGGTTGGTTGATGACGTGGACAATAGGCGAAGGGCGGGGGGTTGGTTATCTAGTGTGATTAAATCATCATCATCATCATCATCATCATTATAACTAACTGCCTGGCTGGCTGCGTAGAATGAATGTATGATTACTGGATTATGTATGATAATCGTGATCGACTTAGTCAAAATGTGGTCAGTTTCATGATTCTATCCGCATATAGAGCTAGTCTCTAACTACACCAACAACAACAACACACTTGTAGTCCTGTTGGTTGGCCTCTTGGTCTAGCGGTATGTGAGTGGCCCTCTAACTTCAAGGTTGTGGGTTCAAGTCTCGGTGGAGACATGTGAGATAGAAATTGTGAGATAGTTAGTGTGAGTTGTAAAAATTGCCGTTCTAAAGAAAAAAAAAAAAAAAAAAACCTTAGTCCTGTCCAAGCTACATTACAAAAAACTATAACACAAACGGCCTAACAACTTAATCGCAATCCCTAACAGAAAACACAATAATTCATAACTTTCATCAAGCAGATCAAAAAAGTAAAAAAAAAAAAAAAAAAAAAGGTAATGAAACCTGAAAAGTATGAGCAGGTAACTCCCAGCCATGCCTCCTAGCCATTATTCAATTATTATTCAACCATATAACAAATTCAAAATTAAATTAACACACAGACACTAGTGCTAATGCTACTGCTGCTGTGTGTAATGAATTAAGTTATAAATAAGTAAATTAAATTGAGTTGGATTTGTAAAAAAAAAAAAAAAAAAAAAAAGGAGTAGGGTTTGGTTAATGTGTGTGAAGAATGTGTGAGTGATTGATGACGTGGAAAATAAGGGGTGGTTATTTAGTGTGATTAAATAAAATCATCATGATTATTATTATTAGTTATAACTGCCTAACTGACTAACTAACTGCCTGACTGGCTGCATAGAATGTATGTGATGATAATCGTGATCGGCTTGATGATTAATTAGTTAAGTGGGAAGGAAGGGGGAAGTGTTTGGTGGGCTAGTGTGGACCAAGTCTTTAACATACTTCGCTTTCAGTCTTTCTCTTGGCCGGTTTCTTTGTTTGAGGGGTGTTTGTTTAACTTCACTTTTTTCTTTTTTTTTATTTTTTATTTAGTTAGTGAGAATTTTTGTATTTTTTAAAAAAAATAATAATTAATTTACTTTTTTATTTTATTTTTTAAGCTACCTGCAACGCACAACCTTTTCCTAGGTCGAACTCGGTCAGCCCGTTACAGCGACCGAGTCGACAAAGTTTTCCCTCTCATCGTTCCTACGACCCATTTCTTCAACTTCCTTTCTTTTTATTCATTTTATTTTTATTTTTTTAAATCAAATTTGTTTAGTTTAAATTAAATTTTAATTAGATAAAATTTAAAATAAATTTCTCAAATTTTATATATTGAGTTTTTTTTTAATTCCTCACAACATATATTAATTTGATCATTTTAGAGTTAGTTTTAGATAATGTATTTTATCTTCTCTATCTCTAATTAAGTCTTTTTTTTTAATTATTTTTTAGCAGTATTTAAGTATAAATATTATTAAAATATTTTTTATTTTATTTAAATAATTATTTATAAAAAATAAAATATTTAAAAAATTAAACTATGTCGTCTTATTGGAGCAAATAGATTGCACTAGGTCGTAGGAGAGAGAAAACTGAAAAAATAAGGTCGTGACCTATTACCGTTGTGGGTAGCCTTAGAAAGTGAGTTAAACTTTAGAGTGCGGGGAGCGTTGGCTGACCACTTGGTTGGTAAGCCGTTAGCGTCAGAAAGTGGTTCGCGTACCGCTCCGTGTCTCGCATCAACAAGGCTCGCGTCAACCCGTCCAACCCAGCCAGTAACTTTTCTTTTCTTCTTTTTTTGGTTTTTTTAATAAAATGGGTATTTGTGAATCTATTTTTTCTCGTGTCAACCACTCCCAAAAAAATGTTGTGTCAAAGCCTCAAAATTCTAGGTGGCACATTTGGCACCAGCTTTAAGCCCCAATCGTTCCTAGCTCTCTTAGATTTCATTCGGTAACTTTGTTTTTAGGTCATTTGTTTAACAAGGTTTCCTATTTTTTTTATATTTGATTTTTGTATGCTTTCGGTCATTGCTACCTTATAATAGAGGTTAATGACATTAGTTTTCTTTGTATCTTTTGAATTGTGATTTGGGGTATTTGAATAAAATTTCTGTTTAATTTGTTCGTTTTGTTTGTTTGAATTATCTAACATTTTTTTATTAAAAAAATAATTTTTATTTGACAAAAGTTTATAAAATATTGATGGAGAAAAATTAACATAAAAATATATGTATTAAAAATGTGAAAAAAGATTAAAAAGAATGAGGTAATTAATAAACTTTATTAAATTTTAAATATTAAGTAAAACTTATTATAAATTTTTATATTTTTTCAATAAATTTAGAAAAATAAACAAATACATTTTAGATTTTATCATTCAAAATATCTATTATGTATCATGAAATCTTTTATGTTGTTACGTGTGTATATTATTAGTTGTACTAATATTATAATTATAAAATATTAAGCACAATAATTTATCATATATTAAAATAAAATATTTATTTATTTATAATTTGTGTGTGTGTATAGGACTTATAACTACAACTGAGGTAAATGTTAAATAAACTATAAAAGTAGGGTCGAGAATAATAGATACCAAATCAAATTTGAACGAAAAAC
Source organism: Glebionis coronaria (assembly GCA_025667525.1). Classification (NCBI taxonomy): domain Eukaryota; kingdom Viridiplantae; phylum Streptophyta; class Magnoliopsida; order Asterales; family Asteraceae; genus Glebionis; species Glebionis coronaria. Next base: position 18,162,625 of record CM046875.1, read on the forward strand.
TGTTGAACCAGCCTGAACATATTTAGTCTGATATTTTTTTTATTTTTTTTATTTTTTGTTAAAAGGGACTCTACTCTGTAAATTATATTACACCAAAAAATCAATGAAATACAATGGAATGTGGCTGAAATACCACATTAACCTCAAGCCGAGCTTGAACTATTAAGTTGAATGGCAGACCATTCAACAACACCTAAACACTTACATAACTAAGTACACCAATAGGAAAGAACCACCTAGAGGTGCATAAACAATAAATGCAGCACATGATTACTACACAAAAACAAAATCAGGAAGATCCCACATACGGCTAATGACACCCTTTTTGTGGTCTTCTTGAATCGATAAGATAATAATTTAAGTCGCACCGCAGTAGTAAGTAATAACAAACTCAACAACTTAATCAATGGATCTCTTCTTATTCTTGATAACCTCCCATTGCGTTCCTGCCAAATAAAATAAGCAGCGGCTGCAATTGACAACTTGGCATTGAAGATATCCAAACTCCTTCGCATGACCTTTGGATTTAACAGATCAATAACTATTATCATATATGATATTTTACGCAAATTTTAAAAAATAAAAAAAAACAAAAAAAAATTCTTCAAAAGTATATCATAATGCATATTGTAGAAAGCTAATTAAATGCTCGTCGCGACGGTATATTTTTTTTCGCATAACGATAAATGGTTTTGGAGATATTAAAATTATAAAAATAAGTGAAATAATTAAATACATTTAATCTTATCCATTAGATGGAGTAAAAATGGATAATGCAATGAGTTTCTTAATATCCAAAATAAATATGATATCCAAAATAAATTTTTTTTAAGTTTATATTTTATATTATTTGAGTGGGACCCAATAGAATATGTGTATAAATTTTACAAAATAATTTATATATTATAAAAATTTATTATTTTTTCTCTTTAAAATTATTTAATAAATTTTATATTAAATTTAAATTTGTATCAATTCTTAAACCATTTACATTTTAAACTTACACTTAAAATAAAACCAACTTCCAATCAAACAGCCTTTCTGGTCTTTGAAGTTTGAACTACTATCCAAAATTAAACAACCAATTATGTCCACCAAAAGTCTTGATTTAAAATAGTATAGTATATCATTGACATTTTGGTCATAGCGAACTAGCCATTTTTAAAATATATAATTTCTTATTTGTCAAAAGGTATATCTGGTTAGAAGGATTTATGTTTATATATTTTAAATAACAGAGAAGACTTTAATGGAAGATGCATATGAATTTATCGATGTAATTTAAATATGCGACTATATTTACGTTTTTTCAAACTTTAATTACTTTTCTCATTGATACAATTTTAAGTTAAGATCTTCTAAAAACAATCAAGTTTTTTTTACCATTTGTTGAAAAATATGAAAAATGTAAAAAAAAATAGTAAAAATGTAAATTATATTAACAATATTGAGATGATTTGCAATAATTTAAAAGAGACATTAGGCATTCCTTAATCCTCTTATTCTATCATTAACATATATTTCAGAGATCTAAACAAGTCTGATAACAAAGATCTTTGACCACAAAACATCATCTCTAAATCTAGACATAAGCCAAGAACCACTATAGTTGTTGGAGCATCCTATTCTTCTTGTCCTTTAACCACCAGCCAGTATAGCTAATGTAAAGTCCTAGGCACCTATGAAGAAACTTCTCCCCTTACTGCATTTCCCACCCACGAACACCATATCCATGTCAAAAGGCATCCAACCTTTATAACATGAAGGCTCTTATGGGCAGGCATCACAATTGAGATGGTAAGACTCCTTATCTCACTAAGATCCACCGCCATGTGTAGAATATCACACATGGCTAAAAGTTGCTCAGGGATACAATCTCACTCGGCTACATTTACCCTCTCATTGCCAAATCATCCATCCGAACACACCTTATGAATGAATAATTCGACCAACAAGAAGGGCGTTGCCAAGCTGACATTCCATCACTGCAAGAAACCTGCGTTATGTTATTAGGTGCAGCTTTTGACTATACAACTACACGGCACACAATGCAGTGATGAACATTGTAGATTAAGTTGTAGAGAAACGTTCCTAATAACAAGGTACAAGGCCCTTTGCATACACAATCATCTACTATATCGTGATAACCCACACCATAATTAGTACTTCTTTAATCAAAGTAAATAACATAGGATAGTATATATCCACAAACATCATATATTTTTGTGACCTTTTTCAGATATCACCATTCCTCATGAGATTATTTTGTTGTCCCGAACACCTCATAAAAAGGTCTCTGAGCTCAACACTTAGTAACATTCCTTTTGATGAACTTGAAATTACAAAGTGATTCAGCCTCCTAATCATTTATAGTATCTCTAACAACAATGGATACCAGCGCAATCCAAAGTGATTCGGCCTCCTAAGCATTTATAGTATCTCTAACAACAATAGACACCAGCATAATCCAAAGTGATTCAGCCTTCTTCTACGGGTTTTCTTTGGCTATTGAAAAAATTTTTGTTCCTTTCTTGCCATATAAAGTAGATAGTGGCAACAAAGCATAACCTTTTAATAATGCTCCGCACACTTCTCTTGCCATTTAAATTGGTCATGACATCTACATTTTTCTTTTATTTGCTTTCCATAACATCAATTTTAGCCGTTTCACACACTCTTTCAAATTTTCTCATCATAAGCAAATTTGAAAAATAAGTGATCATGAGAATCGGCTTCTTTGTTGCACAGACTGCATTCAAATTTTTTGGTAGGGTACCATATACTCGGCCTATCTTGAGTACATAGATTCTCTTTCACTGCAAGCCAAATGATGAAACTATGTTTTAGTGTGTAGAAAAGATGTCAGAATAAGTCTTTTCATTTCCCTTGGTTACTAGTTCCCTTATATCTTTCCAAACACAATTTGTAGAGAATTTCTTCTTCGTCCTATTATTTTCAATTCAGATGATTTTTAATTCATTATAGAATGGATTTTATATGTTAACCTTGGTTTTAAGTCATTTTCTTGCAATTAGCTTGAGATTAGTGAATATTAGTACTTTGTGCTTGCTTAACTTCTTTATATAGTAGATTACAATTAGTATATTGTATTGATTATAGATTAATAGTTGTTGTATAAGTACATTGCTTGAAATATTGTTTATAAAGGTTTCTACCCATCTATAAGAGTAGGATCCCTAGAGTTGTTAAGGCCTGGAAATTTTACAAAGTAGTTTCGTGGCCATTTTCATCTATTCTCATCAATAACATCAGCTATGGAGTTACGATCATGAAAGCCAACATAGAAAACTTCTTTTTTGCGTATCATAGTAGACAGAGGACATCCATTATTCCACCTATTATGCCAAAAATTAGAATCTTTTCCATTGCCAATCTTTTGTCTTACATGCTCCTCTACTAAATTCCTCAACTTATGAAAACATTTCCAGCCCCAAGTCCCCAACTATCTTTATAGTCAATATCAATGTCCCAAACACTCCTTTTAACATTGTTAATCCATGTGAACCATAGAGATCTATTTCTGGCTGCAACATTCCCAAAGGTGTTTAACTAGCAAGTTTTATACCATTGTTCTAAAGATTTAAATTTGAATTTATCTTTATCCTTAAGCATGAAACATATACCTAGGAAACTTTAGTCGTACCTTTACAACTTCCATTACTATTCCAAAGGAACATTTTGAAAAGTTTCTTTATGTCATTAATAATAGTTTTAGGAAGAATAAACACATAAACCTAATACACTTGCATAGAGGATAGTACTAATGTTATTAATTGAGCACTTCCAGCATGTAGAAACTAGAAGGGGGGGGGGTGTTGAATAGTTTCTCATCGGTTTATCTCCTAATTAAAATTCCTTTCAATTAGGTGAGTGCATAAAACTATCTTTTACTTCAAAGCTAGTTGCATAATGATTAGGTTCAATTCTAATGCATTAACAATGTATAATAAGTGTAGTGATAATGAATGTGAGTAAAGAGTAAGGAAAGAAACAACCTAGTAGGAAGACACCAAGATTTATAGTGGTTCGGCAACGAGGCTCTATCCTCGTTCCTACTCCACTACTCGAGTACACCTTTACTCGAGATTTCCACTATATCCACAAGCTCCCTTCTTGGCGGAGAAAACCTTACAAAGTTGCTTACATTATTTTCCGACACTAAGATAAATGTCGAGACCTAATCTTAGCTAGGACCAATCTACACAACATCGCCCACTTCACTCTTTTACGACACAAGGCTAGATGTCGAGTTCTAATCTAAAGGTAGAACCAATCTTCACGACGTTGCCTACTTCACCATTTTCCGACACAAGGCTAGATGTCGAGTTCTAATCCAAAGCTAGAACCAATCTTCACGACTCTTCACTTTGAAGCTAAGTGAGAACTACACACAACACAACTACATATCACTTTATAGTTTAGTGAGAACTCACAAGACACAACTACATCACTTTATAGTTTAGTGAGAACTAACACAATTAATTACAACGCAACTAATCATATCCAAGTACACACAATTAGCTTGGATCTACACAACATAAATCCAAGCACACACATGTGCAATGGATGTACACAACTCTAATCCAAGTATTCACAAATAACTTGTATGAACACAACTAGTCCAAGTATTCACAAATACATTGGATCTACACAAGACATAAATAAACAAATGATGAACATGACTAGATCTTTAAGAGAAGGTGATCTTCATCAATGCTACATCTTTAATCATATCACAAGTGTGTGAGTGATCTTCTCTTTGGACAAGGTAAAGAAGGAGATCAAGAGGATAATAATGAGTAAACATACTTAACACATTAAGTGATCATTTACAAATGACTGGGATTAGAAAGGAGAAAGAAGACTGAAGAAGATGTCCAAAAAGGGTTGGTGAGAATGCAGATTTGATTCACTATTTATAGGACAAAACATCCAACGGCTATATCTGCCCGCGGTTCTTTATTGGCACCCGCGGTTCCTTATCGATAAGGAACCGCCATAGGTGCTAAGGTACCGCTGGCGTAGACTCCGCTCCTTTTTGTCTTTTCGTGATTTTGAAATATCTGAGGCTGTTTAAACCTTCAAAGGATATTCTTATTGCATATGGAATATGCCATATTCAAATTTGCATTTTCATTTTAATAAAACATTTTCTTAAAAATAAAGTTTATTTAAAAATCTTTTGTAATGTTTGACAAAAGTGAGTTTTAAGGCTAATCACTTTTATGATCACTAAGCATGATTAAGATATGTTAGTGTTTGTTAGATAATTCGTTTTATGATTGTGTTTGACAATAAATGTCTTTGTAATTTATCGTGATCAAAACTAAGAAAGATTAATTAATACTAACAATGTTTTTAGGCATTGCTTATGCATTAACAATCTCCCCCTTTTTGATTACGACAAACTATAAACTCATTTACGTAAAATACAAGTTTATTCGAATTATTAACGAGTTTATCGCTATCATTTCTCCCCTTTGTCGAAGCAAAAAGGTTAGCACAAGTCTTTGAAGAAGAAAAGAACCGGACTTTTGCTAGTAGCTCCCCCTTGGTGCTTACTCCCCCTTTCTTGGGGCACCAAGTCAATGAGCTAAGGTGACATGCTACACAAAGGTTAGAAGAAAGAAAAGAAACACCAATGTATGTATGTGCACTACTTACTAACTAACTTGAGAGGGAGAAGGAAAATAAATCTTAAATTAGAAGTAAGCATTTGCTAAGTATGTCCAAAGAGTGTGTATTGATAACATCATAGTTCAATTGGTGGAATAAAGGAAGAAAAGAAACATCCAAACCAATCAAAGATGATTTAAAATGTCAATGTGTTAAAATTTAGAATTTATGGAATCACCCATAATTAACTTTAAGCTTTAACCATGATCAACTCCTTAACAAATGTGTGTAATAAAATTAGAGGGAAAGGTAACACACATAACATTCATATTACAAAAATATGAAATAACATACAAGATAAATATTCATACACACAATATGAATATTTGAAACAAAAAAAAATATGGAAAATAGACCACTAAGCATAAGCTATTATAATAGTGATAATCTTCCAAGATTGCTAAAAAAATTTGACTCAAACAACTAAAGTAAAAAGAGTGCCTTAGTTGGAAAAGAAAGACGACGAAGCATCATTCGAAGTTTTGTTCACGGGAACGAAAACTTTGAGAGGAGGTCGAGTGAGGAGGAATTCAAGAAAATTTAGCTTGTCATAGATATGAGCAAGTTCAATTTGTTGAAAACGACAAAAAGCACACGAGGAACCATGATGCAAAACAAAGTCGTTAGATGGGGGAGGTCCATCAAGATTAGAGTTTGGTGGGGAGGGAGATAATGGATAAGAAATGTTTTCACAATGCCTAGTGAGGTTAGGGAAAGAATTTAGGTCATTGAGTTGAGGAGAGTTGAAAGGTTTAGGTGGTGGTGGAAGAATTTCTTTTTCTCCGGTAATTGGATTTATAGAGTAACTCTCATTCCAATATTGAATCGGAGAGAAAGAGGAATTCTTGGAGGATTTTGGAGAAGAAGAATCATGAGGATTCTTATTCTTTTTTATCCAAATAGGTTAACCGAGATTTTCGGTTTCTTTTAAAGCTTAGAAGAAGAAGCTTTAGGTTGAGAAGAGTGTGACAAAGAAATGTCAAGGTTAGAAAAGAAAGAATTAAGCATTGTGAGGGATGAAGGAAAGAACTCCCAAAAGAGAAGAATTTAAAGAAAATAGACAAGGCAAAGATTTGAAATGAAAAAGTAAGGTTTTAGAGAATGTTTAGCCAAATTGGGTAAACAAAGAATCTTAACCAAAACAGTGGTCAAAGAAGAAAGACAAAAAATAAGCCAAAATCGACTTTAATGGGCGCGGTTCCTTAAAGAGGCCTGCGGTTCCATATCGATATAGAACCGACTGGAGGCTTGAGAACCGCGTCCAGTGGACTGCAAACCAGATTTTCAAAAGTTTTGGAGAAAGATAAGACTTTTCAAAAATTTGCAAATCTTGGATTTTTACCTTTTAGCACTAGAGTATGCTAGGGTTGCATAAAAGCAACACATTCACAAAGAATGTCTTGACAAAGGGTGACAAAATATTTAAATAACATTTTGGTCCAATTTTAAGTCAAGTTTTTAGAGGTTGTAATAGATTTAGGTTCAATTTTAAATAGATTGAAGTTGTTTAATGTGATCACATAGATTAAAGCACATAAAAACTAAATCCATAAATCATTCACATGAGAAAATCATGATGGAAAGGAAAGGAAATACAAGAATTAAAAAGACAATTAATTACTACAAAGATAGCTAACACCTAGGTCTTGAGTTTATAGTTCTCTTTGGCTTGACCTTCTTTTTAAAAATCATGTTAATTTGAAAACCATCAATCATCTCCTAGGAGGAGGCATGGAGAACAAGACAAGCAATAAGTCATGCAACCTTCTATGAAGGCCAAGCATCTCCATCCTTAGGTTTTGAATGATGTAGTTATTATAGATACAACATGGGAAATTTGCACCATGAGCTTCTAAGAACCCCAAGAAGTAAAGATCACCCATGAAGTGAGGGATAGGAATGCCCAAAATAAGAGCATTGGTGTTAGAAGGTGGAGGAGGTGGTGGAGGCATGGTGTCCAAGGGTGAGATGGGAGAGTTTGGTGGAGTAAAGGGAGAGGTGACCAAAGGCTCAAGTACAAAGGGGATACTTTGTAGAGGTTGAGGTTGAGAAATCCCATCCAAAGGAGGACTAGGGGTGAAAGGTGAAGAAAGCTCATTCATTCTTGATTGGAATGCATGGGATGTAGAACCATGAGAATGGTTAGTACCATGGGTTGAGTTTGTCTTGCACAGAGCAAGGGGTGGTGAAGGTGAAGATGAAATGAGAATGGGAGAGATCTCATTTTTGGGAGTGTGAAAAGATGAAGAACCAATGTTAGGTATCTTGATCTTAATTTTGAGGCTTCTTTTTTAGGAAGAAGTTTTGGAAGAACTGGATGTTCTAGTTGACACCATGATTGTGTGTTAAGGTTTAGAGAAGTGTTGAAGGGATGAAGAACACAATCAACATTAGGGGGTTTAAAAAGAGAAGGGAATGATCCAAACTAGTAATGGGTTAAAATCATTTTAGGTGAATAATGAAATTAGGTACCCTAGCTTAGGAAAGTGCAGGTTTTTCAATATTTTTATCAAAGTTTTTCACAGATTAAGTAAAACAGCGTAAAGCAAAGATTCTGTCAAAACAGGAACAGGCGGTTCCTTACGTAGGTCCGCGGTTCCTTGTCGATAAAGAACCGCGGGTTCGATATGGAACCACGTCCAGTGGTGACAGAAAAGTGCACTTCTGACAACTTTGGTCAGCCTAGATTTCACACAGGTAAATATCAAGCCAAAATTAACTATAAGTCAAAATCTAAAAGGCTAACAAACACATAATATGCATAAAGCAATGCAACTATTAGGATTAAAATACTAATAATCCAAACATAAAGTATTAGTAGACAACCATAATAAAAGATTAACAATTCAAACACGTTTTCACACATGTAAAACTTGATGAAACAATGCTTCATTTCTTCTTCTTGCCAAGTCCCTTGATCAAATTGGCTATGTTCTTGAACGATCCTCTTGACTCCACTCAATGATCATACAACTCACCTTGTGTTTTAATATTAGCTCGGTAGACATCCTCAAGACCGAAGTTTTCGAGAAGTCCACTAGTAGCAAAGTGAGGAGGAGGGATGATTTCTTCTAACCCTTTTATGAAAGAGTCCATGGATGGGTGGGAGTTACTCGAAGATCCAACATGAGCACTTGTACCTATGCCACCACCACCACTTGGTGACATGTCAAAGTCCTCATCATCGGACTCTTGTGGATCGGATTTTCTCGAACCTCGATCACTTCTAGCTTTTCATGGTTGTACCTTTTGAATAGGTAGCATAACCCGTTCGACCGAACGAAAGCGAGAAATGTTGATGTCGGGATAATCTTCACCAACCTTCTTAAGAAGGCGAGTAAGGAGCATGGCATAGGGAAGATTTGTTTTAGGTTTGGAAAGAGCATAGGTGATTCGTCGAGCGATATAGTATGCGAGATTATACTTGGCGTCGGTAGCGATGCAACATAACATGTGCGCCATACACGCCGGAATATGATCCCAGTTTCCGCCAATACAAAATACATTCCCCCTAAGGATGTCGGCCCAATGAACCATACAATCATTTAGGTCGCTTAAGAGAACCTCATAGCGTTTTACTTGACGCTTGGTAGAGTGGAGGCTTCTTACAACGTTTCCACTACGCTTTTTACAAATGACATCAAGAATGAAGTCAAGGTCAATCTCTTCATTTTCATTTGGAGCATAGTCGAATGGTTCAAGAAGATAATCAAGTTTCCATTTATCAGTAAATCGACAAGTGCCCACAAATGGAACACGAAGAGCTTGACCAAAGTCTTCAAGAGAGTTTAATTAGTCGACCTTCAAGGATGAACCTAACATATACTTTATCATCATCATAAATGAGAGAGTATGTACTAAAGAACTCTAGAAGAAATTCGGGATATATATCCTCTTTGATGTCCAACAAACAATTAAACCCAATTTGTTCAAACATTTATCGAGTATATATATATCCCTCAATATCCTCTTCGACAACTCAACCCTCATGAAAGCAACGTTTTTGGAGTGAGGAAAAGGTGTTTGTGAGTTGAGGGGAAGCACACATTTCGGAAAGGTTTGGCATGTGTTGTCTAGTGTATCGGTGGTCTTGCTGATATTCCGAAGGCATGATTAGTACCTAAATACAACATACAAAGATATTTTTCCAATCACTCATATGAAAAATAAAAATAAAAATTTCAAAAGATGAGAATGTGTTTCATCAATAGTTTGACAAACAAAGGATTAATCCTTGTCATTCTCATGTTCACAATGTATCCATTTCATCATTGATCAAAACATATGAACTATGTAAAATCAACAATGAACTAGAACATTGGTTTTTCAAAAACAAGGTTTTTAGGTAAGCATTTAACAATGCCATTACCAACTTGTTCATGGGTTCATATCAATTCCATCAATCAACCAAAAATATTTAGTCAAAATTCGAATTTGTTCTACAAACGGGTTTTAGTGAAATCTCTATGAATATGAACCTAAGGAATCATAGTAACAATACTATGTCAACTCTTATTCCTAGTGAGGTTCCAATTCAATGTCAATTTTAAAAATCCCTAATTATGAATGTATGAACCCTAGAACAAATTAGATGAAATTGAAAGAAATAACTTACAATTAATTGATCTTGGATGATGGATGAGTGAAACCCACGAATTTGAATCAATTAATTTGAGTGATTGAAGGTTTTTGAAGCTTCAACAATGGTGGAAAAAAAGGAAAAATCGTCTGATGTGTGTGAAGGAGAGAGTGGGTCTAGTTTGAAAAAGGTATTTTAATAAAACTACGCTTTGACAAAAGCTACTGCCCGCGGTTCCTCATCGATAAGGAACCGCGCCTTTGAGCCACCGAGATAAAGAACCGCCTACAGAGGCAGGTTTTTATCAAAGAAAAACGATGAATTTTTGAAAACCAAGATTTTTTAAAATACTTAAAAATATATCTTAAACGTTTTAGGATATAATTGGACCACCACAACACTAGGTAATAATGCCTTGTTGAAGGATTACGAGTTGAATCGAGATAGGAAAAGACCGAAATGAACGAACGACTACTCGTAGCGAAAAGGCAAAGGGAGAGGAGTCAAGAGAAGTGAATCAAGACCAAGGACATTGCTCAAAGGACAAATGACATTCTTCAAATTGATGATGTGAAGAGCTTGTGTCATATATAGTCGTTTAAGACGTGCCTTTCCGGCGATAGTCTAAACGGCTTTGGTAATGAATTAAACCAAGAAATTTTGATGCATAGAATAAGATCATTTTCAAAAGTAGTCTTATTCTATTTTAAAATATGAGCAAAGTATAGATTCACTTTCTCTCCCACATGATCGGATAATTATTCCTAGAATTAACAATAACAATATCCTTGGAACATTTCAATTCCAAATGTGTAAAATCCACCTACAACTTAATGAAGTAGTTTGGTATCTCAAGGATTCACTAATCAGCCTAGAGATGAGATTAATTGCACAAGTTATACATGATATAGGGCCTACTAACCGTAAGGGTGCAAACCATGTAAATCATGCTTGATACTTTAAGCTTCTACTAACTCACCCTACATCTCCATAGTGAGTCAAGTATCCAAGCAATGAAGGTTTGAGAGGAAAAAAGAAAAGAATCACAAACCACAAATAAATGTCAAGGAAAGGATGCCAAGAACAAGCATATAGTCAATTAATGATCAAAAGAATGATCAATAGGGCGTGTGGAAGAATGAAAGCGTACCTTGACCACAAATTGCATTCCAAGCTTTCAAGGAATCGATGCAAAGCCCAACAATGACTCATAATGACTACTAAGTCTTCAAAGACTAGTATCACTTCTACCCATCTTGATATCATCATTCAATGATGTTGGAAATCAAAGAAGATGAGTCTTCTACAAGTGTAAGTAACTCAATCCACAATCAATAGAATGATTTATCTTCATGAGTACCTACACATAACAAGATGCAAACTAGTAGATACATTTCAAGAGTAAATCTAAAATGCATTAATACTACTAATTTAAGTAATATGCAATATTAACATTTTAAAAGGCTTATTTTCAATAAAAAATAGTTTTGACCAAAGAAAAACTTTAGTACAACTTAACCTTCTAATTTGAGGAGACAATGGATCGATCCAAGTTTTAAAGTACAATATACTTCAAAGATCTTGTGTCACCATCGCTCTGATACCAATTGTAGAAACTAGAAGGGGGGGTTGAATAGTTTCTCATCGGTTTATCTCCTAATTAAAATTCCTTTCAATTAGGTGAGTGCACAAAACTATCTTTTGCTTCAAAGCTAGTTGCATAATGATTAGGTTCAATTCTAATGCATTAACAATGTATAATAAGTGTAGTGATAATGAATGTGAGTAAAAAGTAAGGAAAGAAACAACCTAGTAGGAAGACACCAAGATTTATAGTGGTTCAGCAACGAGGCTCTATCCTCGTTCCTACTCCACTCCTCGAGTACACCTTACTCGAGATTTCCACTATATCCACAAGACCCCTTCTTGGCGGAGAAAACCTTACAACGTCGCTTACATTATTTTCCGACACTAAGCTAAATGTCGAGACCTAATCTTAGCTAGGACCAATCTACACAACGTCACCCACTTCACTCTTTTACGACACAAGGCTAGATGTCGAGTTCTAATCTAAAGGTAGAACCAATCTTCACAACGTTGCCTACTTCACCATTTTCCGACACAAGGCTAGATGTTGAGTTCTAATCCAAAGCTAGAACCAATCTTCATGACTTTTCACTTTGAAGCTAAGTGAGAACTACAGACAACACAACTACATATCACTTTATAGTTTAGTGAGAACTCACAAGACACAACCACATCACTTTATAGTTTAGTGAGAACTAACACAACTAATTACAACTCAACTAATCATATCCAAGTACACACTAGTAGCTTGGATCTACACAACATAAATCCAAGCACACACATGTGCAATGGATGTACACAACTCTAATCCAAGTATTCACAAATAACTTGGATGAACACAACTAGTCCAAGTATTCACAAATACATTAGATCTACACAAGATATAAATAAACAAATGATGAACATGACTAGATCTTTAGGAGAAGGTGATCTTCATCAATGCTACATCTTTAATCACATCACAAGTGTGTGAGTGATCTTCTCTTTGGACAATATAAAGAAGGAGATCAAAAGGATAATCATGAGTAAACATACTTAACACATTAAGTGATCATTTACAAATGACTAGAAATGACTAGGATTAGTAAGGAGAAATAAGACTAAAGAAGATATCCAAAAAGGGTTGGTGAGAATGCAGATTTGATTTACTATTTATAGGACAAAACATCCAACGACTATATCTGCCCGCGATTCCTTATCGATAAGGAACCGCCATAGGTGCTAAGGTACCGCTGGCGTAGACTCCGCTCCTTTTTGTCTTTTAGTGAATTTGAAATATATGAGGCTGTTTAAACCTTCAAAGGATATTCTTATGGCATATGGAATATGCTATATTCAAATTTGCATTTTCATTTTAATAAAACATTTTCTTAAAAATAAAGTTTATTTAAAATCTTTTGTAATGTCTGACAAAAGTGAGTTTTAAGGCTAATCACTTTTATGATCACTAAGCATGATTAAGATATATTAGTGTAATGATTATTACCTTGATGAAGTGTTTGTTAGATAATTCGTTTTATGATTGTGTTTGACAATAAATGTCTTTGTAATTTGTCGTGATCAAAACTAAGAAAGATTAATTAATACTAACAATGTTTTTAGGCATTGCTTATGCATTAATACAACATATTAAAGATTCTTGTTCAACCAGTCATTTAACTTCACTTGAACTTTATCAACAAGTTGTTTTCAATCACTTACTCCAATCTTTTTAGTAACTGATAGGTGTGAAAACACCCATCCTTTTACCACTTATTTCTTGATAAAACAAGACCAAAACGCGTATTTAATGTCATTTGTTTGGAATTATGCGTGGTTTGTGTGTTTGTTGTGTTTTCAGAGCCAACCGGATAAATATTGAAGAAAACATGGGATTGCACGGGTTTTATCGAAGAAAAAGACTCAAGACGAAGTCTATTGTCCAAGAGATGCAAAATATTTGAAATCAATGGGCCTATTTGAAGATTTATCGAAGAAAAGGACCAAAGATGGAAGATTTACATATGTCGAAAGAACTCAAGTCTATTAAATGAAGGAATTAAAAGACGAGTTGAATTTATTCGTCGACAAATCCCGAATCGAAATCGAAAACGTCAACTTTTCTGAAAAGACGAGAAGACAAAAAGAACGGAAGAAAGCCCACTCACCAACCAAAGACAAGGCCTATATAAAGAGATCCCTTCACACATTTTGAGCTAGCTTTTAATTTCCAGTCTTTTCTTTTTTCTTTGTTTTCGTAGGAAGCCAACACCATTAAGGTGTTGCTGATTTTTCATTTTTGTTAAATCTTTAATCTTGTAAGTTTTTAATCTTTCCTTTTGTTTACTCTACCTTAATCAATCAATATCATCTTCCATTTTCATCTTGTTCATCTTCATCTTTTTGATTTAAAGTTTAAAGTTCTTATTTGGTTGATTTTGATCTTCAAAAGTAAGTGGGTTTTATGTTTTTAGTGTTTTGATTTGATGATTATGATTAGTAGATGATTAGTGGTTAAATTGGTTTAAGTTTTTGTTAATGCAAGTAATGCCTAAAAACATTATTAGTGTTAACCAATCTTTCTTAGTTTTGATCACAACAAACCATACAACACATTTAGTGTAGAAACACAAAATGAACTATTTAACTAACACTATCATCAAGGTAATAATCATATCACTAACCTTTCTTAATCATACTTAGTGATCATCAAAATGATTATCCTTAAAACTCACTTTTGTTAATAAGACAAAAGACTTTTTAATAAACTTTCTTTTTTAGAAAATGTTTTATTAAAATGGAAAATGAAAATTTGAAAATTGCATATTCCAAATGCTGTTAGAATATCCTTTGAAGGGTTCAAATACCTCAGATATTCCCACCCCACTAAAAGACAAAAAACGGAGCGGAGTCTAGTGGCGGTACCTTAAGTACCTACGCGGTACTTTAGCGATATGGTATCGCGGGGTGAGATAAGGTACCGCGCACAATAGCCGTTATAGATCCGTTGTAACTTTGTCTCCTTTAAATAGTGGGTCAAATCTCATTTTCCAGCAAGCCTCTTGAACGTTTTTCTCAGCCCTTTTTCTATTTTCTATAGCATAATCATTAGTAAATGATCACTTAATTTGTTAAGGATGTTTACATATGATTATCCTCTTGATCCCCTCCTTTACCATGTCCAATGAGAAGATCACTCACTCACTAGTGTAGTGATAAAGATGAATTTATGAGCTAGTCATATTCATCATGATACCCTTTTGTTTTAGGTCAATCCAATGTATTTATGAATACTTGGACTAGTTGTGTTCATCCAAGTTATTTGTGAATACTTGGATTTGTTGTGTACATCCATTGCATATGTGTTTGCTTGGTTTGTGTTGTGTAAATCCAAGCTACATGTGTGTACTTGGATAAGTCTAGTTGAGTTGTAGTAGATTTGATTAGGAGTTCTCACTAAACTATAAAGTGATGTGGTTGTGTCTTGTGAGTTCTCACTAAACTTTAAAGTGATTAGTAGTTGTGTTGTGTGAAGTTCTCACTTAGCTTCAAAGTGAAGAGTCGTGAATATTGGTTCTA
Organism: Glebionis coronaria; assembly: GCA_025667525.1. Taxonomy (NCBI): domain Eukaryota; kingdom Viridiplantae; phylum Streptophyta; class Magnoliopsida; order Asterales; family Asteraceae; genus Glebionis; species Glebionis coronaria. The sequence continues at coordinate 18,178,046 of CM046875.1, forward strand.
CCTTAAGATTAGAACTCGACATCTAGCCTTGTGTCGTTAAATTTTGAAGTAGGCAACGTCGTGTAGATTGGTCCTAGCTAAAGATTAGGTCTCGACATTTAGCTTAGTGTCGGAAAATAATGTAAGCAACGATGTAAGGTTTTCTCTGCCGAGAAGGGAGCTTGTGGATATAGTGGAAATCTTGAGTAGGTGTACTCGAGGAGTGGAGTAGAAACGAGGATAGAGCCTCGTTGTCGAACCACTATAAATCTTGGTGTCTTCCCACTAGGTTGTCTCCTTCCTTGCTCTTTACTTATTTCATTATCATTATACTTGCTTATTATTCTTGCTAGTGCATTTCAATTGAACCTAATCATTATGCAACTTAGCTTTAAGTAAAAGATAGTTTTGATACAAACCAAATTGAAAGCAATTTTAATTTGGTCACCAATCGAAGAGAAACTATTCAACCCCCCCTTCTAGTTTCTACAATTGGTATCAGAGCGATGGTCACTCAAGATCTTTGAAGTATATTGTACTTTAAAACTTGGATCGATCCATTGTCTCCTCAAATTAGAAGGTCTAGTTGTACTAAAGTTTCTCTTTGGTCAAAACTATGTTTTCTTTGAAAAATAGGTCTTTTAATTGATAATATTGCATCCCACTTAAGATTAGTAGCCTTTATGCATTTTAGATATACTCTTGAAATGTATCTACTAGTTTGCATCTTGCTTTGTGTAGGTACTCATGAAGATCAATCACTTAATTGGTTGTGGATTGAGTTACTTGCACTTGTAGAAGAATCATCTTCATTGATCTTTAACATCTTTGAATGATGATACCAAGATGATTGGGAATGATACTAGTCCTTGAAGACTTAGTACTCATCATAGTCATTGATTGGGCATAGCACTTATTCCTTCATGGATTGCTCTTTGTGGCCAAGGTACGCTTTCGTTCTCCCACACGCCCTTTGATCATTCTTTTGATCATTACTTGACTATGTGCTTGTTCTCGGCATCCTTGCCTTGACATTTATTTGTGGTTTGTGCTTCTTTTCTTTTATCCTCTCAAACCTTCATTGCTTGGATACTTGACTCACTATGGTGATGTAGAGTGAGTTAGTAGAAGCTTAAAGTATCAAGCATGATTTCTATGGTTTGCACCCATACGGTTAGTAGGCCCTTTGTGGGAGAGAAAGTGAATTAATACCTTGCTCATATGTTTGTTTAGACTAAGAATATTATTGAAAGTGATCTTAGTCTATACTTGAATAATTGCTTTGTACTTATTCATTACCAAAGCCGCTTAACGTTTCGCCGGAAAGGCACATCTTAAACCACTATATATGACACAAGCTCCTCGTTACCACTATTTGAAGATTGTCATTAATCCCTTGAGCATTGATCCTAGTCTTGATTCACTTCCCTTGATTTCTCTCCACTTAGTCGTTTTGCTACGAGTAGTTGTTTGTCCGTTTCGGTTCTTTTCGATCTTGATTTAACTCGTAATCCTTCGTTAAGGCATATTGCTTAGTGTTATGATGATCCAATGATATTCTAAAAGGCTCATGATTTAATTTTAAGTATTTTAGAAAAACTGGATTTTCAAAATTTGGCGTTTTTCAGAGATAGAAACCTGCCTCTGCAGGCGGTTCCTTATCTCTGTGGCTCAAACCCGCGGTTCCTTATCAATAAGGTACCGCGGGCAGTAACTTTTGTCAGAGCGCCAATTTGTGTTTTTTATTCTTTTTCAAACCAAACTCTCTCTCTCCTAAAAACACACAGCCGACGGGTTTTACTTTTTCCACCATTGTTGAAGCTTCCAAAACCTTCAATCACTCAAATTAATTGATTCCAAGTTGTGGGTTTCTCTCATCCTTCATCTAACATCAATTAATTGTAAGTATTTTCTTTCAATTTCATCTATTTTGTTCTAGGGTTCATCCTTTCATAATTGGGGATTTTTAAAATTGAAATTGAATTAAAACCTTAATAGGAATGTGGGTTGACATGGTAATCTTACTATGATTCCATAGGTTGATATTCATTAAGATTTCACTAAAACCCACTTGTAGAACAAATCCGAATTTAGGCTAAATGATTTTGGTTGAATGATGGATTTGAGATGAACCCACGAACAAGTAGGTAATGACATTGTTAATGCTTACCTAAAAACCTTGTTTTGAAAAACCAATGTTCTAATCCATTGTTGATATAACATAGATCATGTGTTCTTGGTCAATGATGGAATAGACACATTGTGAACATGAAAATGATATGGATTCAATCCTATGTTTGTCAAGAAATTGATATAACACATTTTCATTTTTCGTTTTCCTTTTTGATTTTCATATGAGTGATTGGAGAAATATTGTCTTGTGTTTGTATTTAGGTACTTAATCATGCCTTCTCAATATCAAAAAGATCATCAATTCACTAAAGTTTATATGCCCGACATCTCCCAAACCTATGCTTCCCCCAACTTCAAAACGCGTTTCCATCCCTTTCCACTCGTTGTTTCCATGAGGGTAGAGTCGTTGACAAGGAAATAACGGGTTATGTCTATATCCTTTCTATGTTTGAGCTTTCGGGGTTTGATTGCTTGCTCAACATAGAAGAAGATATTTACCCCTTATTCCTTCTTGAATTCTTTAGCACCTACTCCATGATTGAATACAATGGAGAAATCTTCATTCGTCTCGTATTTAATGATCAATTAATTCAATACTCTCTTGAAGACTTTGGTCAAATTCTCGGTGTGCCTTATGAAGGCACTTGTCGTTTTACAGATAAATGGAGACTTGATGCTCTCTCGGAATCCTTCGATAAACCTCCAAATGACCACACCGAAATTGATCTAGAGTTCATTCTTGAAATCGTCTCGAAAGAGCGTGATGGTAACGTTGTGAGAAGCCTTCATTCAAATGTACGAAATGGGAATCAATATGAAGTGCTCTCTAGCGACCTTAAGGATTTTATGGTTCAATGGGCCAATATCCTTAGGGAGAATGTCTTTTGTCTTGGTGGAAACCGAGATCATATCCCGGCGTGTATGGTGCATATGTTGAGTTGCATCTTTACATCCACCAAGTACAACTTGGAATTCTATATCGCTCGACGAATCAATTATGCCCTTTCGAAGCCCAAGACAAACCTTCCCTATGCTATGCTTCTAACTCGCCTTTTCAAAAGGGTTGCTCATGATTTTCCCCACCTTGATCTTTCTCGCTTCTACCCGGTTCATCGGGTTATGTTGCCCATTCAAGAGGCATATGCTAGAAAGACAAGAAGTGATCTAGAATCGAGAAAATCTGTTCATCAAGAGATGGATGATGAGGACATGGACATGCCAACAAGTGATGGTGATGGCATAGGTACTAGTTCTCATTTTCACTCTTCGAGTAATTCCCATCCATCCTCAAACCCATTCGAGGATGAATTTGAAGACTTAGCTCCTCCTCCTCATCATTCTAGTGAAGTACCGGAAGATCTCAATATGGAGCATCTTTACCGCGAAAACCTTAGAACTCGAGGGGAATTGCACGAACACCGGGTTGAATCAAGAAAAGGTTTCAAGTTCTTGGGGAATATGATCAAGGGATTGGGGAAGAAGAGAAGGTGAAAGCATTGAAGTTTTTCAAAGAATACATGTTGGTAAACATGTATTGTTGAACAATTTTACTTTATCTTGGATATGTATTAACTTGTGATTGCATGTTAGAATTATCATTTATCTTGATCCTTAATGTTAATTATGCCTTCATGTTTGTGTTTTACATAGATTTGTGCATGCCTTTTGATAGTTAGCTTATTAGATTATGATCTGTAGTTAACTTTGGCTTGTGAAACTTTTGGAAAAATCTGGGTTTATCAAAAACTGGGATGGGAAATTTTTGAAAACCTTCTGGTCGCGGTTCCATATCGACTCGCGGTTCCTTATCGATAAGGTACCGCCGGTCCTAGATAAGGAACCGCCGGCCACTGTGCACGACAGCATCTTTGCTTTACACTGTTTTCTTAATTTTGTGTAAACCTTGCATGATTTTCAGTAATAAACTGCACATTTCCTAAACTAGGGTATCTAAATTCATTATTCACCTAAAATGATTTTAACCCATTACTAGTTTGGATCATCCCCTCAACCATTTAAACCCACCTTGTTTGCCATGTTCTTCACACATCAAACATACTTCCCTAAACCTTAAACCACCCTAATCAACCATGGTGTGTACCAAAACCTCAAACACTTCCAAGACCTCCACCCCAAGAAAAACACTCAAAATAAGGGTTAAGGTAGCTAAGCCTAACTCTTCACCTTTCCTCACACCTAAGAATGAGAATGTTCCTATCCTCATTTCTTCATCACCTTCCCCACCTCTTGCACCATGCAAGACTTCTTCCACCCATGGTACTAACCACTCCATTGGTTCTACCTCCTCTTCATTCAATTCTAGAATGAATGAGCTTTCTTCACCCTTCACTCCAAGTGCACCCTTGGAAGTGACCACACAACCTCAACCAATCCAAAGCATTCCTTTTGGGAATGACTTTGATGACACTTTGGTGACTTCACCATTTACCCCTCACAACTCACCAATTTCACCAACCTTGGAGAATGTTCCTCCACACTCACCCATTTCCCCTTTGAGGAACATGCCTCCACTTTTACCCACTTCACCCTTGGAGAACTTACCTCCTCCACCTCCACCCAACTCAAACATCCCAACTTTAGGTGTCCCTCTTTCCCTCCTCTTGGGTGATCCTTACTTTGGGTTTCAACAAACTCATGGTCCTAGATGTCCATGTTGTCTCTACAACCACTTCCTCATCCAAAACCTAAGGATGGATATGTATGGACTACATAGGGGTTTGTAAGATTTCTTGCTTGCTTTGTTCTCCATGCCTCCTCCTAGGAGATGAATGATGGAGTTCTTTTAATAAAGATTTTCAACAACAAGCCAAAGAAAACCACCTATCTAGATTTAATGATAAGCTAGCTATGTATTAGTTAGTTTTATTTATCTTTGTACTTGTTTCACTAATGAATGTTTCGTGTTGTTGACTTATGGATTTAGCTTTGTGTAATTCTATCCTTTTGTGCACACTAATCAACTTTAATTTGAAATTAAAATTGAACCTAAATCTATCACAACCCCTAAACTTGACTAAAACTGGTTCAAAATGATATCTAAATTATTTTGTCATCCTTTGTCAAGACATTCTTTGTGAATGTGTTGCTTTATGCAACCCTAGCATATTTTGGTTCTAATAGAGGTAAAATTCCAAGATTTGCAACTTTTTGAAAAAGTCTTAGTTTTTCCCAAAACCCAGGAAAAACATGGTTTAAAGTCCACTGGACGCGGTTCCTTAAGGACCCGCGGTTCCTTAGTGATATGGAACCGCCGGCCCATATAAGGTACCGCGGCCAGAATGTGGCTTTTGACGATTTTTTTGGTCAAAACTTATAAAACCCTATTCCCAGTCAAGATTCCTTGTTTACTCAAATTGACTAAACATTCCTTGACACTACACATTTTGTATTCAAATTCTTACCTTGATTACATTTTACTTATACCTCAACCTTGAGATTTCATTCTCACACCTTCCCAACCTTGAGAATTCATTCTCACATAACCTTGAGATATCATTCTCACACTCTCACAATGCCTAACTCCTACATTCCTAACCTTGACATTTCTTTGTCACAACCCCACTCACCCAAAGCTTCCTCATCCAAGCTTTCAAAGAAACCGAAAATCTCGGTTCGACCCGTTTGGGTTAAGAAGAATGAACCATCTTCATCCAAACCACCCAAAAACCCTACCTTCTCTCCAATCAAGTATTGGAATGAGACTTATACCATAAACCCCATCACCGGAGCAAAAGAAAATGTTCCACCACCACCACAATCCTTCAATACCCCCCAACTCAATGAGCTTTCCACCTTCCCAAACCTCACAAGGCATTGTGAAAACACTCCCAAACCCTTTACCCCACCACCACCAAACCCTAAGTTTGATGCCATACCCCCATCAAACGATTTTGTGTTGCATCATGGATCCTCGTGTGATTGTTGCCGATTTCAACAAATTGAACTTGCTCATGTGTATGAGAAGTTAAATTTTCTTGAATTCCTCCTCACTCGACCTCCTATTCAAGTTTTCGTTCCGGTGGACAAAACTTCGAATGATGCATCGTCGTCTTTTTAGTTTTATTTTATTTTTAGCAATCTTGGAAAATATCACTGTTAGACTAGCTTATGCTTAGTGGTTTATTTTCCATATTTATTGCTTTTAGATACTCATACTATGTGTATGACTATCTTCTTTGTTGTATTATTTTTTTACCTTTGTGTTATTTGTGTGCTATCTAATTAGTTCTCTTTTTGAGTTGATCTTGGTTAAATTTTTACAATTGCTTATGGGTGATTCCATCAATTCTAAAGCTTTAACCCATTAACAAGCTTATCATCTTCATTATATTGAAGTTTGATTTTGTTAATTACCTCTTTGGACATACTTAGCAAAATACTTGCTTCTAATTTGAGATCTCTTCTCTTTCTCCCTCTCAAGTTACTTAGTAGGTAGTGATCATATATACATTGGTGTTTCTTTCCTTTCTACTAACCTTTGTGTAGCATGTCACCTTAGCTCACAAACTTGGTGCCCCAAGCAAGGGGGAGCAACCACCAAGGGGGAGCTACTAGCAAAGTTCGATGCACTTCAAAGACTTATGCTAACCTTTTTGCTACGACAAAGGGGGAGAAATGATAGTGATAAACTAGTTAATAATTCCATAGTTTGTGTTTCTACGTAAATGAGTTTATCGTTTGTCGTAATCAAAAAGGGGGAGATTGTTAATGCAAGTAATGCCTAAAAACATTATTAGTGTTAACTAATCTTTCTTAGTTTTGATCACAACAAACCATACAACACATTTAGTGTAGAAACACAAAATGAATTATTTAACTAACACTATCATCAAGGTAATAATCATATCACTAACCGTTCTTAATCATACTTAGTGATCATCAAAATGATTATCCTTAAAACTCACTTTTGTTAATAAGACAAAAGACTTTTTAATAAACTTTCTTTTTTAGAAAATGTTTTATTAAAATGGAAAATGAAAATTTGAAAATGGCATATTCCAAATGCTGTTAGAATATCCTTTGAAGGGTTCATATACCTCAGATATTCCCACCCCACTAAAAGACAAAAAACGGAGCGGAGTCTAGTGGCGGTACCTTAAGTACCTACGCGGTACCTTAGCGATATGGTACCGCGGGGTGAGATAAGGTACCGCGCACAGTAGCCGTTATAGATCCGTTGTAACTTTGTCTCCTTTAAATAGTGGGTCAAATCTCATTTTCCAGCAAGCCTCTTGGACGTTTTTCTCAAACCTTTTTCTATTTTCTATAGCATAATCATTAGTAAATGATCACTTAATTTGTTAAGGATGTTTACATATGATTATCCTCTTGATCCCCTCCTTTACCATGTCCAATGAGAAGATCACTCACTCACTAGTGTAGTGATAAAGATGAATTTATGAGCTAGTCATATTCATCATGATACCCTTTTGTTTTAGGTCAATCCAATGTATTTATGAATACTTGGACTAGTTGTGTTCATCCAAGTTATTTGTGAATACTTGGATTTGTTGTGTACATCCATTGCATATGTGTTTGCTTGGATTTGTGTTGTGTAAATCCAAGCTACATGTGTGTACTTGGATAAGTCTAGTTGAGTTGTAATAGATTTGATTAGGAGTTCTCACTAAACTATAAAGTGATGTGGTTGTGTCTTGTGAGTTCTCACTAAACTTTAAAGTGATTAGTAGTTGTGTTGTGTGAAGTTCTCACTTAGCTTCAAAGTGAAGAGTCGTGAAGATTGGTTCTACCTTAAGATTATAACTCGACATCTAGCCTTGTGTCGTTAAATTGTGAAGTAGGCAACGTCGTGTAGATTGGTCCTAGCTAAAGATTAGGTCTCGACATTTAGCTTAGTGTCGGAAAATAATGTAAGCAACGATGTAAGGTTTTCTCCGCCGAGAAGGGAGCTTGTGGATATAGTGGAAATCTCGAGTAGGTGTACTCGAGGAGTGGAGTAGAAACGAGGATAGAGCCTCGTTGTCGAACCACTATAAATCTTGGTGTCTTCCCACTAGGTTGTCTCCTTCCTTGCTCTTTACTTATTTCATTATCATTATACTTGCTTATTATTCTTGCTAGTGCATTTCAATTGAACCTAATCATTATGCAACTTAGCTTTAAGTAAAAGATAGTTTTGATACAAACCAAATTGAAAGCAATTTTAATTTGGTCACCAATCGAAGAGAAACTATTCAACCCCCCCTTCTAGTTTCTACAGTTTTGGTTAAAAACTTGGTGATTTGGGTTAAAATTCGTGGCTTTGTTGGTTTCCCTGTTCTTCGCATCTTCATAGTTTCCCAGATTCCGAATGAACACCAATGTTCCGGATGAAGGATCTTAGTTAAAACATTCCGAACCAACGTTTTTCTTAAATATTCCGAATCAAGCATCTTGGTTTATTATTCCGAATCAGTTTGTTTTCAAATATTCCGAATCAGTCCTTTCATCGGGAATAATCAATATTCCGGATGAGTTTAAATATTCCGAATCAATTTTATTCCGAATCAAAGATATTCCGGATCAAGCAAGTGTTCCGAATGAACAAATGTTCCGAATGAAGGCTTGTTATAGAATGTTCCGAATGAAGGTCAAAGTTCCGAATGAAGGTTTTTACTAAGTATTCCGAATGAAGCTCTTTAGTTGGTTATTCCGAGTCAGTGCACTTTATTCCGAACGAAGCATTTTTGTTAGATATTCCGAATCAAAGTAATTATTCTGGATCAGTATTATTCCGGATGAGTTCAGTTATTCCGGATCAGCATTCTTCCGAATGAGCAGTTTTGGTCAATTTATTCCGCATCAAGGTTATTCCGAATGAAGCTTTTGTGTTATATTCCGAATCAAGCAATTTTTCAGTAAGGTTATTCTACTGTTTTTATTTATTGCTTAACTGTTTTATTTTAATTCAAGTTTTATTCTTATTAATTGCTTTTAGTTTATCTTTATTTAATTCACGCATTTACCTTTTTAGTAGAATAGAAAACCAAACCCTTTTTTAGTAACCAAGAACAACTATTCCACTTTGAACCGTGATCGATTCGAGAAGATTCCGAGAACTAAATTGAACCCCAATGAAAAACACTAGTATCAAAAGGCGCCGCTGCCGGCTCTTCTCGTAAGGATTAACAGTTTTTTGTGAGAAATTGGATTTTGGGATCCGTTCACCGTGAACGTTACTTTTTCATAAAAAATTTAAAAAACCCTAAAAATATAAAATTTTCAAAAATACAAAAAAAAAAAATTTAAAAAACTTAAAAAACCAAAAATATTTCTTGCTTTGTTAGTTCTTTTGCAGGTCTATGCGCACTCGATCAACGTCTTATCAAGAGCCCGAGACTCTCGATAACTTAGACATGGCCGGTGTACACAACAACAATAACAATCCACCTCAAAACAACATGAATAATAACAACAATGAACCTCTACCGGACAATCGCCCTATGATTGAACTTTTGCAAGCACATGTAGAGGGCAACAACGATCCAATTGTCATCCCCGCGATTGCAGCCAACAACTTTGAGCTCAAATCCGGCTTTATTCAGATGGTCTCCGCTCAACCATTCTTGGGGCGTACCATCGATGATCCTCATGACCACATCAAAAGGTTCCTGCAACTCACGAATACGGTCAAATTCAATGGTGTTCCACAAGAGGTAATCCGTTTACAACTTTTTCCTTTATCCTTAGAGGGACAAGCCCGACATTGGCTTGCAAAGGAACCGCCACAAAGTATTCTGACGTGGACGGACTTGGAGACCAAATTCATAAACTACTTTTTCCCACCCTCTCGTACTACCGCTTTGCGGAATGAAATTATTAATTTTGAACAAAAGTACGATGAGTCTTTTAGTGAATCTTGGGACCGTTTTAAAGACCTTTTAAGAAAGTGCCCACAACATGGTTATACCAAAGTGCACCATATTAATACTTTTTACAATGGTTTAAGCATGAATGACCAAGATTCACTAAATAGTGCCTCGGGGGGGTAATATTTTGGTTAAGAGTTCTAATGCCGCTTGAGATATTATTGAGAATAAGTCTCGAGTGCAAACCAAGAGTGTTCGGACCAATGCCGCTAGTGCGAGTACTAGTGACAACGACAAGAGACTTGACAAAATTACGTCGCTTCTTGAATCGCTTGCTACCCAAACCGCTAACAACACCAAAAGCATCAACGCTCAAAACGCTCAAGTCAATGCTGTTAGCCAACCATGTGAAATATGCGGGGGTCCTCACTCTTACACTACTTGTACCTCCACCCAAGACTATCCTTCTGAGAATGTTAACGCAGCATACGGTTCCTATCCTCCGGCCGCCTATCAAGCTCCTCCTCAAGGAGACCGCAACTTGCTAAGCTATCGTTCCAACAACTTTCTCTCCCCGTCCGGTTTTCCTCCTCCCAATCAAAACCAACAACAAAACCTTAACCGAACCAACCTTGACCACCATACCAACCACCTCAAATACAACCATATCCACCTCAGAATCCTACGCAAGTTTACCAACCCGCTCCTTACCAACCACCTGCTTATCAAGCACCTCCTCCTACTCAACCCACCGTTTTCAACCACGAGGTTGAAACGTACATGCGGACGAATGATGTGTTGGTGAAGAATCTGCAGACTCAGATTATTAACTTGAAGGGCGACATGGTAAAACAAGGGAACGGTCTTAGAGCCGATATGCGAAACTCTTTGAGTAGTCAAACGAATGACCTAAGGGACATGATGGCTGGTTTCTTCCAAGGTAATCAAACCTCTTCTTCGGGTACTCTTCCGAGTAACACCGTTGCTAATCCAAGAGGGGAGATGAAAGCAATCACCACTCGCAGTGGCAAAGGTACCAAGGAACCCGAGCTTCCTATACCTCCACCGGTGATTGCGACTAAGGAAAACGAGTCACCTACTCATATTCCTCAACTTTCTACTTCCCCAATTCCTCCACCTCTTACTTCTACCCCTCCACCACCCAAGGATGTGAGTGATCCTACTATTCCAAAGCCTTCCTCTTCTTCCGATATACCTTATCCCTCAAGGTTGAGGAAAGAGAAGCTCAAAAGCAAGGACGATATTCAAGTTTCGAACTTTCTCAAAATGTTTAAACAATTGAAATTCAACATCTCCTTCGCTGAGGCTCTCGCTCACATGCCTAAATACGCGAAGATGTTTAAAGATCTTCTTAGTGACAAGGAAAAGCTTCTTGATATCGCTAACACCCAACTGAATGAGAATTGCTCTGCAGTGCTCTTAAGGAAATTGCCAACCAAACTTGGTGATCCGGGTCGCTTCTTAATCCCTTGTAACTTCCCGAGAGTAGAGAATTGCATGGCCCTAGCCGATCTAGGTGCTAGTATCAATTTAATGCCCTTAAGCGTTTGGAAGCAATTATCTCTCCCTGAGATAGTCCCCACCAAAATGACTTTGGAATTAGCTAACGGTACGGTTGCTTATCCAGTGAGGATAGCCGAAGACGTTTTTGTAGGAGTCGACAAATTCACTTTTCCCGCCGATTTCGTCGTGGTCGACTACGATATAGACCCTCGTGCCATTCTTGAGGACCGGTCGCACTCTCATCGATGTCGAAGCAGGTGAGCTTATCATGAGAGTTGGTGACGATCAAATTGTCTTCAACATGGGTAAGATTTCTAAACAGCCTTATTCATACGAGAGTGTTAATTGTATCGACGTTCTTGATGAGGCTTGTGAAGAACACTTTAATGATGCTTGCAAAAGTATTCCTACCTCTCCTCCCAATGTTGAGACCGTTTCCTCTATTGATTCATCACTAACTCTGTTTGGAGAAAGTGATTTCCTTTGGAAAGATTTTGAAGCAACCATGGGAGATGTGAACTTAGAATATGACGATTCTCCCACCGATTGGGATGAAGACATTCGTCTCATTGAGAAACTTCTCAAAGAGGACCATATTTCTCCACCATCTCCCAAGGCTATTGCTATTGATGAACCGAATTCGACTACGCCTACCATCGAAAATCCTCCGGATTTAGAGCTTAAGGAGTTACCATCTCACCTCGAGTACGTGTTCCTTGAAGATAAGAAGAAGTCTCCCGTCATCATCGCGAAGGATTTGAAAGAAGAAAAAAAATCTCGCCTTATCGCCGTGCTTAAAGATCATAAAAAGGCAATTGCTTGGAAAATTTCCGATATCCGCGGAATTGATCCCAAGTTTTGTACTCACAAAATTCTCATGGAAGATGACTTTAAACCCGCAATCCAGAGCCAAAGAAGGGTTAGTCTTCGCATTCATGACGTCATCAAATAAGAGGTTATCAAACTTCTTAATGCCGGCTTGATTTACCCTATCTCGGATTCGCCATGGGTAAGTCCCGTCCATTGTGTGCCCAAGAAGGGCGGAATAACCGTTGTTCCCAATGAACACAACGAGTTGATTCCTACTCGTCTCGTTACTGGGTGGAGAGTTTGTATCGACTATGGCAAACTCAATGATGCCACGAGAAAAGATCTGTTGGGAATAAATTAAGGCCAGATCACTTGAGCGCTGACAAGAACAATTCAAGCGTTGACAAGAACAAAACAAGCGCTGACAGCTTAAGCGTTGACAAGTTAAAGTCAAGCGTTGACACATTGAAGACAAGCACTGATGGAAGATATAATCTACATGTTTATTATATTCTAGAATACTTCTAGTAAAGATAAGAACGACAATGTATTTTCTATATTTATCTTTACCTGGAATAGTTGATACGTAGATTATTGTACAAATAAAAGAAGGCCTTTAGGTTAATGTTTGATATAAGTTTTATATAAGTTTTCATTCGTAAACACCTTTCATTGTAAGCAAGTTCGACATTCATAATCAAAGTGAAAGTTTGTTTACATCTTGTGTGTTCTTGTTTAAGTGTTAAATTCCGCATAACACTTAGATTCATAAAACATATACAAAGGTTTCTCTACGTGTATTACTTGATCTAATCTCGTATACACAAAGCTAATCGATCTAAGTTTGGGATCAACAAGTGGTATCAGAGCTTGTTGAGGAACTTTTGATCTTTAAAAGAACACCATACACGAACACCAGAACCCTAAAAACACCAAAACCCTAATTTTCTCAGAAACCCTAACAACACCATGTCTGAAGCAATAACCTCCTCCTCCTCAGCCTTACCAAACATCAAGATTCCCATGCTTGATGCAACCAACTTTGACTTATGGAAGTTCAACTTTGAACAATATCTGGGGATCTATGACTACACACTCTGGGAGATTATTGAATATGGAAACACATTCAATAAGGCTCAAAAGATTCTTGATGCCATTAGTCAAAGAACAGCTGTTGAAGGATGCCCTGAAGAGGATAAGAAAGAAAAACCTAGAGATGGTAGAGCTGTAGCTGCTGATGATATTGCAAAGAAAAGGGTTGACATGAAAGCCCTAAATATTCTGAAAGTCTCTTTGGGACAAGAAAACCAGCATAAATATAGAGGCTATGAATCTGCTAAGGATCTTTGGGAAGTTCTTGAAGTTGCATATGGTGGCAATGCAGACACTAAGGAAGAAAACAAAAAGCAACTTCTGCATGATTGTGCTGTCTTCAAAGCTCAACCCAATGAGAAACTGAGTAGTGTGAGAAGCAGATTGCTTGACATCACAAGTAAGTTGTCCTTCATGGGGACACAAGTTGGTGATGTTGACACCAATGCTACCTTTCTTAAAAGTCTTGGTGAGGCATGGAAGATTGAGGCAAGATCTATTCTTGCCAACAATACTTACAAGAGCTCCTCGTTTGATGACATCTACAACAAACTAAGACTGTTGGAAGATGAAACTCTTTCAGAGCATGGAAGCAAATCTACCACCAGCAACATGGCCTTCTTCTCTCATAGTGAAGGTCAATTCAATCAGAAGGACTCTTATATGCATCCAGTTACTGGATCATCATATGTCAGCGCTGGAACAAGTTCTGTCAACGTCTCCTTTTCAGACGCTGACACATTCAAGAATGACTCCCCAAGAGTTAAACCTGCTGGTTTGGATTTGGATACTGTTTGTGCTTACATTGCTTCTTTGCCCAATGGTTCAGTGATTACATATGAGGACCTTGAGTAGATAAGTGATGAGCACTTGGAAGAGATGGACATCAAGTGGAACATGGCTCTTGCTAGTATAAGAGCAAATAGGTGGAACAGAAGGTTTAAAAAGAAGATGACCTTCAATGCTAAAGACACAGCTGGATTTGATAAATCCAAAGTTGAATGCTACAACTGTCATCGTATGGGGCACTTCATGAGGGAATGCAGATCTCCTAGAAGATCTGATGCTGGTAAACCCTCAAGTCAGGTTGTTAAAGCTCAGGATTCCAAAGCCATGGTTGCAGTTCAAGGAATTGATGGTACAGGATGGGATTGGAGCTATCTGGCTAAGAATGTTGAAGAGGATAAAGCTTTGGTTGCTGATATTAAAGAAGAAGAGCATGTTGAATATGCTCTCATGGCACACTCCTCCTCTTCATCTGATAATGAGGTATATGATGATGCTTTTTGTAGCAAAGGTTGTAGGTTAAACACTAAAAGACTTAACAAAGAGGTGTTAAAACTAAAAGATGATATGAGTACTGAAAGGTGTAAATTGTCTAATTACCAACTAGCTCTTACTGAAACTGAGAAAACCGTTTCTGAATACAAGAAAATGGAATTTGACTTAAAAGATAAGATCAATATATTAAAAAATGAGCTAGAGGGTAGTATGGATGTTAGAAACATCATGAAAAAGGTTAATAGTGAATTACAGGCTAAGTTAGATGAGGCCATTAAGAATAAAGATAATGTTGACCTCAAAATTCAAAGATTTGATAGAGCCACCCAAACCCTAGGAGACTGTGTAGCTAAACAAAGGGATCCTAAGGACATGACTGGGATTGGGATGAATGATTACTCTCTGGTTCCACCACCAGCTGGTGACTTCTATGGTGTCCAACGAAGGGACTTATCTTGGACTGGGTTACCAGAGCTCCAAGAGGAGGAATTCATTCCTCCACTAAGAGTTGTCACTCCAGTGGAAGAGTATCAACAAAAATTGACTGACCTAAATGAGTGGAAGAAAGCTAACCCTACTTTATTTGTTAAGGGAGGTTTGCTATGTGAAAGTCCCAATGAATCACCACCCATTAAGGTTACTCACCCAATCACTGGTAAAGCTGTTGACCTAGGCTCAAACACTGTTAGAAGACCTACCATTAAATATGCAGAGATGTATAGGAATAATAGGTCACCCAAGAGCCAAGTTAGCAATCATGGAACAGGTTTCTTCTCTTCTAGACCTAAGGTTGTGTCTAAGAAAGCCTGTTACACTTGTGGTAGCTTTTCACATTTGGCATACAAGTGTGTCAACGCTCCCAAAGCCAGCGCTGACAGGAACAATTTCAGCACTGACAGGAAGAAAGTCAACGTTGTTAGAAAGTCAAACGTTGTCAGACCCAAACCTTGTGTGCAGCAAAGTCCACAAGTGATTAGACCTGCCCCATTCTTTTCTAGAAGGTCTAACACTCATGGATAAAGACCATTTCAAAAGACAAACACCTGGTCAAATAGGCAATGGGTTCCTGTAGCAAACCCTAGGTTCAACGCTGACAAGGGTAATTTCAGCGTTGACAGGACAAATTCAAACGCTGACAGAAACGTGACTAGACCTAAATATTTGCAGCCACAAGGTAAGGGATCTAAAGCTTCTTCAAGCTTAACATGGAGACCCAAGAAAGATCAAAACCCTAATGATAATGGGATTTCAATGACTTGCAATAGATTTAATTACATTTCAAAAGTCATTACAAAACCTATTGGGGTTAACTGGGTTTTTCATCCTAAAAAGGATGAGAATGGGGTTGTTGTGAGAACTAAGTCTGTTCTTATTGAACAACCAGATGAATCCAAGTCTTTTGAGACTTGGTTTCCCAAAGAAAACTAATTTGTTTTCTTTATGTGCAGGGCATTCAAAGACATATCAATGATTATGGATATTGGGATAGTGGATGCTCAAGGCACATGACAGGGAAGGAAGACTATCTGACGAATTTCACCCCTATTAAAGATGGTGATAAGGTATACTTTGGAGGTGGTTATGGAACTATCACAGGCAAAGGAACCCTTCTCACCAATACTCTGCGTTTTGAGAACGTCTTCCTGGTAAAAGAACTTTATTATAATCTGTTTAGTGTATCACAAGTATGTGATAACAAAAATAAAGTTCTTTTTACTGATACTGAGTGTTTGGTGTTAAGCAAGTATTTTAAGATCCCTAATGAGAAATATATTGAGTATAGAACACCTAGGCATAAGGACATATATAATGTGAATTTAAATGGGATTAAAATGAATACCAATATGTCTTGTTTTTATGCTAAGGCCTCAGTAGATGAGAGTAATTTGTGGCACAGGAGACTAGGGCACATAAATTTTAAAAATATAAATAGACTTGTGAGGCTTGGTTTAGTTGATGGTTTGCCTGAGAAGGCCTTCCACAATGACCACTCTTGTGTTGCATGCCTTAAAGGCAAGCAGCACAAGGTCTCATTCAAGTCCAAACAGGTGCATACTAGTTCCAGACCTCTTCATATGCTTCACATGGACCTCTTTGGTCCAACAAATATAGAAAGTTTGAATGGTAAGTCATATTGCTTTGTTGTCACAGATGACTTCTCTAGATTTACTTGGACATTCTTTCTAGCTATGAAGAGTGACACAGCTGATGTTCTTATTGATTTTATCACTCAGATTGAGAAAAGGTCTGGCTATGAGGTTAAAATTCTTAGGAGTGATAATGGTGGAGAATTTAGGAACAAGAAGCTAGATGATTTCTGTGCCAGGAAAGGAATTACTAGGCAATTTAGTATTGCTAGAACCCCACAACAAAATGGGGTTGCTGAGAGGAAAAATAGAACCCTAATTGAAGCAGCCAGAACAATGTTGGCTGATGCTCACTTTCCAATAGCCTTTTGGGTTGAGGCTGTTAATACAGCATGCTATGTGCAAAATAGAGCATTGGTTAACGAAGTTCAGAACAAAACACCTTATGAGTTACTTTGGGGAAGAAAACCTAATATTGGTTTTCTCAGACCTTTTGGTTGTCATGTAGTAGTATTGGATACTAGTGATGCCTTAGGGAAATTTAGTGCAAAAGGTGATGAGGGCTATTTCATGGGGTATTCAGTCCAGAGCAAGGGTTATAGGGTTTATCTTAAAGAGGACAGACGTATAGTTGAGAGAGTACATGTTAGGTTCTTAGAGAATAAACCTAGTGATCCTGAAAGTGGTCCTAATTGGTTGTTTGATTTGGAACCCTTATCTAGAACTTTAAATTATATGCCTGTCACTAATCCAGACATTGTGAAGGTAACTTCAAATGTTGTGGAGGAACAAGTTGTTAATGTTTCAGGTACACAGGTTCATGAGAAGGTTGGATCACAAGCAGAAAAGGCATCTCCTACATTAGAATATGTCACAATTCCCATTTGGACAGATGCTTTTGCTGCTGCTGCTGCTGCTGGACAAGATAATGGTGGTTTCCAAATACCACCAGATACAAACATGCATGGTTCTTCAGGCGCTGACAAAGGCAAATCTAGCGCTGACAAGAACAATTCAGACGTTGATGGCTCAGACGTTGACAACAATATTTCAAGCGCTGTTAGCCCAGACGCTGACAACCAAGATTCAGACGTTGACAACACTTATGGGCATCTTTTCTCTTCCAGTTTTGAACAAGGTGGACCTTCCAATATTCTTGAAGAAGTTCACATTGATCAAAGAGAGTCTGATGAAGAAGATATTGGCAACATGGAGCGTGAGGTTGAGGACACCAAACTTTTTGAAGGAGGGGTTCTCACTTCCACAATGAAGAATCACCCCACATCTCAGATCATTGGTGATATTATGACTCCAGTTCAGACTAGAAGATCTCATCAAGGTCTTGGTGGGTTTATTGCCAATATACACAAGAAGGTTGATACCCCTCTTGTGCAAGCATGTTTGTTTGCATGTTTTCTGTCACAAGAAGAACCCAAGAAAATATTTGATGCTCTTCAAGAACCAAGTTGGGTGGAAGCAATGCAGGATGAGCTTCACCAATTTGCAATTCAGGATGTTTGGGAGCTGGTTGATTGTCCTAGATATGTCAGACCTATAGGGACAAGATGGGTTCTCAGGAACAAAAGAGATGAAAGAGGCATTGTGGTCAGAAACAAGGCAAGGTTAGTGGCTCAAGGTTATACACAAGTGGAGGGGATAGACTATGAGGAGGTCTTTGCACCAGTTGCAAGGATTGAAGCTATTAGGATTTTTCTATCCTATGCCTCTTGCATGGGCTTCACAGTCTATCAAATGGATGTCAAGAGTGCTTTTCTCTATGGCACTATTGTTGAGGAAGTCTATGTAATGCAACCTCCTGGTTTTGAGGATCCAGAGCATCCAGATAAAGTGTATAGAGTCAAAAAGGCTATGTATGGCCTTCATCAAGCCCCTAGAGCATGGTATGGTACTTTGTCTACCTATTTGGTGGACAATGGATTCAAGAGGGGCACCATAGATCAGACACTATTTACAAAGAAGAAAGGCAAGGATGTGTTGCTTGTGCAGGTCTATGTTGATGATATCATTTTTGGGTCTACTGATCCAAAGATGAGTGAGGATTTCTCCAAGCTTATGACAGACAAATTCAAGATGAGTGCTATGGGGGAGATGAACTTATTTCTTGGTTTACAAGTTCAGCAGAAAGAGGATGGTATCTTTATCTTCCAGGATAAATATGTTGCTGAGATCTTGAAGAAATTTGGCTTTTCTCCACATAAAAAGAGGGCTACTACTCCTATGGATAGAGAACACCCTTGGGGAAAGATTGGAGATGGGAAAGATGTTGATGTCAGGCATTATAGATCCATGATTGGATCCTTGATGTATCTTACTACCTCCAGACCTGACATTATGTTTGCTGTATGTGCTTGTGCACGTCATCAAGTGACTCCCAAAGAATGTCACCTTTATGCTGTGAAGAGGATCTTTAGGTACCTAAGATGTTATCCTAATCTTGGTTTGTGGTACCCAAAGGATTCACCATTGGAGCTGATTGCATATTCAGATAGTGATTATGGAGGTGATAAATTTGATAGGAAATCCACAACTGGTGGATGTCAGTTTCTTGGGAGCAGGTTAATATCTTGGCAATGCAAGAAACAAACAGTGGTGGCTAATTCTACAACTGAAGCAGAGTATGTGGTTGCAGCTGCATGTTGTGGCCAAGTTTTGTGGATTCAGAACCAGCTGTTGGACTATGGGTATAATTTCATGCATACTAAGATATTTGTTGACAATAATAGTACTTTATGCATCATTAAGAATCCTGTACATCATTCTAAAACTAAACACATAGAAATTAGACACCATTTTATAAGAGATTGCTTTGAGAAAGGTTTAATACAACCAGATAGGGTTGACACTGAGGAAAATGTGTCAGATTTATTAACTAAACCTTTTGATGCTGGGAGATTTCAATACTTGGTAACAAGTATTGGAATGGTTAATCTCACATAATATGTGTTTTGGATTCTTTTTGTAAAAGTATGTACAGGATGATGCATTATTATTATTGGTCTTATTGATGATTTAGATTTTCCACTATATTTTTCTAACACTGACAAAGGTTGCTTGAACACTGATAAGTGCTTTTGCAACGTTGTCAGCAATATAATTGTCTAACGCTGACAAAGCTTCCCTCAACGCTGTCATGTGTTATCGGGGCGTTGTCAGCAACAATGTTAGTTTTGTGGTTTTTCAATCTAAATGTGCAGATGGTGTTAGCAGTATACCATTAGATACAGAGTTACTTATGGATCAATGAAGAAGCATTTGGACAAGTTTTTATTTATGGATGATGGTTGGAATGTTTCATTCCTATCTTGACATAAATTTTTTATGTTCATGCATGATTTTAGCACACTTTTTGTATCATAGTTTAAGGGGAGGTTTTAGGAACCTTTAGGATGTTTGGGTATCCATATGATACTCTTATCGCAATTCTAGATTGTGTCCACAGGTGAGTATGAGTTATTTTTACTAAATCATGAGGCACTGTAGCATGCATAGTATATCAACTTTGCATGCTGCCAAGACATTTTTGGCCTAGAATTGGTTGTGGTCTGTTGGGAGACTTGGGAATGATTTTGATATGGGATTTACCTGGGAGTAACAAGGATTTTATAAGGTAACTTTGTTGTTAAGAGTTTTGGTTAGCAAGGGACACTAGAGGACTGTTATGTCTATCTTGCTTATGCAAGTGTGCATAACTGGACAGTGCTTGTCGCCCTATGATAATTATCAGCTTTTGGTTATCTTCTCTAGGATAAATTACTTGTTAAGGTCATTTTTCACTTTTTAAAATATTTTTATTTTTGGACGCTGACAAGAATTTTCCAAGCGTTGTTGTGACCAAATTGGACGCTGACATGGCTTTAGGCAAACGTTGACAAGATTATAGCCGTTGGGCGTTGATAGGTTATTTTTTACCGTTGACACTCAATGGGACCTACCCAGTTGTTACTTTTTGACATATTTTCAAGCCGTAATTTTAGGAGTTGTTACTTTCATTTAATGCATGAGATAACTTATAACTTTTTCAATATTTTCATGATTGATTTTTGAAAATCTTTGCCTATTTTTGGGCCAATCACATGCATTCTTTCTCTCCTATAAATTTGGCTCCTATTTTAAACAGGGTATCTATAATTCTTGTCTAACACTTTTCTTCTATCAACTTCATCTTCTACACTTAAAATTAACAGCTTTCATCAATGGCACCAAAGTTTAACTCAACAGAATTGGCATTGGGGTTGAGATCACAACACAACATGATTGCTTATCTTGAAGCTGATGATGCTCTGTTTCCCCAATACACACAAATGGTGGCGTATTTGAACGCATCCCCACTAAGGTATGCTCTTCCTCATGCACCACTCATTCCAGTCACACACATTAAGCAGTTTTGGAACACTGTCAGTTCCTCAACAGTTAATGGAGTGACCACATTGACTTCTATTGTTCATGGGAGATCTTGGGTGGTTACTGAGGCTTTGGTACGCCAAGCCTTGCATCTTGATGATGCTGATGGTATAGCCACCCTTCCCATAAATGAAATAGAACAAGGGCTTAGGGCTTTGGGATATCCCTTTCCTGATGAAGGTACTCTAAACAAGTATCATAAGCAGGAATTTCCCCTAGCCTGGAAGTACCTCATACATGTCCTCCTTCAATGTTTGAGTCCCAAATGTACTGCACACAATGAGATTAATAGATCCACTGCAAGTGCTATTGTGTGCATTGCAACAGGGAAAAAATATAACTATTCTAAAATAATTTTTGAGGGGATGTGTAAAAACAAGGGGACAAAAATGACTTTAGCTTATCCCCATTTTCTGCAAATGGTTTTTGATGATCAAGGTTACTGCTCAAGGGATCACAATGATTTTTATAAGATCCCTGAGCAAAAGAAAGCTATTTTTATGAAGATGGATTCACCACCCCATAGAGACTTACCTTTAACCCAAGCCATGCTTGCTGTTATTGCAGCATCACAACCCCAACCAGACCCCCAACCTCAAATTGACCCTCAACCACAACTTGAACCCCTTCCTGAACCTTTACCTTCACCTGAACACATGCAACTTGACCAAGAACCCTTTGACGCTGACACATCAAATGTTGGCGTTGATGTGCCTATTTCCAACGCTGACACACAACCTTCACAATCCCAAACACCCCTTAACCAACCCACATCCACCCATTCTTCCACACCATCTTCCACACCCCCTGAATATAGGTTGATGAAACGCCAAAGGACTACTGGAGTGTTCTCCTCTGGTGGTCCTAGACATGAAGCAGAGAGAACCACCACCACGAGTGTGGCTGGTGACCTGGATGAGGCTGGGACTATTGGTTCTGGCTTAGAAGCTGGCCAAGGCAGTCCCACCTTTATTAAGTCCTCATCCTTGCCCAATGAATCTGACTTGGGAGGTCAAATCCCCATTTTAGAAGAGGGCAGACTGGAACCAATGACTCTTATGGAATTGACGGCAGTCTGCATTCGCTTGCAAAAGCAAAATGCAGACTTAGTACAAATTATCAGCTCACAAGGCCTTGAACTCAAGCAATTGAGGGAGAGGATTGTTGTTTTGGAAAGTGATCGTGCTAGGAGGGGTATGGAGGAGTCTTCCAAAGGGGAGGAAGATCAAATAAATCTGAGTGATAAGGGCAGCCAGGATGGTCAATCAATGGATGTTGCTGAAGCCCTTACGACTTTGAAGAAACAAACAGGTTTTGATACGTCCTTAGTCTCTCCCACCAATTTAAATTTATCATTTACAGCTATGTTGAGAGAGGTTACACAAGGCGCTGAGGGAAAATATTTGAGCGTTGACAAGGCAAATTTGGACGTTGATAGAAGTATTTTGGGCGCTGATAGGATAAATTTGGGCGTTGACAGACCTGCACATGAAGGTGATGTATCCCAGTCATCATCTATCATCAAGGAGGTTTCTACTCAGGTATTACCATCTACCTTACCAACCATTGCACCATCAGATAAGGGTAAGGGTAAAATGGGAGAAGAGATTGTTCCAAAGGATGCAGCCCAGGTTGAATTTGATAGAAGATTAGCTGCACAAATCATGGAACAAGATGAAAAGGAAAAGTCACCATTTGTTGTGACTTCAGAAGAAGAAAGTGATGGAGCTAGCTCAGACTCAAGTGTAATGATTATAGAACCTGAAAGGCTTGAGTATGGAGATGAGTTGGCCAAAGAGAAGCTGAGAGAATTGAAATTGCAGGTTGACTTTGACATGCCAGAGGTGGTTCAAATGTACAATGCTTGGGAAGAAAGCTGCATGGATAATCCAGACTTGACCATTTCAGATCAAATATGGGGTTTGGAGCTTCTTCTTAGAGTTCAGAAGGATTGTAAGGTAATTTTGAAACACAAGGCAAGCAATATTCTCTCAGAGTTGAAAAGGGATAGAAGGGAGCTCTACTTTATGTTGCTCAGATGTCATGGAGTTGGATGGACATATCAGAAGTTGAAGGCTTTGACATTTGATGAGTTGGAAAATAGGGCTTATCCCATTTGGGTGAGAGTGCAGGAAGCAAACACTCTCAGACTTCTTTCAGATGAAAGAAAGGAGCAACTTGCAGAAGAAATGGAAATCAAGAAAGCTATGATGGTTCCCAGGCTAGTGAAGAAGGGATTTAAATTTGAGTTTCCAAAAGATATGGATCCACTATATCCAAGTGAAGCAGTTATAAGAAAGAGCCTCAAGCTCTCCCCATTAGAAGCTTCAGATATGGTGCAAGTGTTACCATTAGATTCCAGGAACCCAATTGTGAGTTATGAGGAAGATGAATGTGGGTTCTGGAAGATTGGCAGATTTGGCAAGGAGGTACACACTTTTACCACTCTCATATATTTGTTTGCAAGTTGTGATAGAGAAGACTTGGTGGACCTTTGGAGGTTACTGGAGACCAAGTATGAGGCTGAAGCACCAACTTCAGCTAATGGAATAAAACTTTGGGCCACATTCAAAAGAATGTGTGGGCCAAAAGATGAAGATCTTGCAATTTGGAAGGATCTTGAAGATGACCTCAGTGGTCTTCAATGGAGGTTATATTTAGCTGCTGGTGTATACCATTTGAGTTCTACAAAGTTTGCTGAGTATCTACTTGTGGATGCTCAGTATTTCATATCCAAGGCTGTTTTGGAATAGATGAAGGACACTCAGCTGGAAATAGATTATTCAAGTGACGTGGCAAAAGATTTGATCAGATTTATTCATTACCAATATGAGAAGGTTTGTCAGACTCCTCCAAGTCCTTAATGCTTATTCAGAAACTTGATCATAAGAGTGGATATCAAGTTTAGGGGAGGATTGTTGGGAATAAATTAAGGCCAGATCACTTGAGCGCTGACAAGAACAATTCAAGCGTTGACAAGAACAAAACAAGCGCTGACAGCTTAAGCGTTGACAAGTTAACGTCAAGCGTTGACACATTGAAGACAAGCACTGATGGAAGATATAATCTACATGTTTATTATATTCTAGAATACTTCTAGTAAAGATAAGAACGACAATGTATTTTCTATATTTATCTTTACCTAGAATAGTTGATACGTAGATTATTGTACAAGGCTTCTTGTATCTATAAAAGAAGGCCTTTAGGTTAATGTTTGATATAAGTTTTATATAAGTTTTCATTCGTAAACACCTTTCATTGTAAGCAAGTTCGACATTCATAATCAAAGTGAAAGTTTGTTTACATCTTGTGTGTTCTTGTTTAAGTGTTAAATTCCGCATAACACTTAGATTCATAAAGCATATACAAAGGTTTCTCTACGTGTATTACTTGATCTAATCTCGTATACACAAAGCTAATCGATCTAAGTTTGGGATCAACAAGATCACTTTCCTCTTCCTTTCATGGATCAAATTCTCGAGCGTCTAGCGGGTAATGACTACTACTGCTTCTTAGACGGTTTCTCTGGGTATTTTCAAATTCCCATCGATCCCAAAGACCAAGAGAAAACCACATTCACTTGTCCCCACGGAACATTTGCTTACAAACGCATGCCTTTCGGTTTATGCAATGCTCCTCGGACCTTCTAAAGGTGTATGATGGCTATCTTCCATGACATGGTTGAAGAAACTGGGACGTTCTAAAATCGCTCGCCCAATGACCCACCTCTTGGAAAAAGATACTCCTTTTATCTTTTCCAAAAAGTGTATTGAAGCGTTCAACCTTCTTAAGTATAAGCTAACTAAGGCACCGGTCTTGGTTACCCCTAATTGGGAGCTGCCTTTCGAGTTGATGTGCGATGCTAGCGACTTTGCTATTGGAGCGGTTTTGGGCCAAAGAGTGAACAAACACTTCCAACCAATCCACTACGCTAGCAAGACAATGACGGGGGCTCAATTGCGTTACACGACAGCCGAAAAAGAGATTTTAGATGTTGTCTATGCTTTTGAAAAATTTCGCCCCTATCTTGTCCTTTCTACCACCATCGTGTATACCGATCATTCCGCGTTGAAGTACTTGTTAACGAAACATGATTCTAAGCCAAGACTTCTTCGCTGGGTTTTGCTACTTCAAGAATTTAAAATCGAAATTCGTGATAAGAAGGGAGCCGAAAACCTAGCCGCGAATCATCTAAGTAGACTTGAGGATCCTTATCAAGGGGATCATCCGAACAAAGAGATCAATGACTCTTTTCCCGTTGAGACCTTAATGTCTATCAATTCGAATCAAGATGAGACCCCGTGGTTTGCGGACACTGCAAACTACTTGGCGGGTGGAATTCTCATTGACGGGTTAACATCCCAACAAAAGAAGAAGTTCTTTAAAGATATTAAGACTTACTTTTGGGATGACCCGTATCTCTTCAAACAATGTGCTGATTTGATTATCCGCCGATGTGTTGATGGACCGGCAGCTTTAGACATTCTCGAAGCTTGCCACAAAGGACCTACCGGTGGTCACTTTGGTCCCAACTACACCGCCAAAAAAGTGTTTGACTCGGGATTTTATTGGCCCACCATTTATCGTGATGCTCACGAGATGGTTAAACATTGTGATGCTTGCCAAAAACAAGGCAAGATCACACATAAAGATGAGATGCCTCAAAATTTCATACAAGAATGTGGAATCTTTTATGTATGGGGCATCGACTTTATGGGGCCATTCCCTTCATCTAAAGGAAACAAATACATCCTTGTAGCCGTTAACTACGTTTCTAAATGGGTTGAAGCCAAAGCTTTACCCACTAACGACGCAAGGGTGGTTTGTAACTTTTTGAAGTCGCTATTCGCTAGATTCGGTGTGCCTCGTGCCATTATTAGTGATCGCGGGACTCATTTTTGCAATGATCAATTCGCAAGAGTCATGGCTAAGTATGGTGTAAATCATCGTCTTTCCACCGCATACCACCCACAAACTAATGGGCAGGCTGAAATCTCTAACCGAGGGTTAAAGCGAATTCTTGAACAAACCGTGGGAGAGCATCGTGCCTCATGGGCCGATAAACTTGATGATGCTCTGTGGGCTTTTCGTACCGCATACAAGACTCCGATTGGTTGTACACCATATCGTCTCGTGTACGGGAAAGCATGCCACCTCCCCATTGAGTTGGAGCACAAGGCTTACTGGGCCTTGAAGTGGGCTAATTTTGATATCAACAAAGTCGGTGACCTACGCAAAATCCAACTCAATGAACTCAATGAACTCCGGAATGAGGCTTATGAAAATTCTTTGATCTATAAGGAAAAGACTAAGCTCATTCATGACTCTAAGATTA
The DNA here is from genome assembly GCA_025667525.1 of Glebionis coronaria. NCBI lineage: Eukaryota > Viridiplantae > Streptophyta > Magnoliopsida > Asterales > Asteraceae > Glebionis > Glebionis coronaria. The sequence continues at coordinate 18,204,538 of CM046875.1, forward strand.
AAAACCGAGAGTTCCAAGTTGGAGACAAAGTTTTACTCTTTAACTCTCGGTTGAAAATCTTTTCGGGCAAGCTGAAATCTCGTTGGTCCGGCCCATTCACCATTGCCCAAATTTTTACATATGGTACTCTCGAGCTCGCTCAACCTAATGGACCTAATTTTAAGGCGAATGGCCAATGAGTGAAGTTGTACTTTGGTGAGGACATCTCTCATGAGATGATTCCATCCCTCACCATGTTTCCCATGAATTAATTTTGGGTCGAGTCAGACTCGTGACTCGGTTATCAAAAACAAGCGCTCCTCGGGAGGCAACCCGAGTATCTATCCCTTTCCGTTTTACCTCATAAGTGTAGGGGGACCTATATAGGTTGTTTGTGTTTGTATGGTGATGTGATTACAGGGATGAATGCACTTTTGGAACCTTTGAAGAACCGTGCTCCCGTGTTATCCGAAATCCGGTTCTATCTCTCAACTATCGTGATTCAATTTTCTTCTTACTTACATTTGAAATTGATCACTTTAGTCGTCTCTTCCTTAGCTTGATTTAACCAACGTGCACAATGTCATAAGTGTAGGGGAGACTTTTCCCACATGCTTAAACATTGAGGACAATGTTTATATTAAGTGTAGGGGTTTGGAGCTTCTTCTTAGAGTTCAGAAGGATTGTAAGGTAATTTTGAAACACAAGGCAAGCAATATTCTCTCAGAGTTGAAAAGGGATAGAAGGGAGCTCTACTTTATGTTGCTCAGATGTCATGGAGTTGGATGGACATATCAGAAGTTGAAGGCTTTGACATTTGATGAGTTGGAAAACAGGGCTTATCCCATTTGGTTTGAGTGCAGGAAGCAAACACTCTCAGACTTCTTTCAGATGAAAGAAAGGAGCAACTTGCAGAAGAAATGGAAATCAAGAAAGCTATGATGGTTCCCAGGCCAGTGAAGAAGGGATTTAAATTTGAGTTTCCAAAAGATATGGATCCACTATATCCAAGTGAAGCAGTTATAAGAAAGAGCCTCAAGCTCTCCCCATTAGAAGCTTCAGATATGGTGCAAGTGTTACCATTAGATTCCAGGAACCCAATTGTGAGTTATGAGGAAGATGAATGTGGGTTCTGGAAGATTGGCAGATTTGGCAAGGAGGTACACACTTTTACCACTCTCATATCTTTGTTTGCAAGTTGTGATAGAGAAGACTTGGTGGACCTTTGGAGGTTACTGGAGACCAAGTATGAGGCTGAAGCACCAACTTCAGCTAATGGAATAAAACTTTGGGCCACATTCAAAAGAATGTGTGGGCCAAAAGATGAAGATCCTACAATTTGGAAGGATCTTGAAGATGACCTCAGTGGTCTTCAATGGAGGTTATATTCAGCTGCTGGTGTATACCATTTGAGTTCTACAAAGTTTGCTGAGTATCTACTTGTGGATGCTCAGTATTTCATATCCAAGGCTGTTTTGGAAAAGATGAAGGACACTCAGCTGGAAATAGATTATTCAAGTGACGTGGCAAAAGATTTGATCAGATTTATTCATTACCAATATGAGAAGGTTTGTCAGACTCCTCCAAGTCCTTAATGCTTATTCAGAAACTTGATCATAAGAGTGGATATCAAGTTTAGGGGAGGATTGTTGGGAATAAATTAAGGCCAGATCACTTGAGCGCTGACAAGAACAATTCAAGCGTTGACAAGAACAAAACAAGCGCTGACAGCTTAAGCGTTGACAAGTTAAAGTCAAGCGTTGACACATTGAAGACAAGCACTGATGGAAGATATAATCTACATGTTTATTATATTCTAGAATACTTCTAGTAAAGATAAGAACGACAATGTATTTTCTATATTTATCTTTACCTAGAATAGTTGATACGTAGATTATTGTACAAGGCTTCTTGTATCTATAAAAGAAGGCCTTTAGGTTAATGTTTGATATAAGTTTTATATAAGTTTTCATTCGTAAGCACCTTTCATTGTAAGCAAGTTCGACATTCATAATCAAAGTGAAAGTTTGTTTACATCTTGTGTGTTCTTGTTTAAGTGTTAAATTCTGCATAACACTTAGATTCATAAAGCATATACAAAGGTTTCTCTACGTGTATTACTTGATCTAATCTCGTATACACAAAGCTAATCGATCTAAGTTTGGGATCAACAAGATCACTTTCCTCTTCCTTTCATGGATCAAATACTCGAGCGTCTAGCGGGTAATGACTACTACTGCTTCTTAGACGGTTTCTCTGGGTATTTTCAAATTCCCATCGATCCCAAAGACCAAGAGAAAACCACATTCACTTGTCCCTACGGAACATTTGCTTGCAAACGCATGCCTTTCGGTTTATGCAATGCTCCTGGGACCTTCTAAAGGTGTATGATGGCTATCTTCCATGACATGGTTGAAGAAACTGGGACGTTCTAAAATCGCTCGCCCGATGACCCACCTCTTGGAAAAAGATACTCCTTTTATCTTTTCCAAAAAGTGTATTGAAGCATTCAACCTTCTTAAGGATAAGCTAACTAAGGCACCGGTCTTGGTTACCCCTAATTGGGAGCTGCCTTTCGAGTTGATGTGCGATGCTAGCGACTTTGCTATTGGAGCGGTTTTGGGCCAAAGAGTGAACAAACACTTCCAACCAATCCACTACGCTAGCAAGACAATGACGGGGGCTCAATTGCGTTACACGACAGCCGAAAAAGAGCTTTTAGATGTTGTCTATGCTTTTGAAAAATTTCGCCCCTATCTTGTCCTTTCTACCACCATCGTGTATACCGATCATTCCGCGTTGAAGTACTTGTTAACGAAACATGATTCTAAGCCAATACTTCTTCGCTGGGTTTTGCTACTTCAAGAATTTAAAATCGAAATTCGTGATAAGAAGGGAGCCGAAAACCTAGCCGCGAATCATCTAAGTAGACTTGAGGATCCTTATCAAGGGGATCATCCGAACAAAGAGATCAATGACTCTTTTCCCGTTGAGACCTTAATGTCTATCAATTCGAATCAAGATGAGACCCCGTGGTTTGCGGACACTGCAAACTACTTGGCGGGTGGAATTCTCATTGACGGGTTAACATCCCAACAAAAGAAGAAGTTCTTTAAAGATATTAAGACTTACTTTTGGGATGACCCGTATCTCTTCAAACAATGTGCTGATTTGATTATCCGCCGATGTGTTGATGGACCGGCAGCTTTAGACATTCTCGAAGCTTGCCACAAAGGACCTACCGGTGGTCACTTTGGTCCCAACTACACCGCCAAAAAAGTGTTTGACTCGGGATTTTATTGGCCCACCATTTATCGTGATGCTCACGAGATGGTTAAACATTGTGATGCTTGCCAAAAACAAGGCAAGATCATACATAAAGATGAGATGCCTCAAAATTTCATACAAGAATGTGAAATCTTTTATGTATGGGGCATCGACTTTATGGGGCCATTCCCTTCATCTAAAGGAAACAAATACATCCTTGTAGCCGTTAACTACGTTTCTAAATGGGTTGAAGCCAAAGCTTTACCCACTAACGACGCAAGGGTGGTTTGTAACTTTTTGAAGTCGCTATTCGCTAGATTCGGTGTGCCTCGTACCATTATTAGTGATCGCGGGACTCATTTTTGCAATGATCAATTCGCAAGAGTCATGGCTAAGTATGGTGTAAATCATCGTCTTTCCACCGCATACCACCCACAAACTAATGGGCAGGCTGAAATCTCTAACCGAGGGTTAAAGCGAATTCTTGAACAAACCGTGGGAGAGCATCGTGCCTCATGGGCCGATAAACTTGATGATGCTCTGTGGGCTTTTCGTACCGCATACAAGACTCCGATTGGTTGTACATCATATCGTCTCGTGTACGGGAAAGCATGCCACCTCCCCATTGAGTTGGAGCACAAGGCTTACTGGGCCTTGAAGTGGGCTAATTTTGATATCAACAAAGCCGGTGACCTACGCAAAATCCAACTCAATGAACTCAATGAACTCCGGAATGAGGCTTATGAAAATTCTTTGATCTATAAGGAAAAGACTAAGCTCATTCATGACTCTAAGATTAAAAACCGAGAGTGCCAAGTTGGAGAAAAAGTTTTACTCTTTAACTCTCGGTTGAAAATCTTTTTGGGCAAGCTGAAATCTCGTTGGAACGGCCCATTCACCATTTCCCAAATTTTTACATATGGTACTCTCGAGCTCGCTCAACCTAATGGACCTAATTTTAAGGCGAATGGCCAACGAGTGAAGTTGTACTTTGGTGAGGACATCTCTCATGAGATGATTCCATCCCTCACCATGTTTCCCATGAATTAATTTTTGGGTCGAGTCAGGCTCGTGACTCGGTTATCAAAAACAAGCGCTCCTCGGGAGGCAACCCGAGTATCTATCCCTTACCGTTTTACCTCATAAGTGTAGGGGGACCTATATAGGTTGTTTGTGTTTATATGGTGATGTGATTACAGGGATGAATGCACTTTTGGAACCTTTGAAGAACCGTGCTCCCGTGTTATCCGAAATCCGGTTCTATCTCTCAACTATCGTGATTCAATTTTCTTCTTACTTACATTTGAAATTGATCACTTTAGTCGTCTCTTCCTTAGCTTGATTTAACCAACGTGCACAATGTCATAAGTGTAGGGGAGACTTTTCCCACATGCTTAAACATTGAGGACAATGTTTATATTAAGTGTAGGGGGACTTCTATCGAAGTTTTAAGTGGACTTTTCCATTAAAATGCCTTCATTTAACCAGAAAATCATCTTTTCCAGCATTTTTCAAATTTTTAATTAACTTTGGCCATTTAGTCGTAATTTTTAAATTTTTATCGTTGCTTTCATATGTATATATCCCACAATAAAGTCAAAAGTATTAATAAAGTGGTGTAGCTAGTTTTGAAGTCTTTGACATATTAGGCCTGTTGCGATTATTTTGACTCAACCCGAATAGACTTATCCAAGTTTATTCTAGCAAGTATCCTTAACCATGTATACCTTAATTGGTTTATTAGGCTAAGCATCCACGAGTCTCATTACTTGAGATTTTAAATTGTGGAGAACGAGAAATGATAGAGTCAATTATAAGTCGGTATTCTTGCACAAGCACACTTGGTGTGATTATTTGCCTATTCTCCCATCACTTGCTAATAAATTATATGCAATAAGTAAGGTCGTACGATTTTATTGAATAACTTAGCTTCTAGCCCACGATCGTTTAAAAGTTGCTCGGTAATGATAAGAGTTCATAGCCAAGGCATAACTTATGAAGCGGGGCGTGAAGATTGGCGAGTCCGAAAAGGCCCTAACAAGGCATGAGGATTCCATTTTATTGCTAAAGATCCAAGGTGATGTGAAAATCATTATTCCCAAAATCAATATGAAGGATCAAGACTAACGACGAAAAGCAATCAACTCCCATAAAGATCATGGAGAAGTCTATCCGAAAAGACCCTAACAAGGTATGAGGATAAATAGATCCAAGTCCGAAAAGGAGGCGGATCGTTGTATCTCAAAATCCCAATTAACGATTGAAGAAATAATGATGAAGTCGTGGTCAACAAAGTTGGAGTATCCCTCAAAAGTCTCCAAGTGAAGAAACTCTATTAACGAAGAGAAGACCATTATTTCAAGAACGTCTCTCAAGATATGAAGTATGAAGTACATGCCAAATATCGGCCCGAGAAAGGTCTCAAACCGTGAAGCGAGTTATGCCAAGATATGAACTTTTTGATATCCCGAGAAGCAGTTTTAAGAGATTTTGTCCTATAGCTAACTATTAATCAAATCGTCCTACTTTGCTTTCAGCCTAAATAAACTATCGAAATAAGTCCAAAAATGCATCTTCATGATCATTCTAAGACAAAAATAAAATACAAGAGATACACCTAGGAATAAGGGAGTTTAAGCATATAATTAAGCCATGTGTGTAAGTGTTTGATTTGCTAACTTATAATAACAATCATCTCGTTTTTAAGCTTAGTTTGGGGAACGTAAAACTTGAGGGTGATAAATCTTCGCAGCACCAAAGCCCTAATGTAAGTCCTTGATCTCTTTACAAGTTATTTCCATGTAGCTATTTTCTAGTGAAAATGGTTTTCTATCCTTTTGTTTCCTTTAAAGTTTTAATTTCTCTTAGTACTCTAAATTTTGTTTCATTAGTATATCAATAAGGCCAAGGTTGATTGATTATGAGAAAAGTGTAAACTTACTTTATCACTAAGCATTGCATGAGGGCATGGCAATGGTTAAGTGTAGGGGATTTGATAGGTGTGAAAACACCCATCCTTTTACCACTTATTTCTTGCTAAAACAAGACCAATACGCGTATTTAATGTCATTTGTTTGGAATTATGCGTGGTTTGTGTGTTTGTTGTGTTTTCAGAGCCAACCGGATAAATATTGAAGAAAACATGGGATTGCACGGGTTTTATCGAAGAAAAAGACTCAAGACGAAGTCTATTGTCCAAGAGATGCAAAAGATTTGAAGTCAATGGGCCTATTTGAAGATTTATCGAAGAAAAGGACCAAAGATGGAAGATTTACATATGTCGAAAGAACTCAAGTCTATTAAACGAAGGAATTAAAAGACGAGTTGAATTTATTCGTCGACAAATCCCGAATCGAAATCGAAAACGTCAACTTTTCTGAAAAGACGAGAAGACAAAAAGAACGGGAGAAAGCCCACTCACCAACCAAAGACAAGGCCTATATAAAGAGATCCCTTCACACATTTTGAGCTAGCTTTTAATTTCCAGTCTTTTCTTTTTTCTTTGTTTTCGTAGGAAGCCAACACCATTAAGGTGTTGGTGATTTTTCATTTTTGTTAAATCTTTAATCTTGTAAGTTTTTAATCTTTCCTTTTATTTACTCTACCTTAATCAATCAATATCATCTTCCATTTTCATCTTGTTCATCTTCATCTTTTTTATTTAAAGTTTAAAGTTCTTATTTGGTTGATTTTGATCTTCAAAAGTAAGTGGGTTTTATGTTTTTAGTGTTTTGATTTGATGATTATGATTAGTAGATGATTAATGGTTAAATTGGTTTAAGTTTTGGTTAAAAACTTGGTGATTTTGGTTAAAATTCGTGGCTTTGTTGGTTTCCCTGTTTTTCGCATCTTCATAGTTTCCCAGATTCCGAATGAACACCAATGTTCCGGATGAATGATCTTAGTTAAAACATTCTGAACCAACGTTTTTCTTAAATATTCCGAATCAAGCATCTTGGTTTATTATTCCGAATCAGTTTGTTTTCAAATATTCCGAATCAGTCCTTTCATCCGGAATAATCAATATTCCGGATGAGTTGAAATATTCCGAATCAATTTTATTCCGAATCAAATATATTACGGATCAAGCAAGTGTTCCGGATGAACAAATGTTCTGAATGAAGGCTTGTTATAGAATGTTCCGAATGAAGGTCAAAGTTCCGAATGAAGGTTTTTACTAAATATTCCGAATGAAGCTCTTTAGTTGATTATTCCGAGTCAGTGCACTTTATTCCGAACGAAGCATTTTTGTTAGATATTCCGAATCAAAGTAATTATTCCGGATCAGTATTATTCCGGATGAGTTCAGTTATTCCGGATCGGCATTCTTCCGAATGAGCAGTTTTGGTCAATTTATTCCGCATCAAGGTTATTCCGAATGAAGCTTTTGTGTTATATTCCGAATCAAGCAATTTTTCAGTAAGGTTATTCTACTGTTTTTATTTATTGTTTAACTGTTTTATTTTATTTCAAGTTTTATTCTTATTAATTGCTTTTAGTTTATCTTTATTTAATTCACGCATTTACCTTTTTAGTAGAATAGAAAACCAAACCCCTTTTTAGTAACCAAGAACAACTATTCCACTTTGAACCGTGATCGATTCGAGAAGATTCTGAGAACTAAATTGAACCCCAATGAAAAACACTTGTATCAGTAACCAAAGGAACACCCAAGTATTCACTGAAAGTTAATTGAGAGGTATAATGTTGGTAATTGCATGCTTTACTTTATCATCTAAGCTGCCACAAAACATAGTACATTTGCCAATATTTTGAACCAATCCAAATAAAGCAATGAATTTGTCCAAAACTCTTTTCAAATTTTGCACAAATTACACTCCTCCATGAAAAAGCATTATAAAGTCATCAACAAAGCATAGATGAGTTATTTTCATTTGTTTACATCCAGAATAGTACTTGAAAACCTTATCTTAACTACTTTCATCTTTGATCACAAAATTAAGCATTTCCATGACAATAGTGAACATATATGTAGAGATTGGATCTACTTTCCTCAGCCCTTACCACCGCAAAATAGCCATACCTCTCTCTATTTAACAAATAGTAAACTTTGTGTTAATAATGTATGTTATAATACAATTAACCATTTGCTAAGGGAAACTAAACCTTCCCAACATACTCTTAATGAACATCCAGTCGATAGTGTCATAATCTTTTTGAATGTCAATTGTGAAGGACACTATTTAGGCTCATTAACACAATTATACCCTTTAAGCAATTCTTGGGTAAGGAGAATGTTATTTGTAATAGCTCTTCAAGGAATAAAACTACTCTGATTATCATCAATAATGTACTTCACTGTTTCTTTAGGGTTTTTTTGCTCACTTAAACATTTATCTAGGATAACACTAGCCTCTTTAAATCTTTCAATTTTAAGACCTAAATTTTCCTTATATTTAATGGCCTCATCAAGTTTAAGTTGCAACTCAGTCTTAGATTCAATTAGATTTGCTTTAAACTCATTGCTAAGTTTTAAATCTCTTTCTAGAACACTGATTCGATCCTTAAGATTAAATTCCATTTTCTTATATTGTTCCACCATCCCATCTTATTGTGTAAGCCCTCTTTTGTAGTTAGTTAATTTGGTGTCAAGATCTAGTATATCTGATTTTAATTTTGACACCTCCTTATTTAGGTTTTCAGTGTTTTGCCTACAACCTTTACTACAAAAAGCATCATCATATACCTCACTGTCTGATGAAGATGATGATTTGGCCATAAGAGCAAAGTGAACATGGTCTTCCTCGTTTTCAGCAACCAAAGCGTAATTCTGAACAACTTCTTTCTCCATAAAGCTCTAGTCCCATCCAACACCATCAAAGCTCTGCATGGCTACCATAGCTTTTGGCTCAGCAACTTCAATCTTGATGGTTCGATTTGCACTCTGTCCTCCATCATTCCTAAGTGGAGACCTACATTCCCTTTTGAAGTGACCCATTCTGTGGAAATTGAAGCATTCAACCTTGGATTTATCAAATTTAACAGTTTCATTGTTGTTGAATGTCAACCTTTTACCAAACGTCTTGTAGAACCTATTGGCTTTTATACTACTAAGAGCCATATTTCATTTGATGTCCATCTCTTCAAGGTTATCATTACTAGACTGCTCAAGATCTTCAAACATGACTGGAGAACCATTGGGTAAAGCAGCAATGTTTGCACACACAGTATCCAAGTCAATTCCAGCTGGTTTGAGACTTGATGACCCAACATTGTATGTGTCAGCGACTGTTGAAGTTGACCCGCTAACATGTGAAGTCAATCCGCTAACATGAGACATATTGTCAGCGGGTGAAGAGTCATTGTGAGATATGAAAGCCATGTTGCCTAAAGTTGATTTGCTTCCGTATTTTAGCAGGGCTTCAGGCTCTATAACATTCAATTGGTTGTAAATGTCATCAAAGGAGTTGTCCTTGTAAGCCTTAGTAGCAAGGATAGACTTAGCTTGGACATCCCAAGCTTCACCAAGAGCTCCAAGAAACGTAGCACTAATGTCTTCATCTTTAAATTACGTTCCCATGAAAGCCAACTTGCTAGTGATATCTTGAAGAAGACTTTTGACATCACTTAGCTTTTCATTTGGATGAGCCTTAAAGACAGTAAACTCCATTACCAGTTGCTTTTTCCTTTGTTTGAGAGTGTCCTCGTTACCATCATAAGTAGTTGCAAGGGCTTCCCAAAGAGCCTTAGCAGATTCATACATTCTAAACTTATGTTGCTCTTTAGTACCAAGAGCCAGTTTAAGAGTGGACAAGGTCTTCATATCATTCCTTCTATCATCTATCTCAACACCTGAAGTGGCTCTACCATCTTCAGGTCTAGCTAACAATTCATTCCCAGTCTTGGCAGCTATTTTTCTTGCTCCTATAGCTTCTGCAATCTTCTTTTCCTTGTCAAACTGATTTCCAAACTCAATAACCTCCTAGAGAACATAATTGTCCACTTGGAGATATTGTTCAAAGTTAAACTTCCATAGTTCAAAGTTGTTGGGGTCTAGCATGGGAATCTTGAGATGGTGATTGGAGGATGAATGTGGGGATTCTGTTGAGCTTGAGCTTGCTCCAAACATGATGTTTTGATGTTTTTAGAGTTTTGGTTGTTTTAGCGTTTTGGTCGTTTTAGGGTTTTGTGTTCTTTTTTATCAAAGTTCCTCAACAAGCTCTGATACCACTTGTTGATCTCAAACTTAGATCGACTAGCTTTGTATTATCGAGATAAATCAAGAGTAATATGTAGAGAAACTTTGTGTTGAATAACAATCTAAGTATTATGCGGAATTAATACTTAAATCAAAGAACAAAACAGTATTACCAAACTATCAACTTTTGATTAATATCAACCGGCGTACAATACTATTGAAAGTGTTAATGAAACATAAACCCTAAGGCATCCTTTTATACACATAAGGATCCTTGTACATTAAGCTATCGTATCACATATATTAGGAAGATATCAAAAGATAAACATAACAAAATACAATATTCGTATACGTCTTCCTAACTTAAACAAACATGTTGACTTCAACAGCTAACAAGTCTTGACAGTGGTTTGATTCTTTTTGTCTGCGTCTAGTCTGTCAACGGCTTGATTACACTTTGTTAACGGCTTGATTCTATTTGTCAGCGGCTAGGAGACTTAGTGAATTTTATTCCCAACAATAGGTTCATCATTAACCATGTCAGTAAACACATTGCACCCCCACCGAGAACCCAACTTCTTATAAATCTCTGGAGCCCATGATGCCAATGGCAAACCCACCAAGTCTATCCAAAGTTCCAAACACATTTTTCGTCCGGAATAAAATCGTGAGAGAGATCTTTGAGCTCCAAAAATATCTCATTAAACAATTTTGAAGTCTTGACCCTTTCCACGTGGTCCATAGAATCAAAATCCAACCACACCTAACGTCTCCCAATGTATCTAAGACTAACATCATCAAAACCCTCAGAAGACATTAATTTTAGAAGATCTAAAATGACACTTAAATCTTTAACTTTAGCAAGAATACTACGCTCCATACCATTCAAATCTATACAATCATCTACCGAAATAGACATCACCGCTTCATTACCCGACTCCTCATTTACCTTCTCACAAACTGACACCCCCACAGAATTAGTTCCAGCATTACTTGCCTCATTATTATCCGACATGCCCGCTGATTTATGGCCCAATGTAAACCTCGCTTAAAAATACCATTAAAATTAAAACTTTTATTATTTAATTTATTCACGACAAGTAACTACGTATATTTAATACGGCATGACAAGATATGATACTGAATTAAACATCATAAATTTACGACAGGTAATAACGTATAATAAATAAGACATGACAAGATACAAGTAAATACGTATATTATATATACGACAAGATAAGATACAAGTAAATACATATATTATTTACGACAAAACAATTTATAATACGAAATAAATATTCACGAATATACAAACACACGAGAATAAAAATTATAACATGAAATAAATAAACGGGTTTAGTAATAGGCAAAGCCTCACAAGTTTAATAAGGCCCGAAGCCCGGCCCATGATGAAACAAATAACAAAACCACACAATTTCATATCATTTTGTCAAGTTTAAGAAAAACATAGAAAACCCTAACCCTATGTTAGTGGCCGCCGGCTTTAAGGAACAAAAAGGAGAAAAGAAGTTGATTTCGATCTTGAATATTACGAGGGTGCACATGTTTGTTCATTCTTTGATCCATCTATTTCGGTAACATCAAAATCTTAATCTTCCTTTTTATTTCAATAATTATTCACAAATTTAAATCAAAAATATAATGAACACATGTTTTAATGATTAAAACAAGAAATGAATCATGTCGGATGAGTTTTGGTTTGGGTTTTGTGTTCGTCCGCAGCCAGCCGAGAGCCACAAGGCTCGGCGTGTGATAACGCTCTAATTATACATGTTTACGTGTGCGTTATCTATTTATATTTAGGTTAGTTATGTGAACTATCGATACTTAATGGAGTATATTTGATGTATAGGTTCCAGGGACGTGTCGTAGAAGGAAATGAAAGAAAACACGAAGATATGAAGCTTAAACGAAGAAATAAAGTCAAGCTTCTAATCTCCCGACACCTGTCACTGTTTTGGCCATATCTTGAGCATACAAACTCTGTTTTAGTTGATTCAAGCGGCCACGGAAAGAGGAAAGAAAGATACACAACTTTGCCTTTTGGTCCAAGCTGGAAATAACCAAAAGAGCAGCGCACAATCCAAAAAGTGCGACGCACTTTTCTGCAAATCTTGGAACGTTCTAGACGCGAAATTGTGCGGCGCACCATCCTGGTTGTGTGGCGCACATCTGACCCACCAAATGTGCGTCGGACATTTGAAAAAGTGCGACGCCCTTTTTCCCGTAGTGAAAACTATAAATAGAGAGCAATCCCTCTCATTTCACACACACCTCTCCATTCACTTCTCCCACTTCTCCCATCTCTTCCTTAGTAGTTTAGGACGAATTTTGGGCTGAGTAACATCACCCAAAGGCTTCGGAAGATTTGTAATCATTAGTCTGATTAATCAAGAATAGTTTTCATTTTAGAAAACTTGTAATCATCATTTGGATCATATAACTTTGGTATAATCTTGTATCCCTTTTATTATGATCAATTCTGCAATTATGATGAATGTTATGTTTGTTATTCCTTTGATTATGGAGTAACTGTCTTGTGTATTTCGTTAATCATATATAGAATATGATTAGATTATATTAGCTTCGCAAGGACAAAGTGCGGCGCACACTTAGTTTTGTGCGGCACACTTTTTCCCTGGTTCGTGATTATAAGTATGATGTAGATGCTCTTGTATTATATGTTATTATGTAAGACCATTGTTATATGTTGGATTCATCCATGATCATTGACTAGTACTCATGTGAATGGATGAGTTTCATGTCATCTAGTAAATGAATCTTGTTAATCACTTTTATAACGATTAGTGGATTAAAACATATACCAACTCTTGCATAATCTCATCTACTACCTTAGTTACCGAAATCAAGCATAAAACATTCGTAATGCTTTTGGTATGACATGATCTTTAGTCAGATTTCTGTTATATTGATTAGATGTTTCATGTGCGACTAGTCATCCACATGTTGTCTTACATTGTTTATGTGCTTATAACCATCTTAGATATACATCATTTCTATGTTCTAGCCTTAACCAAACGCACCTTTAAATCATTGTTAGAAGCTTAAATCTTTAGAACTTGTGACACTCTAGAGATCATTGTTTTAACTTGTTAACAACAATCCCGTGGATCGACCTGGACTTTACCTTAAGACTATACTATACACGAAAGGGTATACTTGCCCGTGTTGTGTTTCTAGTCCCTTGTTTGGTAATCTCTAGCTATATAAATTTAAAACTCGCTTTCGCAACATCAAGTTTTTTACCCCTTTGTTTAGGACTTACGAACACACATCAGCGTGGCTTGGTTTCGCTTGCCAGCCGAGACCACTGGTCTCGGTGGGTAACTCCCTGCTGGCAGCCGCAACGCCTCAGAGGCTGCAGGGGGAAAGTGTAGGCCAGCGGTGGGTGGTTTGGTCTGGCAGCCGCAAGACCTTAAGGAGCAGCGGTGGTGATTGTTTGGTTAGCAGCCGCAACCCAAAGGGTCACAGTGGGGAAAAACTGTTGGGCAGTAGCAGCTCTCTAAGGGGATGTTTGGGATTATTTTTGGCTTAATTTGTTTCGGCTTATTTTCGGCTTATTAGGGTTTAGCTTAATTAAAACCAATCTATATTTGACTTAAATAATTACGACTCATTAAACCGGCTTATCAATATTCGGACTTATTTATTCACTGGTTATAAAATCAACTTATAATAAAACTAGTTATTATTAATTCGACTTATTTAAATAAATGTAAATTAAAATGAACTTAATTAATACTAGCTTATTATTCCATGACTTATTAGAACTGATTACCAAGTTTAACTTAATTAATAATTTCTTATTCATTCACAACTTATATATTATACTTATTAAGTTTAACTTAATTAATTATGACTTATTGAATCATGACTTATTTAATTGGAATTACTAAGTAGACTAGATTAATATGGGCTTAATAATTCATGACTTATAAGAATTAGCTTATTTAATATGCTCATTGAATTCGGCTTATAATTAAAAAGGATCGTTATACGATAAGACAAGTTAAGTTACTCATGTATATTAAAACGAGCTAATTAACTATTTATGGAAACTTACTACTTATAGAAACTTACTATTTATGGAAACTTACTATTTTTAGAAAGTTACTATATATGGAAACCTGCTATTTTTGGAAAGTTACTATATATGGAAACCTGCTATTTTTGGAAAGTTACTACATATGGAAACCTGCTATTTATGGGAAGTTACTAATTATGGAAATATCAAGTATAATAATACGAGAATCGTGAAATAAATTAATCAAGAACTCATGAACGTATAACATTAAGGAAAGACACGATAAAGCATGAACAAGTAACTCAAGTCATGAAGAAGTAACTCAAACTAAGAACAAGTAACTTATACCATGAACAAGCAACTCATACACGTCATTTATTATGTAGCTCACGTAAAGTCAGAGTAGTACTTTTCCGTTGTTCATCTCTTTCACTATTTGCTGGACACAAGGTACGGATATTCCGTCCTTCAGTAAGGACATCCTTTCTCTTAGGACTGCCCGTTTGCTATGCCACATGTTTTCCCTAGTTTCATATTATAAAACTTTTCATTGTTTGCCATGTTCTCATTTTTATTTATTTCATAACCCACGTAATTGCCCGAGCTATATACATGCATGACCGTGACTTACATGATTACCACCTAGTTATGGAGGTACCATAACCATGACATATGAGGCACCTGTTTCATGACTCTTCCGGGATGAGAGTGATTTCTCGTGGCGTCCTTTCACGTTACATGTTGTCCATTATTATATTATGGGGGTGTATGGGTGCATCCTAGTTTACAGGTTTACAAGTTTACACGTACAAGGTGATTGGTTTGGTGTGTGTTGTACACCCCATCACATTGGAGCTGATTACTATTATTAGAGGTCACCCCTCTAATTGCATGACGAGGCAGCCCCTCTATTTATTCATGCACACGTTGATGACATGTTATGACTTATATGAGCTCGTGGGAGTTTATTTATATTGCATGTACAACTTATGACATTTCAGTTATCTTTCTTGTTTATAATTTATCTCCCAGGTCTTCCTCAGGACATAGATATTCATTCCACTGCTTCTATTCATTATTCATGGTATATTTATTCCTATCATGTCTTTATATCCGTTCACTGAGCGTATTGCTCAGTCGTATCTTCTTTTCATGTCTCATACGGCAGGTACCGTAGGACGAGATTTGGGCATTGAGAGTATGTGCTTAGAATGAGAGCTACCTTAGTCTCCTTCCCTTTATGCATTTTAATACATATGCTTTGGGTGGACATATGTTTTGTCCTTTAGTCTTCATTTATTTTCATTTAAGTTGAGCTTATGTTGGAAGCTGATGTTTAATTCCGGCTTTCCTGTTGGTCTTTTATGTCTTTATGACGTTATGTCTTTATTATGCTTTGATGACACGCCATGATTATGACATATCGGCCTTCTTGTCAAAGTGGGTCGTTACACCCAAGACCACTTTAGCATACGAGTTGAATAACTGAAAAACATTATCATTACCCCTAGCAGGTTGAAATTTCAAACCTTCTTGGGTTTGCATTACCCATCTCGTTCCTTAATCTTGTTATTAATTCTACCACACTTCTCCACATCGGCAAATAAATGAAATCCACCCATCCATTACGTTCTTAGGTTAGAAACTAACTGATTGATGTCTTTAACGTTATTAAACCTTACAAAACCAAACCTGTGACCCGATTTGGATCTCTTTGCTGCAATGTATACATTGATCACCACACCCCATTTGTTACATGTATCCTAAAGATCTTGGACCGTCGCTTTCCATGGGATATTAGAGACAAAGATTGATGAATATGACTTATGAACCTCACGATAATTAAGATTAGAATTGATGGGAATACCTTTTGGTTTTTGAATTGCTATTTGTTCGAGATCCGATACCTTTGTCATCGATGTTATGTATGGTAAACGCCTATCATTGAATTGCTGGAGATTAGATCCAGATCTAAGATCCAGATGGAGAATATTTGTTGATAATAAGGATTAAAAAGGGATGTGATTTATTGTTTCATAGAATTAAACCAAACTTTTCCCCTCTTTTTCTCTTTGTAGTCGATGGCCAAAAAGAACCCACAAGGGTTTTAGGGTTTGATTTTTATTAAGTATTTTCTTAATCAAGATCTAACAATCGAAGGTGATTGATTGAGGTGTTGTGTGGACTAAACTTGGAGAAGATCTACTTTGATCTTAGGGTTTTTGGTTATCGGTTTTGGTGTATTAGACAGGGTTTGGCTGGTTGATTGGTTCTTGGTTACTTGATCATCCGTTCTTAGACTTAAGGTATGCATTCTTTATCTTTGTGTTAATTACATTGTGTGCATAGTTACTCGATCCTATCCGCTGCGTTTTACTCTTGATGCATGAATATATGATTCATATATTGTTAAATTCTAACATATGCCTTTTGTTGAAGGTACACTGCCTGCTAAATATCTTGGTGTTCCTTTAATTTCTTCTCAACTTCTTAATAGGGACTGCAAGGCCTTTGTAGAGAAGGTTAAGAATAGAGTTGGTAATTGGGAAAATAAATCTTTGTCATTTGTTGGGAGACTTCAACTGTGTAAATCTGTGATTTCTTCTATGCACATTTATTGGGCATCAGTGTTTGTTATCCCGAAGGGTATTATTTATGATATTCATCAGCTGATCCGTGGGTTCCTGTGGTGTAATGGCGAGTAAAAGCGAGGTAAATCCAAGGTAGCATGGGAATGATCAAGTGCTCCTTCATTATTATGTACGTCTCATTACATAGGAGAAGTTAGGCAAGAAGGATAATGGGAGGCGTGAATGTTATAAGAGTGTTCCTTGGTTTATTTTGGTAATGAATAATATTTTGGTTCGTTTTAGTAAACATACTAGTGTGAGAGTTCATATTGATAATATTTTCTTTTAATTTTCTATCAATGGACTAATACCAAACGGACAACCAAATACGAATCGCACGACATGGTTGTCTCATGCATTTCACATGATAATTGGACTAAAATGACCAAGCCCAACATTAAAACCGAAAACTGATTTGGTCTAAACATGGAGTCGAAGATCAAACCAAAATATTTGGTTTATAAACTTTATAGTTTTTACGTTTTTAAGTTTTTATTTTTTACATTTTATAATTTTTGAACTATAAACTTTACCGTCTCTTCTCCGCAATTTTTTCCGGCAATTTTATTCATTTTTTTCTTAAAGATAAATTTATTAAGAAAAGAGCCACAAAGGCAAAGTACAACCAGCTCAAAGCTTACAAAAATAGTTAGGACACACCCGTAACTAAAAGCTCTAGCAAAACTCAACATTGGCATGGACAAATCCCATACTCAATGACCAAACCAACAAATACAAAAAATAAGCTAATTACATACTCCTCATACATGATCCATGACCCATAAAAACCTATACTTCTTGAAATCCAAAAAGAGCATAGCCTGACAATAAACTTCATCAGAATCTATAAAATAACACTTGTCAGCATACAAACTTGGACAAGAAGACCAAGCACCTGCAACAAAGAATTACCAAACTCCTCATTTTCCACCAAACAATCCATTCCAGAATATATAAGGCACTTTAACCTTAACCATAAAGGGAACAAAACCTGTACCCATAACCAATTACACAGCCAAAAACCAGTCCTACCAAAAGACCAGCATATCCAACATATAATTAAGGAACACATACTTATACAGGTGGTGGTGGTGCAAACATACCATGCATTTGGTTCATATCAGCATCCATACCATTTGAGACAATATTACTCGCCATAAATTATGCATTCCCTTTAAGATCTTCAGCCACATCTTCTTTCATAAGCCCACCCTTATCCTTCTTAATAACATCTATAACCAAATCAAAAGCCTTACTGTCAATAGAAGATTTGTAGAAATCAATCTTCTCATTAGACCACGACTCAAGCTCAACGGCTGTAAACACTTGCCCCATCTTAAAGAATAACTCCACTTCAGCATATTGTTTCCTAATATCTAAGACCCTAATCCTATCCTCCTCATCCTTGTATACTTGCACATATACCTCTTGGTAGGCCTCATTAACAGATAAGTTCTTATCCACCATAACCCCTCTAAATTTATCATCAGCTATGTTTTTTGCTGTAATAGCAATCATATTTCTACTATGGTTTATGTAACACCCCACTTGGATAAGTGGACTGTTACGTGTATATATGGCGTGTCATCAAAGCATAAGGTAAATGTCCTAAAACATTAACTGACCATAAAGGAAAAACCGGAATCAAACATCGGTAATCCAAACATAAGCTCAAAACATGAAAAGTAAATACTGATGGAAAGGACTAAACAATGTCCAAATAAGCAGAATAATGTAAGAAGTGCATAAAAGAAGTCTGGATAGCTTCCATCCAAATGCACATGCTCTCAGAATCCTAAGAGCGTCCTGGTGTACTTGCCGTTAGAACATGAAAAGAACTACGGCTGAGCAAAACGTCCAGTAAACGGATATAAAGCATGATAAGAACTGCTGAAATGAAGTAGATGATAAAATACTGAAGCTGTAAGACTAATAAGTAAAGTTGTAGCAGAAATCTGTGTATAATATGAAAAGTCGGATTTATAAATAATAAAGCTGAACTGTTATCTGTTAAATCCGAAAACATGAATTTACTGTATTTTAATTGCCAAGAGCTTATATAGGTTATGTACTGTAACAACTATTGCATGAATAACTAGAGGGGTGACCTCATCATGCTGTAGAGGGTGACCTCTAAATAATGTGTTGGGTGGAGGGATCAGCTCCAATGTGAAGGATGTAGAGCACACACCACATTCACCTGATAAACTGTAAATTGATAGCCTAGGATACATCCATACGCCCCACTAATAATACTGATAAAATGGCCAAGCTGAGCTAAATGGGACGCTGCAGGATATCACTCTCCTACAGGTGAGTCATGACACCGGTGCCTCAAGTGTCATGGTTACGGCACCTCCATAACTAGTAAAACTAACTGGTAATGCTTGTATATCAGGATCAGGCAATATCTTAGTTATTAAAATAATTTCTGATAATTTATAACATATACTGGGGAAAACATTTGGCTGCAGACGGGGTATCCTAATCATGCATAGAAAGGAAGTCCTTACTGAAGGACGGGAAATCCGTACCTCGTGTCCAGTAATGAAATAAGAATGAAAGCTGAAAAATCTACTCCGACTTCATGGTTACTACATAAATAACGGACGCGTAATAAGTTGTCTGATTTACTGTTACTGATTCTTATTTGTTCTTAGTTTAATTTATTTTATTCTTGTAAGTTGTCTGATTTACTATTTATGTATCATCAAATTAATCAGATTGTTTGGTGTATTTCTGATAATATGACTGTTCTTTAAATGTTTACTGATTAGTATATATCATGTATTTCTATTATAATATACTGTATCCTGATATGGTATTATACTGTATTAAGTAACCTGTTAAAAATAGCAAGTTTCCTATATTAGAAAGTTTCCTAAATAAAACGTCTCCAAAATTGTCTGTATGAGATTTAAATCATTTAAATAAAACCAACATGTTTCTAAATAATTAAAAAGGGATTTAACTGATGTCAAATAAATTCTATTAATTAAATTAGTGAAACAAACCATTTGATTTATTATTTATAAAACTAACTTGTTAAAATGATTTAATCCTAATTACATAGCATCGTATTATATCATTGCCCGTGATCCCGAAACCCGAGTCAAAATCTTCCCCGAGACACCCATGTCTCGGGTTAATCAAACCGAGCCCACCACATGGACCCCCTGCTGACGTCACCAAGCAGCAGCCACTGCTGCTCCTTGGGTTGCCACTGCTCCTTTTTATTTCCCACTGCTTTAGTATAGTTCCCACTGCCATAGTTTTGTTCCCATTGCTATGGTTTTGTTCCCACTGTTATGGCAATCCCAAACACCCCTTTTCTGTGAATTAATCCCAAACACCCCTACTGCTATTTATCCCACTGTTTGAATTAACAAACACCCCTGGTTATTATTTTGGATGTAACTGGTTAAACAAAAACACCACCGAGACATTGAAGTCTCGGTTGTACACCGCACCCACACACACCCTTTGGGCTGCGGCAAAATATTCAACACCACCACCACCGAGACCCTGCTGTGGTCTCGAATGGGTCGAACAGCCACACACCGAGAGCACTGGCTCTCGGTTTTCGTGATTCCATAACCCCGAAACCCACATGTTAAAATCTTGAAAATTCCATATGTTTCTTGATTAAAAACCTGAATGGGTTTGTGATAGATTTAAGGGAAAGGATAGGTGCTTACCAATTCTTGGATGTCTTATAGTTACGAGCAATGATCAAGATCTACTCGAAAATTGATACCTCTATTTTTCCCTCCCCGGTTTTTGTCTCAGTCGTCGCTATTCACAAAGAAGAATGGGGAACCCTATTTTGTTTAACTGTGTTGACCAAAAGGGGAAAAAGGGAGTAATCCTGTTTTGTGGTTTGACAATATGGTCGGGCTTCCAAGCCCAATTTCTTTTTTTTGTTTTCCTTTGTTTCAAACGGCCAACAACCCATCATTATACTATTTCACGTTTCGTTTCGCTTTGATTAAAATTATATAACTTCCGTGTTCGTTTTTAAAACCCGTCATGTATTTTTTTTACTGGGATAATTACCTTCGTACTACTGAATAATTATTTCCTAAATTCCAATACCCACGTGATACTTGGATAGTTTATAATTAATTATTATTCTGAATAATTAATAACGTAATCTTTTTAATTAAAACTGGGACTGCGTAATTACTGTTAACGTTTAATTATTTTATGTATAATAATAACTAATACATACGTAATATTTTCTAAAACTTCATAATTGTATTCTGAATAGTTATTTGTTGTAGTATTTATATAATCTGAGACTGCGCGTATTTAATATTCCAGATTTTTAAATACGGGTTTTATAATTCTTCCCCTCTAAAAAAATAATTCGTCCTCGAATTAAGGATGCGATTATGCTGGGGTTTTACAATTCTCCCTCTCTAAAAAGAAATTTCGTCCTCGAATTACGGGTAATAAGCTGATGAAGTTATAAAAGCTGAAAGAACATATATGCTGAAAGAGCATGAAGGCTGAAAGGACATATAAGCTGAAAGACTATTCGTCCTTGATTTAGAACATACTGCTGTTGAAAGGTGTAACATGACATGACTGGAGTGAACATGGAACGTGACATGACTGAAAGAACTTAATTGGATTTATTGAAGGGAAAGGGATGAGAGGTCCGGATGAACTCCTTCGTTTCAAGTGGCTTCTCGCTCGAAACGATTCCTTCAAAGGTCTAAACATAATGAAAATATTGGTCCTGAAGACTCTGTCATGACGATGCTGAAATAGTTTCTGGTTCCATACTTAAGATGGATTTTCTGAATCTGGTAGAATGAAAAGCCATAGCATGTAAGATACATGAAGCGGTACGTATAAATATCCTGAAAGATACTCCGTAACATTCATATCTCTGAGTAAGCTACTGAAATATAGGAACGAACTACGTGAGCAATTGTGAACATGGTTCGCGATTATCTGAGGAATGTTGATCATAGAATATATTGTGATCGTGATGTGTGAAACATACTACAAATGTGATACTAGGACATGTCATGAATGTAGGCTGACTGAGGAAAGAATGCCAAGCGATACGGCTTGAGACGTGAAACGTCTGCCTGAGTATGGAAACGATGTGCTAAACTTGAGTCTGGTTTCTTAAGCTTTCGGTAATCGTATTCGGTAACAAGCTGTGAAACGTGTATCGCGAGATGGAACACGAACCTGAACGTGAACAATGTCATGAACGCGAGCGTGAACTTAAATCATGAGATAACACAAATTATGGACTGAAATAACATCGTAATGTGAATGTGAGACGTAAACGTGAAAGTGAACGTAAGCATGAATGTGAACATGAAGGCGAACGTGATCGTGAATATGAATTCCATCTAATATGATGGTTGATGGAATACCTCGAAATCGTACGATTTATTGCTGAATTTCATGCAGATCTGCTACTGTGAAATCCTTTCGGATGAAAGAACACGTGTAGGCTGGTTAAATGGTCGACAATGACTTAGATCGTATTATACCCCTTCTGAGTCTGTGGTAACTGATAACAAATTCCATGGTTCCTTCTCCCATTTATGTTTAAAATTTCTAATGGTTATAATAACTCACTAGTATGTCGGCGTTCTATCTTGAACCTGCTAGCATGTCAGGCATCTAGATATGAACATAGCTGCATCAATGTGTTATACTGCCTTTATCAAAATTATGTCTGGGATTATGGTACATTCTAGTGGAATCTGGATGAATAGTCATGAAAGAATTTTGAGTCTCGGTAATTTAGATCTATTCTAGAGTAAGATCTTATGGAATACAAAGTTTTAGTATATGCCCTCTCCTTTATGCGTATGCTTAGTCGTGGAAAGTTAATCGTGAGAACTGTCAGAAAATTCTGTGGTAGTGGTCAACTGAATTCTAGAACTTTCGTACTTCAGTCATTGACGTCGGTCTTGACCATCAGGTGATGGCCTTCACCTTCACAGGATTGTCTGAATTTCTTTCTGCTGGAATAGGGTTGCTCAAAAACGCCACCTTGTTCAAATGGAATTCACATCTGGGAAGCTGCGTATATAATTTTCTCTTATCAGATATTTTGTACAACTGTGAGAAGATGATTCTCTAGTACTTCTCTTAGAATTTAGCAGATCAGAATGTTATCAATGAATATACTGACGATTTTGTCTGAGAAGCCATGGGGAAAATTTATTCATAAATTTTATACTATAGCTGGAGTATTAGGGAGCTCAGAAGTATAAGTCAAAATTTTAGAGAGACTATAACGTGTGCAACAGCAGTCTGGAAAATCTCATGTTCCTTCTCTCACCACTGCTGGTGGCATGATCGTGAATTGTTCTGGAAAAATATTTTAGACATCGTAGCAGGTTAGGTAAACCTTCTATTCGTAGAATGAATATCGTTTATGAATAGTGATCTTATCAAATTTTTGGTGGTCGATACATGATCTTAGGTTACCGGCCTTCTTCCTGATAGACAGAAACGGTTCACCTCCTGGTGGTGCGTTAGGGCGAATAAATCCTCGTTCCCGTAACTTTCACAGCAATTGCTGCAACTCTTTTAACTCGGCCGAAGCCCTGCGATAAAGAGTTCTGAAAACAGGTTTTGTACTTGAGACAAGCTCTATGTTGAACCCTATCTCGTGGTTAGAAAGGAATTTCTGGAAAACCTCCTGGGATGACATCTGGAAACTTTGGGATAATATGTTGATCACGAATTTAAGGAATTTCAAAAGTTGCATCATGAATGGTGACTAGAAGTCTCTGCAGCTATAAGATAATAATTCACGTGCTGATAAAGCTGAAACAATTTGTACTGATTTTTCTGGCAGAAATAAAATGAATGTGTTCAGGAGTTGGTAAGACGGATCTCGTCGTTAACTGAAAATAAAACTTTAATAACTATGGGTGGTAATGTGGAGTCTTTTTTGGGTGGGAGATCGGTTAATACCTGATTAATAAAACTGTCATAGGAATACGTGAAGTAAATGTGGCAATTTTCACTAAATGTGTTTATCTATAACCTCACAGAACTCTAACTTGAATAATACTCCAGTGGTGGTAACTGGATCTTTAATGATTTGATTTATGCATGGCATGACAAAACTGGTTTACCCCCGTGGAGGGTACCCTGAATTTCTGAGGACTGTGTTAGAAGACACATTGGAGTTATGAGTCTTGACTCGTGCCTTGAGAATATATTCGTATGACATGTATCATGACTGGTATCCTGACATGTGTCTGCCGAAATGATACTTGGGATTTGTGTCTTGACTGATGTCTTGACATGTGTCTTTTTAATGAGTGAGTCTAAAAAATGTTAAGAGTTTCTGGTAACTGCTAGGGTTGGCGAACCGGTTAGACTGCTGACCTCTGTATTTCTGGTCACGTCCATCCCGGAGTTCCGATGGTTAGTGACTGATTAACTATTAGCACGGTGGTTGTCACTACTGCTTTGTCTGTAAATTTTATGACGGTCATTATCATGACCGTGATTCATGTAACTATTTCTGCTGAGTGGCCGGCTGGGTACCGGTTCCCACTCTTCTGACGTGTGACATCTTAACTGAGGAAGTAAAAGCATGGAATGTATGGTAGCGTCTGATGGTTGAAGTATATTCTTGTCAGGAATTTCAAATTTATAATTTTTTTGTCCTTGTTCTGAAGAGTCTTCAGAGTATAAAGAACATCAACATCTTTAGAAATCTACAAAGCACCAGCAACATCAGCATTCGTGAGGTCTTCGAAGTGTTAGCAGCATCGGTATCTGGTAAAATATTCAATTTACGAGTCGTATCAGCATCTGGAAAAATATCGACGATTGGGAACGCCTGAGATGATTGAGGATTGATTAACAATGCACATGTAGTAAGGTACATGGAGTACCCATGGAATGCTGTACATGTAGTACATATGAAATTTTGTTGATATGATCAATACTGATGTCAATTATTTGACATGATCAAAAGAAATAAATTGATTTAACTGGTTAGCAACTGAACTGAAATGAGTAACATGATAGGCTGACAATTTCTGCGTAGACTTAATGTTGGTCGTATAGAGAGCTCGAAAGTATGATTTAATCGAAGTTCCAACAATGGTCAGCATGAAAACATGATTAATGAAGGCCATTCATGATTTATCATGAGAGCAGGATTTTTCTGTAATTCTTCTGTATTTAGCATGAAGGCATCATCACCTTGCTGAAACATAATCCTCATATGTAGACATGGAACTGTATCAGCATGAAAACGACATCAACGTGAGAGCATGAAAACTTGACTGTTACAAAGAACATAAAAGTATATTCAACTGAGGTTTAACATCAACTGATGTGGATGGCTATGGTCGGATCCACATAATTCAAAGGAGAAAACAAGTGACTGAGTATGGGCGATTCTGGTTCGATCCACACTTGTCAAAATTTTCTAAGAACTGTCATGTATAGAAATTTACAATCTGAGACTAAATGTGGTTAGCTGTAGTCCAATTCATACTTGTCAAGATTTTAAGAAAGGTCATGATATGACAAATGTGAACAACTATGAATCGGTTCACAAAACAACATTCGACTGAAAAGCATGAAATTTGACCTGAGAAATGGTGAACGCATAAGGGTCGGTTCATTTAATAACATTTGACTGAAAACATGAATCTGTCATGAGTAAGGATGAACGCCTATGGGTCGGTTCACCAATACAAAATCTGAATGGGCAAGGGTGAACGCCTATGGGTCGGTTCACCAAAACAAAATTCGTAGAAAAGCACATGCGACTAAATACGGCCAGTCCTGTACCAACCTTTTACTTAGTCAAAATTTTAAGAAAACTGACTGCTAAACAAAGAAAACTGACTGATAAATGCATGAGAAACATGAAAGATAACGACGCCAAAATCTGGGAAGTTCCTGGTGACTACCCACTAGTCACAAGTCAAGTTTTAAAGCCTACAGGTCGAACTTTGCGCTCTGATACCATAATTGTAACACCCCACTTGGATAAGTGGACCGTTACGTGTATTTATGGCGTGTCATCAAAGCATAAGGTAAATGTCTTAAAACATTAACTGACCATAAAGGAAATACCAGAATCAAACATTGGCACTCCAAACATAAGCTCAAAACATGAAAAGTAAATACTGATGGAAAGCACTAAACAATGTCCAAATAAGCAGAATAATGTAAGAAGTACATAACGTCAGAAGTCTGGATAACTTCCATCCAAATGCACATGCTCTCAGAATACTAAGAGCGTCCTGATGTACCTGCCGTTAGAGCATGAAAAGAACTACGTCTGAGCATAACGCCCAATGAACGGATATAAAGCATGATAAGAACTGCTGAAATGAAGTAGATGATAAAATACTGAAGCTGTAAGACTAATAAGTAAAGTTGCACCAGAAATCTGTGTATACTCTGAAAAGTCTGATTTATAAATAATAAAGTTGATTTGTTATCTGTTAAATCCGAAAACATGCATTTACTATATTTTAATTGCCAAGAGCTTATATAGGTCATGTACTGTAACAACTGTTGCATGAATAATTGGAGGGGTGACCTCATCATGCTGTAGAGGGGTGACCTCTAAATAATGTGTTGGGTGGAGGGATCAGATCCAATGTGAAGGATGTAGAGCACACACCACATTCACCTGATAAACTGTAAACTGATAGCCTAGGATGCATCCATACGCCCCACTAATAATACTGATAAAATGGCCAAGCTGAGCTGAATGGGACGCTGCATGATATCACTCTCCTACAGGTGAGTCATGACACCGGTGCCTAAAGTTTCATGGTTACGGTACCTCCGCAACTAGTACAACTAACTGGCCATGCTTGTATATCAGGCTCAGGCAATATCTTAGTTATTAAAATAATTTCTGATAATTTATAACATATACTGAGGAAAACATTTGGCTGCAGACAGGGAATCCTAATCATGCATAGAAAGGAAGTCCTTACTGAAAGACAGGAAATCCGTACCTCGTGTCCAGTAATGAAATAAGAATGAAAGCTAAAAGATCTACCCCGACTTCATAGTTACTACATAAATAACGGACGCGTACTAAGTTGTCTGATTACTATTTACTGTTACTGATCCTTATCTGTTCTTAGTTTAATTTATTTTATTTTTGTATTACTGTTTATGTATCATCAGATTAATCTGATTGTCTGGTGTATTTTTGATAATCTGACTGTTCTTTAAATGTTTACTGATTAGTATATATCCTGTATTTCTATTTACTGTATATTATACTGTATCCTAATATGGTATTATATTGTATTAAGTAACCTGCTAAAAATAGCAAGTTTCATAAATTAGAAAGTTTCCCAAAATAAAACGTCTCCAAAACTGTTTGTATGAGATTTAAATCAATAAAACCAACATGTTTCTAAATAATTAAAAAGGGATTTAACTGATGTCAAATAAATTCTATTAATTAAATTAGTGAAACAAACCATTTGATTTGTTATTTATAAAACTAACTTGTTAAAATGATTTAATCCTAATTACATAGCCTTGTATTATATCATTGCCCGTGACCCCGAAACCCGAGTTAAAATCTTCCCCGAGACACCCATGTCTCAGGTTAATCAAACCGAGCCCACCACGTGGACCCCTTGCTGACGTCACCAAGCAGCAACCACTGTTGCTCCTTGGGTTCCCACTGCTCCTTTTATTTCCCACTGCTTTAGTATAGTTCCCACTGCCATAGTTTTGTTCCCACTGCTATAGTTTTGTTCCCACTGTTATGGCAATCCCAAACACCCCTTTTCTATGAATTAATCCCAAACACCCCTGCTGCTATTTATCCCACTGTTTTAATTAACAAATACCCGTGGTTATTATTTTGGATGTAACTGGTTAAACAAAAACACCACCGAGACATTGAAGTCTCGGTTGTACACCACACCCACACACACCCTTTGGGTTGCGGCCGAAAATTCAACACCACCACCACCGAGACCTTGCTGTGGTCTCGGCTGGGTCGAACAGCCACACACCAAGAGCACTGGCTCTTGGTTTTCGTGATTCCACAACCCCAAAACCCACATGTTAAAATCTTGAAAATTCCATATGTTTCTTGATTAAAAACCTGACTGGGTTTGTGATAGATTTAAGGGAAAGGATAGGTGCTTACCGATTCTTAGATGTCTTATAGTTACGAGCAATGATCAAGATCTACTCGAAAAGGGATACCTCCATTTTCCCTCCCTGGTTTTTGTCTCAGCCGCCGCTATTCACACAGAAGAATGGGGAACCCTATTTTGTTTAACTGTGTTGACCAAAAGGGGAAAAATGGAGTAATCCCGTTTTGCGGTTTGACAATATGGCTGGGCTTCCAAGCCAATTTTTTTTCCTTTGTTTCAAACGGCCAACAACCCATCATTATACTATTTCGCGTTTCGTTTCGCTTTGATTAAAATTATATAACTTCCGTGTTCGTTTTTAAAACCCGTCATGTATTTTTTTACTAGGATAATTACGTACGTACTACTGAATATTTATTTCCTAAATTACAATAGATACGTGATACTTGGATAGTTTATAATTAATTATTATTCTGAATAATTAATAACATAATATTTTTAATTAAAACTGGGACTGCGTAATTACTGTTAACGTTTAATTATTTTTTGTATAATAATAATTAATACATACGTAATATTTTCTAAACCTTAATAATTGTATTCTGAATAGTTATTTGTTCTAGTATTTAAATAAACTGAGACTACGCGTATTTAATATTCCAGATTTTTAAATACGGGTTTTACAGTTTAACTGTTTCTCAAAGCGACCAATCTTGGATTGAAGCTCACTAACTGAAGACCTTCTAACCACATCTTACATTTTCTTTGTGAAATAATCCCTTAACTCATCATCCCAACACAGCTTCTCATCCACAGAAATTTGCGTACCCTTTTCACAGCACATATCTATATTTTTCTTCATTTTCTCCCATTCCACCGTTCTCTCAATTCCATTCTCATTACTTATACTTACAAACCTGTTATGAGAACTAGACTACACATCAGTGCTACTATCCTTCCTATTCGGCTTCCTAGTCTTCCTTATCTCAACATTAACACATCCATTACTATTCACATTGGCCTCCTTTTCTATATCCATGTGACTTACGCCCATGACATCAGAACCTACACCCTTATTAACAGCAACCCCGTTACCACCCTTCTTCACTTGAAACCTCTGCTCAACACCCTCCATATTAAACCTTTGATTCCCAACCCCTTTCCACCTCTGCCCATTCCACCTCTACCCATATTACCTCTTCCTCTGGCATTGTAGCCACCTCTGCTAGCACCCTCACCAAATTTATTGCGCTGCCCATAAGAACTAGTCCCTTCCATGACATTAGTTTTCCTATTACCCAATGTTCTCCAACCACTATCTTCATTTTGACCCACATCATCATCCTTATATTTCCCCTTGACCTCAACCTTTTTAGCTTTATCAGCCTCACTTATAACTCTTTTGGTACATTTCTTAAAATAATGTCCAAAGACCTTACAATGAGCACACCCCGGTGGTCTCCACGGGTACTCCACCCTCAAATCCATTGACTTACCAATACTTTTATAAGTCACTTAAATACTCTCTGGTAGCCCCCTCACAACATCAACTTCGACTTAGATCCTAGCAAAACTTGCCCTGCCATATGCCCTATCACACATGGATGTTGTAATACGATCCATCATGATAGGTGTACCAATACAACTGGCAATTCTACCAATCCCCTCTGTGTTCCAAGCCTCAAGTGGTACGTTCATTATCTTCACCCATAGTGGCACCCTAGTAGGTTCCAGCTTCAGCATACATAAACCCCGGTTCCCATTTCTGAACAAATAACGGTATACCATCAACTAACCAAGGCCCATTTTCTAAAACAAATTGCATACCTTCATCAGATTTAAACTTGAAAAAATATAAACCACAATCATTAGTGATAACCTCCCCAAAACCATAATTCCTCCACATTCTTCTCAAATGACCCATTATCTCTCTATAATTCATTTTTAATCCCACAAAGTAACCAACCAAAGTGATACCCCACTTCTTACTTCCTATTTCCACCACCGGATCCAAATCAGCACTAACTACTCCCTTTTTATTCATGTTAACAGGAAATAGTTTGAGCTTATCACTGTTACTCTCAACAAAACCTTGTACAACCTTTACAAAAGCACTTGATAAACTAGTATTCACCCCATCCTCCATAACAGTATCACCATTTGCAGCAGCTCCTACTTCTACATTCCCTTTTCCATTTACCTCATTTAAGCTAGGCCATTTCTCCATATTGTTAAAAGAAAAACTAGCATTAGCCTTACTACATACATCACTCACAACCTCACCCCTGTTGAGACTCCTAGGACTATCATCAATAACATTTCTGTTCAAAATCGGATTCTCAGCAACAGGAACAGGCATAGGGCCTAAAACATTAACATTATTACTATATCCAACCTCATTAACTATAGAACAAAACGCCACATTACTTTTCTTCCCATTAGGATCATTAATAATATGGCTTACCATTTCCTTCTCTAATGCAGCTTGGATTTCACCATCAGGAATAGATTCACTTACACTCAGAGAATCAACACTCCGACTTTCAGAGCAAGCCACAGATTCTCCATCCTTCCCATCCCCATAATCACTATCAGCTTCTAATTCCAACCCATCAATCTCCTTCCCCATAACATTCTTCTTAACTCCCTTCTTAAAACTGACATGAGATGGCTTCGACACCTGCTGAGCTTGCTTAATCACAGTACTAGACTCCTTAATACGACTTCTAGTACTCCTATTAGAACGAACTACCTCATCAGATCCCCTAGGAGGAACCTGTTCGGATTAGGATTAGGTGGATCTGGTTCCGTCATGACAATAGTGGAATATACTCAAAACAAAAAGATGAGTATACGATTCATAGTGATAATGAGTGGATAAAGTGAAAGGATAAAAAGAATGAATCGAAAATGAAATAGTGTATGTTTTAGTGTGTGTAACAGATAAACCCAGGAACAATAATACCAAAATAAAGTGAGACAATAGATTGTTATACGGCGGAATATTATATAAATATGTAGATCGTGAACAGTAGAATCAGATACAAAAAAAAATCAAAGATCCATTGGATGGATCAAATTTAGATGATAGTTTTCTTAATAAAATTTAAATGCAGTTTACATGATAACTGGACTAAAATGACCAAGATCAACATTAAAACCGAAACTGATTTGGTCTAAACATGGAGTCGAAGATCAAACCAAAATATTTAGTCTATAAACTTTACAGTTTTTACGTTTTTATTTTTTATAGTTTATAATTTTTGAACTATAAACTTTAAAGTCTCTCCACCGCAATTTTTTCCGGCAATTTTATTCACTTTATCAACAGGAGAATACATCTTTCCGCTTCATATTTTTCAAGTTTTACTACTTTTAACTTATCAAACTTTACATTTTCGATTCCGTTGTTTTTTATTTCACAAATTTATAACTCAGAGTAGGGACTTTTTCAAAAGAATGTTTCCTTAATAGAAAATATTCTCGTGATTTATTCATTTTTATTTTTATGTTTTTTTTTAAAAAATTTAAAAATTTCTTTATTTGGTAAAAGTTCTTAAAAAGTTTGATGAAGAAAAAAAGAAATAAAATTATAAATGTTAAATTTGTGAAAAAAACTTAAAAAAGAAAGAGATAATAAATACTAATAATAACTTAACGATTAAATTTTAAATAAATTAGATAGTATTTAGTGAAAATTACAAATTTTTATATTTTTTCATTAAGTTTAAAAAACTAACAAATACCATTTATACTTTATAATTAATAATATCAAATTACGAAATAATGAAATATTAAACACAAATCGTTTATATATATTATTATATTAAAATAAAATATTAAATTAAATTTTATTTATTTGTAATCTTATATATCATTTTTATTGATATCATTTTTATATATCATTTTACTAAGTTTGTTATTGATATCATTTTTATATATTATTATATTAAAATAAAATAATAAATTAAATTTGATTTATTTGTAATCTCATACATACACGAAATTTATAAATACTTATTGATTTAAGTTCATTTGAATACCAAACTTTATTTTGGATACCAAAGGACTAATCTCCATCCTCTATCTTAATCTTAATCCAATGGATAAGATTAAATCAAAAACTCATTTTCCACCTTTTTTTTCAAACATTAATATCTCTTAAACCGTTAATCGTTATGCGAAAAAAATATACCGTTACGACGAGCATTTAATTATCTTTCTACATATATGTTATATGATATACTTTCGACAAAAAAAAAATTTCGTTTTTTTTTCATTGTAAAAAATTATCATATATGATAATAAATATCATATATGATAGTAACACTAAGTATCATACATGATATAACTTATCATATATGATATAAACCAATATCATATATGGTTCAATAATAATTTGTAACCTAAGATTGATATCATATATGATAAAACATTATTATCATATATGATATTTTACGCAAATTTTAAAAAACGAAAAAAAGACGAATTTTTTCTTTTCTTTAAAAGTATATCATAATGCATATCTGTAGAAAGCTTATTAAATGCTCGTCGCGATGATATATTTTTTTTCGTTTAACCCTTAACGGTTTAAGAAATATTTAAATTATAAGAATAAGTGAAATAATAAAATACTTTTAATCTTATCCATTAGATGAGATGAAAATGGATGGTGAGGATGAGTCTCTTGGTATCTAAGATTAATATGGTATCCAAAATAACTTTACTCTTAGTTATTTTATAAAAAAAATAAAAAATCAGGGATCTAGTATCACACACATTTGGTAGGTTTGACACGTGGGTAAAATGTCTTAGAAAAATGTCATCATCATCGTCATTAACAAGACCACTAAACATTGTTTTTATCGAACACAAAAACAACATTAATAATCACAACCTTAAATCACCGCCACCACCTTCACCTTAAAAAAACACAAACACAAACACACACAAACAGTAGGTTAAGGTTAAGATTGGTGATCTGTAGCCATTAATCATGTCTGCACTATCAAATTCATTGCTGTTACCAAACCATTCATCATCATCATATGGTATTATTTAACTTTTTATTCTTCATTTTCGTGCATTTTGATTTTTTATTTATTTATTTATTTGAGTTTGTAAACCTACTAGACGTGTATCCGCGCATAGCGGCTAGCGGCAGATAGTTAACGATATACTAATGAACCCGCTGACTAATACACTTGTTTCCTATTTCTATCATTTTGTTTTATTTTATTTATTTATTATAGCATTTTCTCTTGCTTTTTCATAGAATGATAGTCTTACCTTTTAGCTAATTAATTTAAGGGTTTTTTAAAATTTGTAATTATAAATTCAAGAAAGGGTAATATAGTAAACTTGATCAAATTATGTACTTTGAGTTTGTAAACCCCAACATTTTATGATACTAGACGTGTATCCGCGCATAGCCGCTAGCTACAAATAATTAACGATATACTAATGGACCTACACTTGTTTCCTATTTCTATCATTTTGTTTAATTTTAATACGGACATTTTTAACATTTTTGATACACCACCGTTTGTTGCCGGACCAAAAAAGTACATTTATTTATTATAGCATTTTCTCTTGGTTTTTGACATAATTACAGTTTTACCCTTAGCTAATTAATTTAAGGCTTCTTTAAATTTTATAATTATAATTTCAAGAAAGGGTAATATAGTAAACTTGATCAAATTTTCTTTTCCATTATTAGTAATGGACGATTACATTGGGACATCCCAAAAAGGATATGTGGACAATAATATTGGGACGGAGTGAGTAGTAAAGAAGTATATGGGTAGGAAATGATTCTAAGGGGGTGTTTGGATGTGAGTCTTATGTTATGTAAGTTTTGGGGTGGTGTTTGGCATTCATATTTGAAATACAAATGTAAAAATGTGCCTTAAAACATCGTTAGGATGGGTAGGAAAATGTATTTGATTGTTTCATTTCTAGTTTATTCGAAAGAGGTTGGGTATAGTTAATAGTGCTAATTGTGTGAAATCGTATCTTGCTTGTCACTTTTTTGAGCTGCATGTAGCATCGTTTCAATCGGACTACTTTATTTAATAACTAACGTTTTAAATTCCAACTATTATGTGTATCGATTCCCGAAAAATACATCAATCGATCCACAGAATAATCAAAATTTAAAAAGTTAGTTATTAAATAAAGTAGTCCAATTTAAACGATGCTATATACATCTCAAAAAAGTGACAAGCAAGATACATTTATCCACAATTATCCCTAGTTAGTAACCTGGTGGTCTCAATAAGTGCAGAACGGCCACATAATACCTGTTTAGGCAGCTTAAATCATAGCTAAGAAGGGCGCGGCTATCCCTGGGTAACATAACATAGGAATCCCTCTTTAGCCTTTACCTGTTGACTATTCTTAGATAGTGTTTGTTTTTCAGCTTAGTTACTTTCAACCTTATGAGGTTATTTTGCAGTTTTAATAATAAGCTCATAATTCAGAAAAACGGATTTAAACTAACCTCATAAGTGTTAAAATAAGCTGAAAAGCAAACACTAAACTGATTTTGACTATATGGTTATTTGCTAAAATATATGTTTAGGACTACATGATCTCATTATTTAGGTTCCATTTTGCTTGTAGTTATATGCAGATCCAAATACCCCCGTTGTGTATATCACAATCTGTTTATAATGCACGTCTAAGACACCCCTTGTTAAAGAGCTATGTCTTTTTACTACTTGATTACGTGATTAGTAACATCATAAACAACAACTACATTCTTAGAGAGTTAGATGGTGTTTGGGAGAGATAATATGATTATTGCGTTTACAAAATATGTTTACAAAACTAGTGTGGTAAACCATCAGAAAAAATGATTATCTGCGTCTTCCAGGAGAGAAAATGCAGACACGTTATTTGTTTTGCAAAATCCGAGACACCCCTTAGGTAGCTAGATATTCAGTTTTAGGAATTACCCTTCTGACGATAATCCTTTTTGTAACTTGTGCAATGATGTTGTGGTAGGTTCCTCTCTCAAGTCACTTGACCCGAGCTCAAAGTTGTCTGCACAAAGTCGTGTTGGTAATGCACAATTCCGCACATCTAAAAGGACGCTGTCTATTCATGCACGATACAGGTAATTGTCACTTCACTTGATGATTTTGAGTTTTTCACTCCTGTAGTAAGTCCTGAAAGTATTAGTCGAGTCTTAGGTGGTCGGAGCGGAACATAGGAGCTACCTTATTCTTTTGTCATACTCCCGTAGAAAATTTATCTGAGCTGCTTGTTAGCTTATTATAATTGTCATATGAACTGAAAGTAAGCTTAGGCGCTAGCCAAACATCTGAAACTATGGGGAAGACCAAAAAGAAGCTTTTAGCAAAAGTCATAAGCTTTCTGAATAAGTTAGCACATAATGCCCCATATATAGAATGGATATTCGGCCAACTTTTTGGGACAATGAAGTACTATTATATCGTTAGTTTGTGACCATGTTTCTGTAATCCATAATATCTGATCACGACTGTTACAATTTTGGATCGTGAGTTGGTTCTGCACGACCTTCTGTATACCATAAAACTTATCTGAGCTGCTTGTTAGCTTATTATATTTGTCATATGAACTGAAAGTAAGCTTATGCGCTAGCCAAACATCTGAAACAATGGGGAAGACCAAAAAGAAGCTTTTGGCAAAAGCCATAAGCTTTCTGAATAAGCTAGCGCATAATGTATAGAATGGATATTGGGCCAACTTTTTGGGACAATGAAGTACTATTATAGCGTTAGTTTGTGACCTTGTTTCTGTATACCATAATATCTGATCACGACTGTTACAATTTTGGAACCTGAGTTGGTTCTGCACGATCTTCTGTATGCCATAAAACTTATCTGAGCTGCTTGTTAGCTTATTATGGAACCTGTAAGAAGATTCTTCCAATGTGTATGATTATTTTTCGCTTATCATAATTATTGGTATAATAATTTCCAGTGATGATGAAAGATCGAGCCATGGGAGTTCCTTTGTCGGTGGCTTTGTTCTTGGAGGACTAATCATTGGCACACTTGGTTGTGTGTATGCACCTCAGGTTCGATTAGTGAACATCAATTATTAAAAAAGGTCATCGGCATACTTTTCCTAATTGAATAAAGTTATCATTTTAATTGTTATCAGATAAGCAAGGCATTGTCAGGAACCGATAAAAAGGAGTTGTTGAAGAAGTTGCCCACTTTTATTTATGACGAAGAGAAAGCTTTGGAGGTAAAAGCTATTTTCGTTTTACATATTTTACGAGTCTTTAGTTTCTTTCTTAGTTAAGTATAGATAGCGATTTTGACCAAAACATTACGTTTGACCAGAACCCTTTTGGACCCACACGAAATTGGCCTACTTTGACCTTTTGTCTAATCAAAGGGGTGATTAGTGCTAATTTTAAGTAGTTATTACAACTTCAAATGACCAAAATCGCATAATCAAATAATTATTTTTTGGAAAATCGGATAACTGGTTAAATTTTGCTAAAGATACGCAAGTAGTCTTTCATTCACCAAAATTTAATTATTAACAAGTCCCGTGTTTCATTTGAAATAATGTTTTCCCCTTTTTTAAGTACTAAACTTATTGAATGTCAACTCTTCTTCAGAAAACACGCAAAAAACTTACTGAAAAGATAGCACAGCTGAACGATGCTATAGACGATGTATCACTACAGCTGAAATCAGACGACGAGGAGACAAACACGACGAATGGTGCAGTTGTTCCTGAAAAGACCGAATCGATTGCATGAAAACATTTCACGCCATCATCAGTCATTGATGATCTTCCATACCAGTATGCAAGATTCTTTCTAAAAAAAAGTCCGTTTTATCTTCTCTTTGCTGTTCTTGACTTTGAAACATATCTGAATATATGTATTTGCGCTGCACATTATGAAAACAATGTTATACATGTAATGTTTTGAGTGTTTGTTTTGTTAATTAAGGCCGGTCAGCAAAAGTTAGAAATGATTGAACCCTGGACTGCCATAGGGATACATTTCTGCCAAACCCGACAATGTTTTGAACCTGATGCGCGTAAGAGTTGTACAGTACAGGTTTGGTATGCTTGTCATTATCGTCGTTTGTATTGGTCGTATTAACGGGGTCCGCCTTTGATACACGTGGATGCCAAGTGGATATGATATCTGCTTTGTCAAATATTTTGTGGTAAGTTGCCTTTCAACCTTGCAAAAGAATCATTTTATCTTATCCGTCTGAAATCCATATACCAATATTTATGTGACGGTATAAATGTGTAATTTTGATTCGGTAGTGAACCAACTAATATCGTGCCTACGATTAACGTATTGCGAAAGTTTGGTTGACTCGACAAACATACAGTGGTTTTTGGAACCTGGTAAGCGAGCCTTAAAAGCCTCTCGTTTGTCACTCCGCCAAGACCACATTGTTCTTCTTATACGCTTCTAAATAACGCCATGTACATTTTTGTTGTTGTAGTTTGAATCGAATCGAAGCCTACAAACTTGAGAACTATGAGCCAATGAGTTCTGAGTACGTACGAATTGCTTGCAAATGTTAAAATCTTTACTTAAATCAGTAATACTAGTATAATTATATGAGCAGACTATGTGCTAAGCGTTTTTGCAGTAATTTGCAATGAGTGAAGATGTCAATGTGAGCGACAATGGCATTTGAATACTGAGCTTGCATTTTGGTGACAAGCGTGTGTAGTAACACAACGTTGATCGTATAACTTTGCAATGTTTTGGGGGTAAGCACCCGAGTGGCGAGTGGCCCCGTGTTATGAACCAGAAGCTTTCAAGAATGTGATCACGACATGTGTATAATGGTGTGTAAGATCAACCGGTTCAATCATTCAAGCGACTGGAGAAAAGAAAAATTGCAGAATAACGCAACCCAACCTTACCCTGATTCCTGATTCCGGTTTCAGGCATCAAAGCCACAACTTGATCGAAAGATTGGGAGTAAATTGCACTAGCAATATCATTTTGGCCTATATGGCACTATTATTAACCGCCGAGGTCAAGTTTTATAAATCCTATGGTCTGTCAAAATCCAGTAGACTAAATATGCTATTCGCGCAACAAGAAAGTTACTTACAGGTAACAAGTAGTATGACTACTGACTATATATACTAGTTTTCAACTCTAACTTATTTGAATTTGTAAAAGCTCACATTTCCGCCGTATAAGAAGCTTATGGATTAAGAAAAAAGCTATAACCTTAAGTTGATAAGCTCAACAAGTGAGCTTATGATCTTTTCGAATAAGTTAAAACACTACTGTACTATTTAAGAATAAGATGCAAAAAAGGTGATAGAAATTTGAAAGGTGGATATGAAAAACATGATCTTATCATCTATTTCTCCCGCCACTCATTTCATAACCTTATTCTCAACCCCATAATCATATGTATGTACCAGACAGAATTTCAAACAATAAGATCATAAGTATATAAAAACTAACAAGCCAATAGTCCTCTAAGTCTCTAGCTTAAGCTTATCTATCAACCATGGCTTCCAATGCAGCTTTGGCTTCCACTAGAATCCCTACCATCACTAGACTTCCTTCCAAGTCCTCTAACTCGACCGCTTTCCCGTCCCAATGCTCTACCAAGGTTTAGTTTCGCTATTGATCTCGATATTCTATATGCTTTAGTATACAAACTACTCGCTTCGTCCCAAAATTATTGTCCATTCGTATATATATGTTGTACAATATATGTCTCTGTGTACTTTTTTGTTTCGGCTTATATAGCGGGCTTATAGCTTATTTGATTTTCGGTTTAGCTTATTTTGGAACTTTTAGGCTTATATAAACTTATTTTGACACGATAAGCTTATATAAGCCGAAAAGTTTCAAAATAAGCCAAAAAAGTGGGCTTATGAGACATAAGCCGAAAAGGCGAAAACCAAATAAGTCATAAGCCCGCTATATAATCCGAAAACTAAATAATCAAATTTAGATAAAAATTTGATACTGTGATTATGCTTAGACAGAAATTTGTGCTATTTGTTTCTTGTATGTGGACGATTATATTTTGAGACAAAGGGAGTACTAGATTAATGATGGCATAGGTAGTTATGTCGGATATGGTGTTCGCTTACGAATGTTGAGTTGGGTACTGATTTTGGTTGGTTTGCAGAGATCAGAAGTGGCGGAATTCAATGGGCTGCGATCAGGTGGGAGCGTGACATACGCCAAGTATGTTAAGGACTCATCGTTCTTCGATGTTGTGTCTGCTCAGTTTACCCCCAAGGTTTTTTTTTCCTTTTCGCACTTGTATCATTGGATGTCTATTAGTGTTTGTATTCTTATGTTTATATGCTGTATAATTTTACGCATATTTAGTCACGTTAAGCACTTTTTAGGTGTTTACGTTAATGTGAAAGTATCATGTAAATCTGAATTAAGATAATTCATTATGAATCAGGCTGCAGTATCATCAGGCGTTGTTAAGGTTGAGACCGTGGCTAAACTGAAGGTAGCAATCAATGGTTTCGGACGTATTGGTCGCAACTTTCTTCGATGCTGGCACGGACGTGAAAACTCCCCACTTGAGGTTGTGGTTGTCAACGACAGCGGTGGTGTCAAGAATGTAAGTAATGTTAACACAAAAGGGCCGATATATGTTCATCATATACAGTAGCATGATTCCAAGTTTCACCGACTTTTTGTACGTACGTGTAGGCTTCTCACTTGCTCAAGTACGACTCTATGTTGGGTACCTTCAATGCCGAAGTTAAGATTGTTGACAACGAGACAATCAGTGTAGATGGAAAGCTAATCAAGGTTGTTTCTAGCCGTGATCCTCTCAAGCTTCCATGGGCTGAAATGGGCATCGACATTGTTATTGAGGTATCTCTTTTTTATTTATAGAATTTCATGGTTTTTGTAGATGAAAACAAAGTTTACGAACGTGATTAGTATTAGGCAATTTGCGCATAAAAGTATGGAGTATAATTTGTTAGCGGTATAATAAGTAAAAAGTAGCGAAGCTATAGGTGGCAAGTAGGCGAGTAAAGGACTAAACAACTTAAAGTCAAAATGAGAAGTAACTTTTTTATTCGGGTCGATATGCATCGAGTTGGGTTGAGTAGCAGGCCGGATTTAAAACAAGCCGCTTTGACCACGCAGCAGTTTTTCGGCTGGCAATAATTAGCTTGATCTATACTTTATAAACAGTTCGCCCTTTAGTTCTTTGTACCTTTTAGCTAGATTTTAAGCTCTCTTCATGATTAACCTTTTATCATATGAATACTTGATGATGGATACATGTGACGAGTAGGGAACTGGAGTGTTCGTTGACGGGCCAGGTGCAGGCAAGCACATCCAAGCCGGTGCTAAGAAAGTTATCATCACTGCACCAGCAAAAGGTGCTGATATTCCAACATATGTTGTTGGTGTTAACGAGAAGGACTACGACCATGACGTTGCCAACATTGTTAGGTTGGTTTCTGCGCAACTTTTTTATCGAACTTTACATACTTCATTCCCAATCTAACCTTTTTTAATACTGCTGTCTTTCAGCAATGCTTCTTGCACCACTAACTGCTTGGCCCCTTTCGCAAAGGTCTTGGATGAGGAATTTGGTACGTATATACTTGATGCACCGGCTGTTTTGTCCTTTGTCGATCTATGAAAAGACTTGCATTTCAAAACACGTTATGCATATATGTAGACCTATCCGAATGTAAAAGCTAAACTTGTTTGACTTGCATGTAGGTATCGTGAAGGGAACCATGACTACCACTCACTCCTACACTGGTGACCAGGTGCGGGTTTTAATGTTTGTCAAATGTCAAAAGACTAATTTCT
The DNA here is from genome assembly GCA_025667525.1 of Glebionis coronaria. Lineage (NCBI taxonomy): Eukaryota > Viridiplantae > Streptophyta > Magnoliopsida > Asterales > Asteraceae > Glebionis > Glebionis coronaria. The sequence goes on from CM046875.1 coordinate 18,245,558, forward strand.
TTGAGACTGCGTCTTAACTAACTTACGCAATACACAGAGGCTATTGGACGCTTCCCACAGGGATTTAAGGAGAGCTAGAGCTGCAGCATTGAACATTGTCCCAACAAGCACCGGTGCAGCCAAGGCCGTGTCATTGGTCCTACCCCAACTCAAGGGAAAGCTCAATGGTATCGCGCTTCGTGTCCCCACCCCTAATGTCTCAGTAGTTGACCTTGTGGTCAATGTTGCTAAAAAGGGACTTACCGCTGAGGACGTAAATTCTGCTTTTAGGAAAGCCGCTGATGGGCCAATGAACGGTATCTTGGCCGTCTGTGATGAGCCACTTGTGTCAGTTGACTTTAGGTGTTCTGATGTTTCGACAACTATTGACTCGTCCTTGACCATGGTTATGGGTGATGATATGGTTAAGGTTGTTGCGTGGTACGACAATGAATGGGGATACAGGTATGCACTAATGATTCTTTTAAAATGACCCATTTGATCAAACTGACGTTTTTTTCCACTCGTATAAGGAATTTTGGTTCTTAAACAAGCTTATATCTGTTACAGCCAACGTGTGGTCGACTTGGCACATCTAGTTGCTGCGAAATGGCCAGGGGTTGCCGTGGCAGGAAGTGGAGATCCATTAGAGGACTTTTGCAAGACAAACCCTGCTGAAGAAGAGTGCAAAGTTTACGAAGCTTGATTCTTTTGTTTCATAATATATTTTCTTTACTCGAGAGAATATCGTCGTTGTGCAACGTCATGATGATTTATTTTGTAAGATTAACATTTGAACAACCATGAAATTTTTACTGCACATTTTAGTTTCGTGGTGAGAACCGTCATTGTTATATACATATCTCGATAAATATAATAATTCTCATCTTATTTTCATTGAATGTATTTTTCCGACTGTTGTTACGCACAGTTAAAACCATTCTCGTTGTATTTGGTTAGACTTTTCTAACACGACAGACGTGGCAAAACTAGTGACATTACGTGCAGTTAAGTATGTTCTCGGTCCCGTTATCTAACAAGAAAGAGATATATATTCTCTCGGGGACAAAGTCGCGCACTTGAACCCTTGATACTGCTATATCAGAAACCATTTAGTTCTACAGCTCTGCAAGTTCTTTGAAGATAGTCACCGAGGGGTATAAGACATGGACGGAACCAGGGTGGGTCCCGGGACACCAATGGATTTTTGTTGCGTAGTATTAAATTTGTTAAAAAACTTTGATGTTTGTTAGATTTGTGCTACATGTACCTGGTCCCTAAAAACGTTGTTTGTAGCATTGTACGATTTATTCTAAGTGCACCTGGTCATTTTGTCTCCTGATTCCGTCCCTGATAATAGAGTCGTAGATTGAGTCGGGCAAACCGCAAACTCGACTTGACTCTAAACCCTGGGAGACCTCGACTCGAGATGTATATATTTTCTCGGGGACAAAGTCGCGCACTTGAACCCTTGATACTGGTAATACTGCTATATCAGAAACCATTTAGTTCTACAACTCTGCAAGTTCTTTGAAGATAGTCACCAAGGGGTATAATAGAGTCGTAGATTGAGTCGGGCAAAGCGCGAACTCGACTTGACTCTAAACACTGGGAGACCTCGACTCGAGCTTTATCAAGCCTTAATTTCGAAGGTTGAACTGACCTCATTGTTTGCGGGTGTTAGTCGAGTCGGGTTGATCATATAATTTTTCGAAGCATTTTTTATTTATACAATCATATAACATGTGTGATGATTAATTCTCTCTCTTAATTAGGGTTGAGCACGACAGACTTAAAACCGAACCGGACCGGAAAATTGGAGCGGACCGAACTATTTCGGTCCGGGGTTTTGGACCAATACGGTCCTCGGTCCGGTCGGTCGGTCCGGTCCAGTCCGGTCCGGTTCGGTCGGTCCGGTCCGATCCGGTTCGATCTTACTAAAATCTAATAGATTATGCCTAATAGGACCGGACCGGACCGAGGACCGAACCGGACTGGACCAACCCGAACCGGACCAGACTATTTCGGTCCGGTCTCGGTCCGGGGTTTCGGACCATTTCCTCGGTCCGATCCGGTCTCGGACCGATGCTCAGCCCTACTCTTAATCTACTTTCATCGAAACATTGATTTGTCACAAATACCGGTGTTAGTCGGTTAATCATGTTAAGGTCAATTCGAGTCGGGTCAAGGCTAAAATAACCAATGTTTTAAAAACGGGTTGACGCGGCCGGATGTGTCCGGATTTTTTTTTATCTGAGAACCGGATTGAACCGCCGGTTTTTCGTTGACCCGGTTTGATAAACCCGGTCGGGTCACAAATTTTTATTAAAAAAAATTTAAAAACTCTTTTTTCATAAACATTTTTAAGTTTTAAGGATAAATTAAAATAATAGTAGTTAATTTTAGTTAAAATAAAGTCAAAACTAACTTAAAACATAAACTAAAATTGTTTTTGTTATAATTTATTATATATTATAATAATAAATTAATTATTTTTCATACATTTGCTATAATGTTGTAAATGTAAAACTAAAAACCATGAGTAAAGAATACATATTTTTCATCGGTTTAGTTGAACGGGAGATAAATTATTGGATGATACAATACTATATATTAAATATAGACATATATATAGAACCGGGTTGACCTGACGATTCAACCGGTTAAACAGGTTGACCCGTAAACCAGCCAATAGACCGGGTCTACTAAAAACCGGGTTTTAAAAAATTGAAAATAACATTCCCGAACCCAACCGTGTTTGACCTCAGGTCAATCCGATTCGTGTTCACTCGTAAGATTCGGGTCAACATGAATATAGTAAAATACACATATTCGTTCTAGTTTAAATATATCATTCGTGAATAAAAAATATTAAAAAGTAAGAAATTATCTTATTCGTGTCTAACGGGTCAATTCAAACACAAATTAACCGTACACTTTTAACCTGATATCCGATTCTATTCAATACTTACTACTCAAGTTAACTCGAATAAATTTTTTGACTCGAGTAACTCGAATCAAATAAACTCAATCGATCGGTTCGGATCGAGTAGTGTTGTTTTATAGCTACACGTATAAAGATTTGTAAAAAATGTAAAATAAAAAATATCATTTTCTACTTTTATTATTTACACAATCATATAACATGTGTCATCCACTAATTTTATCTCTTTTAATTTAGTTTTATTAAAAATTTTACTTGTCACTATTACAAGTGTTAATCGAGTCGAGTTAATCATGTTAGAGTTAGTTTGAGTCGTGTCATGGCTAAAATAACATTCCCGAACCCAACCATGTTTGAGCTCAAGTCAATTCGATTTACGTTCACTCAAGTCAAATCAATTCAGGTTCAGATCGACGTAAATATAAGTATCATTTGCGAAAAGAATATATTAAAAAGTTAAAAAGTATTTTACTCGTTTTTAACTGGTCAATTCAAACACAAATTAACTATATATTTTTAACCTAATACTCGATTCTTCTGGATAATTTTTTTTTACTCATATAACTCGAATCGAATAAATTTAACCGTGTCCGCACCGGATCGAGTCTAGTAGTATTTTTTATATTTCACAATTATACACGCAGAAGTGGACCCATAATTTGTAATAGGGTCTTACACAATTTCTTTTTATAATCATTAATATTAAAGTTACTCTACATTAAGTAAAAATGAGTGTTGCACGTAAAAAAAAGACATGTTTTTAAAAAAGTTATCTTTCGTGACCTAAATACAAATGTAACTCGTGGCACACTCAGCTCCCATATGACAACCTGTATATAGGCCTGAGCATCGATCCAAGACCGGACCGGACCGAACCGGCCCCGTTTTTTCATTTTTATGATATTTTCAACTTTAGAGCATATATTAACTCATATTTCCTTTTCTATTGTTTCAATTGTAATTACAATTCATTCGATAAGCTTATTGGGCAATCAAATTAGAAAACCATGGTCGTATTCATACGATTTTGCACTTCTCGACAAATATAATCTGTTTCGTTCGGTCCAGGTTGATCCGGTCCGGTCCAGTCTTATTAAATATAATCGACAATATTTTAATAAGACCGAACCGGACCAGACCGATTATTGAATTCGTCCAAAATTTCGGATCGAAGACCGAACCGAAATTATTCAGTATGATTCGATCCACTCCAGTCCAATTCGATTTCCCGATTTTAATCGATTTTAAGTCTGCCGTGCTCAGCCCTAACTGTGTACACGTATGAAGATTCTTAAAAAAAAGTAAGAATACAAAATCATTTTCAATTACTTTATTGTATCCCAAAAACAAATCTTAGCCGCAATAACTCAAACACAAACCCACACATCATCCGCCACGTGTCCTGCCTATTCACACCTTTCTCTTAACGGCAACCGTTAACTAACCCACAATCAATACTAACAGATATTTAACGGCTGTTAAATAATCCAACGACTGGGATTGTTTTTTAGTTGAGGTACATATAAAACAATCATGGGTTAAGTCAACTACCAGTTAGTGTTTGACACGTGTTCCCGCCTTACTTTTGGATATGGGTAAATGCAAATATGGTCCTTCTAAATTGGATGATATTTAGAAGTAACCCAATAGTATAACTATCACTCCGTGTGCATCGGTGGTAAAGCTGCAAACGAACTGAACGTTCATCGAACATTTCATAAACTGTTCGGTAAAAATATCGTTTAATTATTAAATGAACAGAAATGAACAAAACTTTACGTTCGTTTAGTTAAATGAACGAACACGAACAAAAGTCATGTTCGTTCGTTTATGTTCGTGAACGTCTGATTATACGTTCGTTTATGTTCATTTATTTGTTTATGTTCGTATATCATGTCTTTTAATTGTATCATTTTAAAACTGACATGTTTAAACAAAATAACACTTATAAAGCAAGATGTTATGCATATTTTGATAAATTTGATGCTTTTATTTTCATTCATTTACTTTCGATCGTTTAAGTTCGTTTAGTTTCTTAATGAACAAACATAAACGAACATGAACAATTTATTTTCTTAATAAACGAACATGAACAATTTATTTCGTTCGTTTAAGCGTCCGTGTTCGTTTATTTGTCCGGTATAAATGAACGGACATGAACAGAGCTTCATTCGTGTTCGTCCGGTTCTTTTACAGCCCTAATCGGTGGATACATGAGGAGGACCGGGTGTGTCCAGTTTTTTTTAGCGAAAAAATTGTAATATAAATTTTTTCGCAACATTTGAGTATTTCTTTAATTTGTTTCTCACGATTAATATGTAGTATGATTTCTAAAAATGAGTATTAAAGTTGGGATAATTTCATATATACCCAATGAAACTTCATAAATTACATATTTCCCCAAAATACAAGTTTTTAATGCATAATGTACAATGCAAATAAAGCATGTTTTGGGGATATATGTAATTTATGATGTTTTGGTGGGGATATATGTAAAAGCCCCATTAAAGTTTGTCTTTTAAATATAAGATTCTGACTTCATTCTTGCCTATGTGTCTTTGTGTGTGTGTCAACTAACCTATCACAAAGACTTAACCCAATGCAATAATAACTTGTTCTATTAAAAAACTTAGGAGGTGCGTTTGTTCACTCATGTCATTTATAAATAAGTTTATTAAAAAGATTTTGTGAATAAAAAGATTACGCGTTTGAGTCTCGGCTACTCACTTCATCTGGTTCTCCTTTGAGCCTCGAGAGCTATCAGGATTCTTATTTATGAGATGAACAATAACTGATATCAAAAGAAACTCAGCTCAAAATGTTTCCGTCCATCTACATCTTTTTTTTACACATGATTCAAATGTTACAATTCATTACACAAGGACCAAACATAGAAAACTAGAAAACATAAGGACCTCAAAACTCAAAGTTGACAAAAAAAAACATGACAAAGAATCCAACATAAAAACACACAAGTACAACAACATCTCCATTTTCATCTCTTTCTCTCTCTAAAAAAAACACAGCTCTCTCTCTCTAAAAATCTCAACAATTTCTATTTCAAGAAGTTGTTTTTAAGGTGACAACAACCTCTTTCATTAAAAGGGTATCCAAAAACATCATTTCTTCTTTATTTTGACCCATTTTAACCCATTTTTTTATAATAATTTATATATTTATATCCATCATAGGATCTCAAAGTTTTGATTTTGATCATATGGGTATGATTAATTTGATGTTATGTTAAGATATGCAGCTTGGTGTTTGATCATTTATTGTTAAGCTTTGTTGGTGTAAAGATTTAGGTTTATTTGTGGATTATATTGTATTGGGTGCGAATTCGGATATCGAAAAGTTAGTACTTTTTGGGGGATTATTGGAAAAAGAGGGCCAAGACTGTATTTTTCGCGAATTTTTATATTGAAAAATTAGTACTTTTTGGGGGTTAGGTGATCTTAAAGGGTTTTGATCTTTTATGCGTAAGGAAATATGGCTGCGAGTGCTGAATTTTCGCGGGGTTATGTGATATTGGAAGGTGGTTTGAGTAAAGATAATGTGAGTGTTGGGGAAGATGAGGTATTGCAGAAACAAATGGGGGCTAGGAAGCCTCCAAGGCATTTGTCGGGTGTGAGACATAGTATGAGTAGTGCCACGCTGATACCGCTCTCGAATCCGGTATAATTCAACTTTTTTTAATGATTGATAGCTTGTTATCTCGCTTAAAGTTTGTTGCTTGTTTTATAGGGTTTAGTTTAGAATATCTTGTGCAAGATATTTTTGATGTTGTATGATTTAAAGCGATTCCATGTTGCTTTTCCTTACATGTTACATCCCGTATGGTCGCTACTATAATTGCACCTTATCAAGTACTACATAAATATAATAAATGATTTTCCTCTAGAATAACTAGGAGGTGTTTGGGATTGCATAACAAAAATAAGCCACAATAAGCTTCTTATTTAAACACATGCCCGTTTGCCTTTGTTCTTGGTTTTACTTGGTGAAATAGCACCATGATGCTTAAAATACGGCATTAGTGTTGCAATTGTTGGTTTGGTTTTAACACTCGTCTGTTTTTTCAAATTATAAGTGTTAGAACCAAATAGACGTGGGTTGAAATGTCCTGTTCCAACGTCTTATTGCACATTTATTTTCTTAAACTTGTTTTCACATTGATGAATGGATGCTAGCTTCCTTATAAAGTAATAGATATACTTTATGTGCAAGTTAGGACTTCGTATACATATATCCACATTTTGGTACACGATACATATTTGTATAATCCTAGATTATCTGATTAATAAAGAAAGGCTATAATAAGATGGAAAATTCAGCAAAAGAATGATCAACCGAAAATCAAATCTTCTTATTTAATGCATTTTAAAGACACTGCATCTAACTTCTCACCGAACTTTGTTAGGACTTTGGATTAGGGAATATTTCGGTGAAGCCCATGACTGATGGGAAAACTGATTTTTTGCCGGTGATCCGATCAGGAAGTTGTGCCGAGAAAGGACCGAAGCAATATATGGAGGACGAACATATATGTATAGACAACCTTCTTGAATTTATAGATGGAACCGAATGTTTACCTTCTCCTGGAGCTTTTTATGGGGTATGCCCTCCACTTTGCCTTCTTTTTTTCCTAACGGGCTGTTTAAATTTGCGAAAGTTTGATTACAAATATGTAAGGAATTTATCACATTAACAGGTTTTTGATGGGCATGGTGGTACGGATGCTGCAACTTATGTTAGACAGAACATATTAAAGTTCATTCTTGAGGACTCCCAGTTCCCGGTTTGCTTAGAGAAAGCGATTCAGAATGCATTTGTGAGAGCAGATCATGCATTTGCTGACAACACATCTCTTGACATCTCGTCAGGAACCACGGCGTTGACTGCTCTTGTAATTGGAAGGTATGTGAAACAACTTTTGGTTTTGGGCTTTTATAGTTACCTTAGAATCACGGGGTTAGCTAGAGGTGGCAAAATGGGCGGATTGGGTAACATGTCAAATAGGGTTTGTCTTTAGAATGGTTTGGGTCAAGATTGGTCTTACTTGCGGACATCTATTTTTTCATCTTGTTCCCTCTTTACAAGTAAAAACACAATTTGGCCGACTTTTAAGTCATCTGAACTATTTCCGAGCTGAACTATTTCCGATCTTAGCTAATTTGATCAAGTTACCCTTTAGGAGGAATACGCCATAAGTCCATAACCAACTCGGCCCATTTTTTGTATAGGGCGAAAATAAATTGCCACCTCTAATTATAAGGATGATGTTTTTGTATAGAGTCTAAGATTGTTAGCAACCAGTAGATTAAGGTTATGCCTTTGTGATCTTCCATCACAGGTTCGAGTCACGGGGATTATGGATGGAAGTTCTTAACTTTCATGGTCGAGTTCAAATGGCGAGAGCAGTCTGAACTTTGACTTTTTAAAAGTTGACCATATATCTAAGATAGGTCGAGTTTAATTGGCAAAATTATACCTCAAAAGTATTCATACTTAGTTTATGATTAACATTATCTTGTAATGGTGAGTAATTGTATCCTTTGTTTCCTACAGAACGGTGGTAGTTGCAAACGCTGGCGATTGTCGGGCAGTATTGGGTAAACGAGGTAAAGCATTTGAACTATCTAATGACCACAAACCAAACTGTCCATCCGAAAAACAAAGAATAGAACACCTTGGTGGGGTCATCTACGACGGCTACTTAAATGGTCAATTATCAGTATCTCGAGCCCTAGGAGATTGGCACATGAAAGGTCCAAAAGGGTCCACTTACCCGTTAAGCGCAGAGCCAGAGCTGCAACAAGTTTTACTAACCGAAGACGACGAGTTTCTTATCATAGGATGTGACGGTCTTTGGGATGTAATGAGTAGCCAATGTGCGGTTTCTATAACCAGAAGAGAATTAATGGCTCATAACGATCCAGAAAGATGCTCAAGAGAGTTGGTCCGTGAGGCTTTGAAAAGGAACACGTGTGATAACCTAACAGTTATAGTCATTTGTTTCTCGGTTGATCCTCCTTTGAGGATTGAAGTACCACAGTCACGAGTTAGGAGGAGTATATCGGCAGAAGGGCTTAATTTTCTTAAAGGCGTATTGGATGGTAACTCGTGAACACAACGCGGTCTGTATTTTTTCGGCTATCATTTTTTTCTACATTCATGTACATTGTTGTTGTATGGAAGGATAGTAGGACTCATGACTGTTAACCCATTGTTAATATTCCATGGTTTGCACTGAATTTACATTAATAGTTTTGTTCATTGTTTTGATCACGAGGCGTTCGTACCCGTGCGATGCACCGGGACTGAGTTATATGAACCATAGGCATGGTTAATTTAATCGAATTCACATATTATTTTACACATTTTTTTAATGCACACGTCAAATTTTTTAGTTTACACATCAAATTTAGGCTATGTTTGGCGCGTAAGTTTATCAGAGCTTATCGTAGCATGAGCTTATTGTTTTGTTAAAATAAGCTACAATTAAAAATAAGTCTCGTTTGGTTGACAGAACTTGAGGAGCTTGTTAAAAAAAAATAAGCTCCTAAATAACATGCTAGTTAAAGTAGCATGTAAAAATAAGCTCAAACTACATGCTCCAGCATCCAGCTCCAGCAACCCGCTCCAACGATCCGTTCCAGCTCCTAAAACGCCAAACATACTGTATTGATAATATCATATTACACATTTTTTAATGTACACAACAAATTTAATAGTTGTACATATCACCCCCTCTTAATATATGAATCATAGTTATCCTATCATGAAAAGTACTGGTAATTTATCTTAGAGGGAACGGTGTGGCAGCGAGGGGGGCTCGCCGTGTCTAGGTGGCAGGCTCGTCGCCGCTCGCCGCCCTTCGCTGCTACACCGACCCCTCCTCTCGCCGGTATTCAAATGTCACTTTGTGACATTGCTCGTTGGAAAAGAAGGTGGGGCCCATTTTTTTATTACCGTTTTCAAACGGCTAATTTCATTAAAAAAAAAAATAAATTTTTTTTTAACTTTTTATTCTTATAAATACCACCCAAACTTCTTTAAAAACCACACACAACAAAAACATTCAATTAAACTTTCACAAAAAACTTCAATATGAGCACCTCGTCGGATTCGTATGAGACGGGAGCTGTTTCTGGAAATTGTTGAAGGTATTGAAACTTATTGTGCAACAAATAATCCTTTACCCAAGCATTTTCATTTTTTTACTATTCGATATGATGCTACGGGTATGAAAAGTATGAGTGTCATCATGAAATGCACATCCGCTCTTCGCCAATTGGCAAACGCCACGGTGGCGGATGGGGTAGATGAATACTTGCAAATGGGTGAACATTGTGCCCGTGATTGTCTAGACTATTTTTGTATGTGCGTTATAGATTTGTATAAGCCCGAATTTTTAAGAAAGCCTACACCAAATGACGTTCAAAACATATATAACGCACATAATACGATTCACGGGTTACCGGGTATGCTAGGTAGCCTTGATTGTATGCATTGGGAATGGATTAATTGTCCTAAAGCGTGGCACGGGCAATTTGGGAGAGGTGATAAACAACACCCAACCCTCATTCTAGAAGCCGTTGCATCATACGATTTGTGGATTTGGCATGCATTTTTCGGGGTTGCATGTTCGAATAATGATATTACTGTGCTGCATCATTCACCATTGTTCGACGACCTTTTGGCTGACAACGAACCAGTGGCACCATATCATGTAAACGGGCAGCTATTCGAAAGAGGGTACTACCTTACAGATGGTATTTACCCTCGATGGTCATGTTTTGTTAAGTCGTTCAGCCAAGCACGTGATGACAAAATCGCTGCGTTTAAACGGCGTCAGGAAAGTGCCCGGAAAGATATTGAAAGGGCATTTGGTGTCCTACAAGGACGATGGCGTATAATTGCTCAACCGGCGCGTGCTTGGACTGTGAACGGAACCTCATTGAGCATGTTTGGCTTCAACGGAACCTCATTGAGCATGTTTGGGCACAAGATCAACCATGAATAATCGACCGTATTGTATTTTTTTTTAAGTAGTTGTATTTTTATTTGAAGTATTTTGTAATTTTTTATTTTATGAAATGAATTTTTATTTTGTGTGAAAATTGAAAAATTAAATAAAATGGTGAGTGGTGGGACCCAAGTGAAGAGGAGAGAGACTAGTTGTGATAAAAGGGGTGTTTTTGGAGAAGAGGAGAGAGATTAGTTGGTATGACGTGGCGCTGATGTGGCGCAGTGAAGAGGTAAACACCTCTTTGTGATACCTTTCCCTCTTACATCCTATATGCCATTTTAACGACGACAAAAGACTTGCAGATCTTCATTGGGCTTATTATAGTCCGAATGTATGACCCTTTATACCAAACATTTAGGCCTACACCGAATAACTAAAAGCACCTATAATATTGAGCCCAATCCAAATACGTTGCCCCATATGATCTATTTCACAAACCTAAACCTATGACAAATTTTCTTTAATAAACAACCATGTTTATCAGCTTTGTTGTACTTCTTCTTAAATTGCTGGTGAGTGTGTGGAGCTGTAGATGATGACCACGAAAGAGATAAAGAAGAAAGTTATCAAACCCAACTCTCTAATGTTTATATAAAAAAAAATATTCATAAAAGGCCTTTGAGTATTGTTCAAAGTCAATTCTCTGGAATGGTACATTCGTTTATTTTTTTTTTTGTTTGAGCTTCTATCATTAATCTAGATAATTGCTTTGGTATGGTTGTTAATTTTTTAATTCTATTATGATTGAATTATTTTAATTCTCATGTTGGAATGAATTGGTGGGATCGAATTATCTAGTTAAGGTTTATGTTCTTATATGACATTGAATTATTGATTTTGTAAATGTTGTGTTATTATAAAAACCGTATTTTTTTACATAATAACATTTTTTAGAACTTTAAAAAATTGTATAATTGTTCAGACGTTTTATAAAAACAAACACTTCAATATGAATCGGATGCAGACTTTTTTACTAATGAAGTCATCCTTTTCATTTGTATCCAGCAAGCAACAATCGTTCTCCTAGCTTTTTATCAAAAATCGAACAACAATCAAACACTCTTTTTGTTTCCTGCTGCTAAGAATCGAACCAAAAGTATTAGTCTTCAAGATTTGGTAAGGTGTTTGACTTTCATTGCTATTATTGTTTCTTTCAGATGAAAATCCTTCTTTGGTTTTCGTATACATGAAAGAAGATAAACTTCTAACAGATCAATGATGGTTTAGTTTTTGACTTTTTGTAATCGGCCTTTGAAAGGTCTTTTCTTGATGTACAAAACAAACTGACATCACTGTCTGTTTATATGTTATTCGACTCTGAAATGAGATAAGAGTCTTTGTAATGGGATGTTGTTGACTGAGGCTGAGGTGATACTACTGAGGCTTTGGTGATACTACTGACAGAGTCAAATTTGTTGTTCATCACATAAATTATGAAACTGTTAACATATACCGTTAATTCAAAAGTCTATAAATTGTTTGGGTGTTCTAACATTAATGATTACACATTTGTATACTTTTGTGCAATGAAAATCCTCTAATGAAAATGACAATACATAAAAACACAAAACAGACGTCTTTATTGCCAAGCAGGTTTATGTGTTTAGTATCACACTGATCATGCCTACCGTGTAGGTTGGTGCTTGGAGGACGCGAGTATGGTCTGATCATTTCGCGTCAGAGTCACTTTGAGCATTAGTGAAAAATAAGTTATTTGTCGAACATGTGTCAATACTAAACATAAGCTTGGGCTGCTGTTATATTACACATGGATAACATACTTCCGCCTTGTTCTTTTCCCAGATTGCGATGAACCTTGCTTTGCGTTCGTCATCATGACTGTGGGAGACGTGACTTATGGGGGAAACTCCATCCCTTTTTGGTTGGTCCTGACATTGTCTATGCGGTTTGGAAAGTTAGAAAGTTGTTGACTGCACAAAAGTAAACACATTAGGATATATGTACAATACAACATTTTAGGTATTCGACTTGGGAAATTAGGACATACATTGTGCTTGCGATTTTGATCCCACATCTGAACATTCTCCAATGCCCTAGTCTTTTCCTCGGTCTCATGGTGGGCAGAGTTTCCTTGTCCAGAACGACATCATTTCCTAACAAATTTCGAATACAAGTATAAGTCACTCTACATACCTATAACATTACGTCAAAGTATACTATTCATACCGGCTTTTTGAATTCAACTTGATAGGTGTGAAAACACCCATCCTTTCACCACTTAATTACAATAATAACAAGCCAAAACGTGTATTTTATGTCGTAAATGTCGGAATTATGCGTGGTTTGTGTTTTTTTTTTTGTAATTTAGGACCAAAATGTGAAAAGGGAGGAAAACACGGGCTTTTATCGAAGAAAAAGACAAAAGTCGAAGTCAAGAGATCAAGAGTGCAAAAAGAACGGAAGTCCAAGACCTATTCTGAAGATTTATCGAAGAACAAGTCTAAAGACGGAAGTTTAATAAAGCCGAGGAACTCAAGTCTAATTAATGAAGAAATTATAAGACGAGTTCAAATAATCCCGAGACAAAGTCGAAAAAGTCGAAGAATTAAGAAGACGAAAAGACGAGAAAGAAAGAAAGAAGGAAGCAACACATGCTTAACTTCCCCTAATCACTATAAATACCACCCATTTCATTTCATTTCACTTGGTTAGCTAATTTGACAAATTAGACTTTCCACCATTTTCATTTCTTGCAAATTTATTTTCATGTCATTTTTAATACTTGTCTTGCACTTTAATTCCTTTAATTCCAAGTAAGTGTTTTTAATTTTGTTATTGAATCTTTACCTTTAATCAAGCTTTTCTTTATCTTTCTCATTCTACTTTTCTTGTTTTAGGTTTATTGTAAATTCGGATTAAGCAAAGTTTTGCTTAATCTCTTTGCTTATTTGATTAAAAAGTTCACCTTTTTACTTCTATCTAAGGTTTCGTATGAAATAAGCTATAAGTTTGACAATCTTATTGGCTTGTTTTGTACTTAGCTTATTTGCTTTTCTAAGTTTTCTAAAAAGTTTCATCTTTCTGAAAGTTTGCTTAATTTGTTTACTTATTTCGTGTTTTGAAAAGTCTTTAAATTTGTTGGTTATTGTCTCGTCGTATTTCCATTTCATTTAAGTTTTTGATATTAGCTTATTAGTTTTAGCTTATTTAGCTTTTGCTTATTACGAATTGTACTTCCATCAGAAAGTGAGGGATTTTACACATTGCGACAACTTTACTCTTATTCCGATGGTGACAGAATTGGAACAAGGGTTATCACATTCCGACGGTTTTGCGATCTAGAGTAACAACACCCCTCATTCCGATATGGGATTGCGATCGCACATTGCGATCGCATATTCCGACGGCTCTTGAGGTATTTTGAGTCGAAGTGCTGCCCAATTTTCCTTAGCAATATTCCGATAGTCTGCATTCCGATAGATTTTAACTTGTATACATTCCGATAGGTTGCAAATTTTAACATTCCGATAGATAGCACCTTAATTATTCCGATAGACTGATTCCGATGGCACATTCCGATCTGGATTCCGATGGGTGTGGTGACAGCATTCCGTTCTAACATTCCGATGGTTTTGGGTTTGGAATTATATCTTGCTTTGTTTGATTTTCAAGTTACATTTTTATTTACTTTGTCAATTTAATTTTTCGTCACGCTTTAGTTTTAAATCATTTAATCACTTTACTTTTAAAGTTTTTAATTTTACACATTTAAGTTTTAATTAGTTTAGTTTTAATTATCCGCCATTTACTTTTAAAAGTCTTGCAATTTAATTATACTACAACGACAAATCTTTGTTTCACACCAAAAGACGACTGAGTCGCACTAATTAACGGTAATCAATTCGAAAAGATTGGACCACTTCAACGAACTTAACTTTATACTTGGCCAAAAATCATGTATTAAATGGCGCCGCTGCCGGCTCTTTTCGTTAAGATTAACGGTTTTATGTGAGAGACGCACTGAATTTTTGGATCCGTTCACTCGTGAACGTTATTTTTCTTGTTTAAAAATTGTTAAAAATCCATAAAAATTAAAAATTTTGAAAAATCCAAAAAGATTTTATTTTTATTTTTTCTAGTGTATATATATTGTCTATTGCTTTGGTATCTTTTTCTTTTGCTTTCGCAGGTGTATGCGTACTAGATCTTCAACTTATCCAGAGACCAAGACTCGTGAAGATTTAGCTATGGCAGGTGTGAACAACAACAATAACCCACCGCACCTCAACAACAATAACAACAATGTTCCACCACCCGATCTTCGGACAATAGAGGAGCTTTGTCAACCCACCATGAATGGACGAGGAGGACCGATTGCGCCGATGCAAATCACGGCTCCGGAGTTTTCGTTGAAGCATCACATGATCCAACAAGTGCAAATTAATCCATTTCGCGGATTGCCGGATGATGATGCCAACAAGCACCTCGACAAATTCATTACTATTACTCAAAGCATGAAGTTGCCCGGTGTTACTATGGATGTTCTTCGCCTTCAGCTCTTTCCACATACTTTATCCCACCATGCCGAAAAATGGTTTGATCGTCTCCCGAAGAATTCCATTCATACTTGGGACGACATGACTCAACGATTTTTGTCGCGCTACTTTCCACCATCCATGGTCACGAGCCTTCGGAATCAAATCAGCGGTTTCATGCAAGAACCGAATGAATCACTCTTTGATGCTTGGGAAAGATATAATGTTTTGATCGATCGATGTCCAAACAACAACATGCTCCCCGTCACTTTAATTGATACTTTCTACAATGGTTTAACTTTTCGGGATCGTGATACGATTAATGCAGCCGCCGGTGGCACATTTATGAAAAGAAGACCTGAGGAGTGTAGAGAGCTTATCGAGAACATGACTACTCATCACAAGAATTGGGATTCTTCTGCATCTTCAAGGAACAACCCGAGAGTCAATATTTCTTCCACTTCTGCAAACCCTGATATCACCGAATTGACCCGCGCAATGGTCGTAATGAGCAGAAATATGCAACTCTTGGCTACAAATCAACAACAAGTTAAAGTTGTTGCAATTTCTTGTGAGATCTGCGGTGATCCTCACTCATACACTGATTGTCCTTCTACTCAGGATAATCCGGAAAACGTGTATGCGGCTTATGGTAACTATTCACCGGAAAATTACCAAGCCCGACCTCAAGGGGATCGAAATTTGCTAAGTTACAGGTCGAACAACTATCTTTCACCCGGTTTTTCTCCTCAAAACCACAACCCCAACAACTACAATAGAAGCACTCCAAACCCACCTCGAGCTTCTACTCCATATCACCCACCCGCCCCCAACCTCCACCCATCAATCATGATGTTGAAACTTTCATGAGAACCCAAAGAGAGCTAGTTAACAATCTTCAAAGCCAAATCATCAACTTGAAAAGCGACATCACTAAACAAGGAAATGATATTAGAACCGAGCTTCGTCAAGATATGCAAACTTCTATCAGCACTCAGACGAATGATTTGAAGAACATGATGGCTAGTTTCTTTCAAGGTAATCAACCATCTACTTCGGGCTCACTTCCTTCAAATACTGTTACCAACCCGAGAGCAAATGTAAGTACTATTACTACCCGTAGCGGAGCAACTTTAGTAGGACCATCTATCCCTCCCCCAGTTACTCCATCTACACCTCCTCCACCACCATTTATCCCTCCTACTCCCACGCCTAGTATTAGTTCACCATTACCGTCTCCGCCTCGTTATGAAGAAGTACCCAAGAAGAACCCTTCACCAACCCCACCTTCCACCTTTAAGCCTTCAACGTCTCAACCTTTACCTGCTACACCTACACCTTCCACCCATAAACCCAATATTCCTTATCCATCTCGCTTAGACAAGGCCAAACTGCAAACCAAGGATGACATTCAAGTGTCAAACTATTTGAAGAAGATTTCGAAAATGACCATCACTTTTAGCCTTGTTGAAGCTCTTGCACAAATGCCTAAATTTGTTAAGATGTTTAAGGAATTTCTTAGCAAAAAGGAGAAGATGACCGAGTTTGTTAATACTCGATTGAATGAAAATTGTTCTGCTGTCCTTCTTAAAGAACTTCTGGAGAAACTTGGAGATCCCGGTCGTTTTGTGCTACCATGTACTTTTCACCAAACCGAAGAATTTACTGCCTTGGCCGATCTCGGGGCAAGTATAAATCTGATGCCTTTAAGTGTTTGGAAATAGTTATCATTACCCGACCTTACTCCAACAAAGATAACTCTTGAGCTTGCAAATTGTACTCTCGCTTACCCTCTTGGTATTGCCGAAGATGTGTTCATTAAAGTTGGCACCTTCACTTTTCCGGTCGACTTTGTTGTTGTTGATTATGAAATGGACCCTCGTATTCCGTTAATACTTGGCCGGCCATTCTTGAGAACGGAAAAGCTTTAGTCGATGTTGCCGAAGGAGAGTTAATCTTAAGGGTCGGGAATGATGCACAAGTTTTCAAAATGGGGAAGATCACAACCAAAACAAATGGAAGAGAATCCGCGAATATGATTAATTTACTTGATGATTTTGTCGTCTACAACAATCCTCTATTCGATTCTTGCTATGATAATCCACTGTTCCATGATGATGTGGATGATTCTCTATCCAATTCTGATCCTCCACCAATTTATGATTCTCCACCGATCTTTGATGCTTATGGAGATGATTATGATGATTTTACTTCTGAGTATCCAGACATGCCCACTTATGATGATTTTGATGAGGCTGATACTCTTTCGAGTGATTCTTCACACGATGATATTGCACCTACATTTGATGAAGATCCTCTGCCAACCATGCTTAATCCTACTTTGGATGACTACTCATTTGAGGAAGATTTTGCTACTTTTCTCAACACATACTTCCCAAATGAGAGTGATGCTCCTCCTTTGGACTTTGATGATTATGGTCTTTATCCTCCTTTGGATATGAAGAAACCCGCTTCAAAGGAGAAGAAGCCGGCCGACACCGATATCCGCATCACTTATGTCTTAACTCCTCTCTATCCTCCGTCTGAGGATGAGATTGCGAGATTTATGATCGGATCCTCTTCAAGATCTGCCGAGCCTGAGTGTTATTTTCCCCTAAAGGAAAAGGTGTTCGACCCCGGCATTGGAATTTTCAAGCCATCTCAGTATCCACCTGATGAAATAAAAGGAAAAATCTTTGGAACTTATGGAGATAGGCTTGCACCTCAGCACCCTTGCTACCACCGTGCTCCATCCTTGCTTAAGGGAACCTTGCCTATTCTTCTTTGGCTTGCCTTGTTCGCCTTAAGCTTGTGCTATTTGATGGACGAAAACCATGTATTTGATCCCGGTGGATGTGTTTCAAGTTTCTTTCTATGATAATCAAGGTCGAGTCAGGCTCACGACTCGGTTAACAAAAACAAGCACTTCTCGGGAGGCAACCCGCAATATCTATCCTTTTCTTCGTTTTTATAATAAGTGTAGGGGGAGACCCTAGTATGTGTTTGTTGTTTTCTTTCTTATCATGTGCAGGGATTCGAGCTTTCAAAGATCCATTCTTGATGACTTTTGACGAACCGTGATCCCATGTTCCCGTCTTCCCGATTTTATCCTAAACTATTTTGATTATCTATTTTATATTCTTCAATATTAAAATAGGAATCACTTTAGTTGTCCTTTCCTTAGCAAGATTTTAAACAACGTGCACAATTTCCTAAGTGTAGGGGAGTTTACTCCCACATGCTTAAACATTGAGGACAATGTTTATATCAAGTTTAGGGGGGACTTCTATCGAAGTTAAGTGGCCTTTTCCTTGTATTTGTCCTCATTTTAATCGAAAAATTGATTTTTCGACATTTTTCAAAATTTTTGATCAATTTTGGCCTTGTAGTTTTTATCTTTGTTATAGTTATTTTATTTCGTTGCTAGAAACTCTTTTAATAAAGTGGTTTTAATTTTCAAACGTTGTGAATCTTTTGACTCAATCTGAGTTTACTTATCTAAGTTTACTCTAGCTAGTATCCTTAACGTGTTTAAGTCAAGTTTTGCTAGGCTATTATTTAGGGAGCTTTAAAACGCGAAAGTCTTAACTCTTACGGGTTAAGAACAAGAACTTTTCGCAAGTTCCTATAATTGATCCTAGAGAGTCGTTTATCAAGGGAACTTTAAAATGCGTTTTCTAAACTTAAAAAAGTCTAAGAATTTGCAAGATCCTATAGATGACTCGAAAACCCAAAACTTTGATTTAATAGGCTAAGCATCCACGAGTCTCATTCCTTGAGATTTTAAACTATGGAGAACGAGAGATGATAGAGTCAATTATAAGTTTGGTATTCTTTCGTAAATTTATGTGAGTTGATTATAAGCCTATTCTCCCATCGCTTGTTAATAAATTTATCTGCAATAAGTAAGGTCGTACGATTTAAAAAGTTACTTAGCTTCTAGCCCAAGATCGTTTAAAAGTTGCTCGGTATTAATTAGAGTTCATAGCCAAGGCATAACTTATTGAAGCGGGATGCGAAGATTGGCGAGTCCGAAAAGGCCCTAACAAGGCATGAGGGCTATATTTTGTTGCTGAAGATCCAAAAGTGATGTGAAGAATCATTTATCAAAAATCAATATGAAGGATCGAGACACACGACGAAAAGCAAATACTCCCAAAAAGATGATGGAGAAGTCTATCCAAAAAGGCCCTAACAAGGTATGAGGATAAATAGATCCAAGTCCTAAAAGGAGGCAGATCGTTGTATATCAAAGTCCAAAATAATGACTGGAGAAAAATGAAGAAGTCGTGGTCCAAATATGAAGAATCTCTCAAAAAGTTCAAGTGAAGAAATTCCTATTATGAAGAGAAGACCATTGTTTCATGAACGTCTCTCAAGATTTGCAGTATGAAGTCGCTGCCAAATATCGGTCCGAGAAAGGTCTCAAATCGTGAAGCGAGTTATGCCAAGATATGAACATTATGAGGTCCCGAGAAGCAGTTTTAAAAATTTGTCCTTTAGCTAACTATTTATTAAATCATCCTACTTTATTTTCGGCCTAAATAACTATCGAAATAAGTCAACAATGCATCCTCGTGATCATTCAAGACAACAATAAAATATAAGAGATACACCTAGGAATAAGGGAGTCTAAGTAACTAATTGGCCCACATGAATTCGTGATAGTTTGTTAACTTATAATAACAATGATCTCGTTTTTAAGCTTGGTTTGGGGAACGTGAAAACTTGAGGATGATAATCATTCATGACATTTCCAAAACCCTAAGGTATGACTTTGATTTCTTTACTTACTTTCTTCCTTTGAATGTTTATAATTTTCTATTTCTTTAATAAAGGCCAATGTGGATTGATTATGATAGAAAATGTAAAACGTGCTTTGTAACAAATGCATTGCATGAGGACATTGCAATGGTCAAGTGTAGGGGATTTGATAGGTGTGAAAACACCCATCCTTTCACCACTTAATTACAATAATAACAAGCCAAAACGTGTATTTTATGTCGTAAATGTCGGAATTATGCGTGGTTTGTATTTTTGTTGTAATTTAGGACCAAAATGTGAAAAGGGAGGAAAACACGGGCTTTCACGGGATTTTATCGAAGAAAAAGACAAAAGACGAAGTCAAGAGATCAAGAGTGCAAAAAGAACGGAAGTCCAAGACCTATTCTGAAGATTTATCGAAGAATAAGTCTAAAGATGGAAGTTTAATAAAGCCGAGGAACTCAAGTCTAATTAAT
Organism: Glebionis coronaria; assembly: GCA_025667525.1. Lineage (NCBI taxonomy): Eukaryota > Viridiplantae > Streptophyta > Magnoliopsida > Asterales > Asteraceae > Glebionis > Glebionis coronaria. The sequence goes on from CM046875.1 coordinate 18,266,249, forward strand.
GAAGAAATTATAAGACGAGTTCAAATAATCCCGAGACAAATTCGAAAAAGTCGAAGAATTAAGAAGACGAAAAGACGAGAAAGAAAGAAAGAAGGAAGCAACACATGCTTAACTTCCCCTAATCACTATAAATACCACCCATTTCATTTCATTTCACTTGGTTAGCTAATTTGACAAATTAGACTTTCCACCATTTTCATTTCTTGCAAATTCATTTTCATGTCATTTTTAATACTTGTCTTGCACTTTAATTCCTTTAATTCCAAGTAAGTGTTTTTAATTTTGTTATTGAATCTTTACCTTTAATCAAGCTTTTCTTTATCTTTCTCATTCTACTTTTCTTGTTTTTGGTTTATTGTAAATTCGGATTAAGCAAAGTTTTGCTTAATCTCTTTGCTTATTTGATTAAAAAGTTCACCTTTTAACTTCTATCTAAGGTTTCGTATGAAATAAGCTATAAGTTTGACAATCTTATTGGCTTGTTTTGTACTTAGCTTATTTGCTTTTCTAAGTTTTCTAAAAAGTTTTATCTTTCTGAAAGTTTGCTTAATTTGTTTACTTATTTCGTGTTTAGAAAAGTCTTTAAATTTGTTTCTTATTGTCTCGTCTTATTTCCATTTCATTTAAGTTTTTGATATTAGCTTATTAGTTTTAGCTTATTTAGCTTTTGCTTATTACGAAATGTACTTCCATCGGAAAGTGAGGGATTTTACACATTGCGACAGCTTTACTCTTATTCCGATGGTGACAGAATTGGAACAAGGGTTATCACATTCCGACGGTTTTGCGATCTAGAGTAACAACACCCCTCATTCCGATCTGGGATTGCGATCGCACATTGCGATCGCATATTCCGACGGCTCTTGAGGTATTTTAAGTCGAAGTGCTGCCCAATTTTCCTTAGCAATATTCCGAGAGTCTGCATTCCGATAGATTTTAACTTGTATACATTCCGATAGGTTGCAATTTTTAACATTCCGATAGATAGCACCTTAATTATTCCGATAGACTGATTCCGATGGCACATTACGATCTGGATTCCGATGGGTGTGGTGACAGCATTCCGATCTAACACTCCGATGGTTTTGGGTTTGGAATTATATCTTGCTTTGTTTGATTTTCAAGTTACATTTTTATTTACTTTGTCAATTTAATTTTTCGTCACGCTTTAACTTTAAATCATTTAATCACTTTACTTTTAAAGTTTTTAATTTTACACATTTAAGTTTTAATTAGTTTAGTTTTAATTATCCGCCATTTACTTTTAAAAGTCTTGCAATTTAATTATACTACAACGACAAATCTTTGTTTCCCACCAAAAGACGACTGAGTCGCACTAATTAACGGTAATCAATTCGAAAAGATTGGAACACTTCAACGAACTTAACTTTATACTTGGCCAAAAATCATGTATTACAACTCTTATATCACAGATATCTCAGTGGTATCCAAGATTGCTTTATGTACTCAACTTATTTGCAAGGGCAATAACAGGTATTACCATTCAATTGACGTAGAATTTTTTAAAAGGAAAAGTATAATATCCAGGTGGCATATTGTTACAGATGCCTTCATTGCTGGTAAAAATGATTTGTACAGCCCACCGCGTTCACTTTTCTATTAATATTTTGCTTGCTAGAAAAATAGTATAGATTAAGAAATATATAATTAAGAAATACAATTGTTTTGCACACGATTAGACATACCTACGATTAGCTAGTTAGAAGTCAAACCCCCTCACTAGTTAATAATCCTACCAACCTGGGTGACGTAGCCTGCAACATTTATGTATATGAAATATGAGGTTAGCTTATAATCATGCCAAAATGTGTTAAAACCTTGTATACACAAATAGAGACTATGTTAGAACATCAATAAATAATTTATCATCTTTCCTGACACAGAATTCACCTGCTGGTCAACTCTTTTATCACAGGTATCTCAGTGGCATGTAAGATTTCTTGATGTACTTAGCTTATTTGCAAGGGCAATAACAGGTATTACTATTCGATTGGGGAAGAATTTTTAAAAAGGAAAAGTATAATATCCAGGTGGCATATTGTTACAAATCCCTGCATTGCAGGTAAAAATGATTTGTACAACCCGTCGCGTTCACTTTTCTATTTTCTTCCAAGAAAAAATAGTATAGATTAAGAAATATATAATTAAGAAATACAATTGTTTTCCACACGATCAAACATACCTACGATTAGCTAGGTAGAAGTCAAGCCCCCTCACTAGTTAATAGTCCTACCAACCTGGGTGACATAGCCTGCGACATTTATGTATATGAAATATGAGGTTAGCATATAGTCGTACCAAAATGGGTTAAAACATTGTATATACAAATAGAGACTATGTTAGAACATTAATAAAGAATTTGTCATCTTTACTGACACAGAATTCACCCTTGTTTGGATGAACTTCAAAGTTCTTAACATAATAAATGGATCCTTCATTCAACCTCAAAAATTGTAAGCTACATTCGGCCTTGCAGTACAATGCATTACATTACACTGAAAAAACATTTGTTAACATTTGCATGGAATGCTAAAACTTATATTAACAACCTACCTTTTCATAAGACAACAAAAATCAGTGCCGAAATAACAACCTCCGAACATCATCAAACACAAGAAACAAATATGTTGAGAGTCCTCCAAGGTATGACACACATAGGCGTGGTGAGAGTCCTTCAAGGTATGGTCGACGTAATCCAACGCATGTTGAGGGTTCTGCAAGGTATGATAGACAAACTACCAAGTATGATAATAAGAGGATTGCTACTATTGCTGGGAGCAGGGAAACGGTTGGTACTCAAGTTGTGTAACAAAGTAGGATTCAGTGTTTTAACGACAAAGGATTTGGGCATATGGCAAAGGAATGTAGGCGACCAAAAAGGGTTAAGGATTATGCATACCACAAAGAAAAGATGTTGCAATGCAAGAATATGGATGCATGGATCAAATTGTCAGCTGAGGAAGGAGAAATGCTTGATGACACCGATGATGAACTCTCCGACCAATAACTCGAAGCACATTACTCGTACATGGAAAAAGATTCAAGAGGTCATCAAAGTCACTAAATATGACAATGGTCCTATCTTTGATGTCGAGCCAATTGATAAGGTACAAACTGATGATGAATATAATGTGTTTGGTGATACACATGAGCATAGTGATCTACCAACAACCATTACTGACACATGTATGATGGAAATAGTTGATAGCAATACCACAGCCGATTCATCAGACATGTGAAATAATGAGTCTGAGGATGATCAACATGCAAATGAGTATGTTGATGAGGAGCGTGTTGCGCCTGCTAATTTAATTGCCTCTTTACAAAAAGATGTCAAAGAAACTAGAAAGAGTCAAAAGCAATTAAAGAAGGCAAACGCAACACTCACTCAAAACTTTGAAGAAAGCAAAAGTGAGCTTCTTGCAAGCTGCAGAGCTGAGCTTCTTCAGAAAGACAAAGAGCTTGAGGGGTACAAAGGGCTTGTCATTAATACTAAAAAAGATGTTTTTAAAAGTAAATACAACGAGACTCTTAAGTTACTAGATAAAGAGAAACGTAATTATAACATCTTTTTAAGTAATGACTGTCACAATACATATCTGGCTACCACAAAAGTAAACGAGCTACAACAAGTGATTTCTTTTCTTCAAGAGGATAAAACTAAACTTGTTAATGAGAAAACTAAAAAGGTTGAAAACTTAAAAAAGGATTTCAAAACTAAACAAGCTAAAGATATTGACAAGGTCGTGGAACTTGAAGAACAAATTGATTTTTTTGAAAAACATTGTTTATAAAACTAATCAATCTATTCAAACCATGAGAATGTTGGCACCTCGTTCATTTTTTAATGGTAAAGTTAGTTTTGCAAGTCCTAAGTACCTCGAGCAAGCTCAATCTGAAAACTCGCACTTATATCTTGATGAGTCCCAATGGACCGATCATGATTGTTTTGTTGTTAGGCCTGATAGTGAAGACACAATAGATATTGAAGAGGAGAGTAGATCACAAGTTAATAAATATTTTGTTAAACCATATAATTATGCTTATAAAAATAGTCTTTATGAAATTTTCAAATCGCAAACACAGAAGTCTTGTGAGCAATTATTTTTGAATGTGAACAAAGAAAAATACAATGGAAAAAAGCTTTTGCCACTAAGAAAACTAAAGTTTCAAGATATATTGGGTACTTGCCGTATCAAGCTTCTTTAAGTAAGAGTAAGCAAGCGCTTAGTATTCTTCAACAAAACATTGAAAATTTTAAAATAATTGTGGATGAGGACTGGGAACGATGTGAGCGAAATAAAGGAAAAAAGGAAATTCCTCACGATATAACTTTGCTTGTCAAAACTCTTTTGATTCCGCTTGCGGAAAAATGAAGAAAAATGCTTTGGAAATTGAAAATTAAGTCAACTAGAAATGACGATTTGAAATATGTGGATTCTCTTGAAAAAGAAATTGACGAGCTTCAACCTGAAAGAGACAAGTTTTTAAAAGAATATGATCTACTCTTACAAGAATGTCTCTCTAAAGATATTATGTGTGTATTTGTTACATCTTGTGCTGATATAGATGAATATTATAATGTTGCATGCAAATATCTTGATAATATCAAGGAGTGTGAACGTCTTAAAACTAAGCTTTCGAAAAATGTTAATAAAAAGGCGTTAACGTTACTTTAACTTCGAACTGATTTTCTTCAAAAACATTGTCACTCTCTTGATCTTGCTTTGCAAAATAAAATCGGAAACTTTCAAAACGATAATAATTTGCAAGTTAAACTATTAGAATCATGTCGATTACTAAATGAAAATAGTCTTGACATTACGGATTTGAAAGCGCAGTTACAAGAAAAGGACATAGAAATAGAAGAGTTGAAGAAACTCATTGCTAAGTTGGGTAGGAAAGTTATGGAACCTAAAGTGGTGAAACCCGTTGTTAGACAACCCAATGCATACAAAGTGACTAAACCAATTGGTCTTGGGAAAACCATCTGCTTTCTCAAATTCTTCATTTGCAAAATATAGGTTTGCCTCCAAGACCGATGGGAAGGAAAGGTTTCCACAAAGTTGTTGCAAAACGGCTATTCGAGCTCAAAGCATTAAGAACACAAATGTGATTAAACCAGGGATGTATAGATTGACAACTAAACCCACACAAAACAAAGATAGTCAATTGCCTCAGACTTCTAGAAACACTAATAGACGTGTTTCTTTTACTACATGAGTAGTCCCTACTACTAGTGTTAGCCGGCCTCAGCTTAAGAGCACTCAAATGAATGATAAGGTTTGGCAAAACAAGAGTCAAGAGAAGATGAATAAAGTAGAAGACCACCCTAGGACTTTTAATGTTTCTAAGAATAAAACGTTTGTAATCGCATGTAATGACGATTTGAACTAAGACGCAACTTGTGGTGCATATTAGTGCTAGTAAACCTAAAATCAAAGTGAACCATTTTGTTGCAACCCTCCCCCCTTATGAAAAATGTTGCCTCAAACTCCATTACTCAGAACTTTAGAAGCAGAATTAGGGAATTATATGAGTTTGCTAGCAAGTCTCGGAAATGGTGGTTTGTTAATCAATGTCCTCCAGGATATAAATGGGTGCCTAAGCTTAGGACAGAAAATGTGAGTAAGAGTGTTAGCATGCCTTTAAGTGTTGAAACTAGGGACACTAATGATTCGGAAATCACAACTAACATGGAATCCAATATTTCAAATGCTCCATCGTGTTCTAAATCTTTTTGCAGGTCATAGAGATAATTCTATTTATAATGGACTCCGGGTGCACCAAGCACATGACGGGGAATCTCAAGCTTTTAATTAACTTCGTTGAGACGTTCCTGGGTACCGTCCGATCAGAAATGATCAATTTGCACCGATCCTAGGATATGGAGATTTGGTTCACTCACGATAAAAAGGGTATACTAAGTCGAAGGGCTCAATCACAATCTTTTCTCGGTTGGTCAATTCTATGATGCGGATTTGGATGTTGCTTTTCGAAAGAAGACACGTTTTGTTCATGATTCTGCTGGGAATGATTTACTCATCGGTACACGAGGTACAGATCTTTACACAATTTCACTTTAATACTCAACTTCCACAACTCCAATATGCTTCTTGGCTAAAGCTTCATCGACACAAGCATGATTATGGCATCAAAGTCTCTCTCATCTCAATTTTGGTACCCTCAACTTGCTTTCCAAGAAAGATACTGTGAAAGGCCTTCCAAAATTGAAATTCATCAATGATCATCTTTGTTCTTCTAGTGAGATTTGTAAAGCTATGTGTAGTAGTTTTAAGACCAAGACTACACCAAGCTCTAAAGGACGGTTAAATCTTCTTCATATGGATTTTTGTGGCCCCATGTGTGTCCAAAGTATCAATGGGAAGGAATACATTTTGGTAATTGTCGATGACTACTCAAGGTACACGTGGACTCACTTCTTGCGGTCCAAGGATGAAACACCTGAAGTTCTCATTAACTTTCTAAAGCAGATACAACGTGGTCTTCAAGCTCAAGTAAAGGTAGTTCGTACCGGCAGAGGAACATAATTTTTGAATTCAACTCTTAAGAAATATTTTGAAGCTGAAGGGATTGAACATGAAACATCTATTGCCAGAACACCTGAAAAACAACGTTGTTGAAAGACGAAACCGTACTTTAGTTGATGATGCTCGAACATTGTTATCCTCTTCAAATCTACCACTATTCTTTTGGGCCCAAGCCGTTTCAAACGCATGCTACACACAAAACCGTTCCTTAATTATTCCAAGACACGAAAAGGCACCATATCACATAATTCATGATCGAAACCTTCACTCAAACACCTTCACGTTTTTTGATGCACGTGCTACATACTCTAATATGGTGAAAATTTGGATAAGATGAAAGATAAAGGTGATGCATGCATTCTAGTGGGATATGTAACTTAGTATAAAGGATATAGAGTTAATAACAAGAGAACAAAATTGATAGTCGAGACTATTCATGTTAGATTCGATGAATTGCAAGAAATGTCACTTGAACAAAACAATTTAAGTCCCGACGCACAACGACAAAAGACTTCTGTGCACAACTGTACGGAACTCAAAACTCACAACCACAACGATGAACCGTTAAGTTCAAAGCTGGTTCAATAAAATGTTCCAAGAGCAGATAAGACAGTAGACACGAGAATTGAAGAGTTGGAAATATTATATGGACTGATGTTCGATGAATATTCACCGGAGAAAAACATGTTGTATCGAGGTCTTCCACTATCACTCATGATAAGAATGATGATACCGATCATCATCAACAGAAGGATACAACCTCATCTAATTCAACACGGATTGCTGCAGATTTACCTCCTCGGAATATTACATCAACAATAAATCCTACAACATCCACAACTACTGTTATTGCTCCAGAGAACTCAAATCAAGCAGACATGCATTATCTGAAGAAGAGGACTTTCACAACCCATTTGGTATATCAGTACGCGAAATTAGAGAGTCTTCTACTCGACATATTGATCCGTCAAATATGCATACGTTCTACCAACGATATTCTTCAACACATCATTGGACCCAAGATCACCTTTTTTTTCAAGTAATTGGAAACCCTTCACATCCCATTCATACAAGACGACAACTAGAAACCGATGGCGATGTTTGTATGTTCGCACTAACCGTGAGTACTGCCGAACCGAAAAGCATTAAAGAAGCCATGACTGATTATGCTTGGATTGAATCGATTCATGAGGAACTTCATCAATTTGAAAGAATCAAAGCCTGGGAACTTGTTGACAGGCCATACGATGTTTCTGTCAAACCTTCGGTGGATCTGGAAAAATAAATTGGATGAAGAAAACATGATCATCAAGAACAAATCTAGGCGAGTGGCTAAGGGGTATGGCCATAAAGAGGGAATTGATTTGGAAGAATCATTTGCACGAGTGGCTCATTTGGAAGTGGTCAGGATTTTCCTTGCTTCTACTGCACGTAAGGGATTCATCATTTATCAAATGGACGTAAAGACGACTTTTCTTAATGGTCCTTTGAAAGAAGAAGTTTATGTCACACACCCGGAAGGATTCATTAATCCACATTTTCCTGGCAAGGTGTATCGTCTCCACAAGGCACTTTATGGACTAAAGCAAGCTCCACGGGCGTGGTACAATGAGTTCTTGAAATTTCTGGTATCCAAAGGTTTCTCAAAAGGTTCCATTGATCTAACTTTTTTCATATATAAATATGGGGATGACATTTTGCTTGTGTAGATTTACGTTGATGACATTATTTTCGGGTCTACAAACCTAAAACTTTCAAAATGGTTTGAAAAACTAATGCACAACAAATTTGAAATGTCAATGATGGGCGAACTAAAATTCTTTCTAGGAATTCAAGTTCAACAATCCTCAAGTGGTATCTTTATAAATCAAGCTAAGTATTGTCAATAGATAATCAAAAAGCATGGTATGACCTCATGTGACCCTATTGGGACACCATTTTCAACCGCATCCCTATATGCTGACTGATGAGACTGCATTTATACATAGTCTCATCGTCCAAAACGGGCTTAAAACGGTTAAATATATCATAAAATACCTGAAAATATACTTGTATTCGTTTGTTGTATGTTTTAGGTATGGATATCGAGAAAAAGACAAAAAAAGATCACAAGAATCAAACAAAAATGAACACGGGAAACGAAGCCGCACAATGAACCGGACCTGAGTTTTGGATTTTGCAAAAATGCCCTTGAAGTTGAAGATTGTACAAGTTTGGTCCCCTAACTATTGAATATTAACACTTTATACCCCTCAAGTATCCTTAAAATACTTTGGGGTCCCTAAAGTATAATACTTTTACAAGATCAGCCCTTCAAGAATGAAGAAAGCTTCAAGAATAACCCTTAACATCCAATTGTTAGCAAAAGGACTAACATTGAATTAGCAAAGGAGCGTTGGTGAAATGGGGAAGGACTAACTTTGAAAAGGCCAAGGGACCATGATTGCAAAACTGTGTAAAGACTACTGTTAATGGGAGGGGCCAGTGTTGCCATTACCATAAACTTATTAACCTAATTACCCGTTAACTTTAACCAACCCAACTTAAATCCACTAACACCAAACCCACGTCATCCAGCCCAACCCTTCTATCCTATAATTAATAAACTATTTTATTCAAAATATGTTTAATTAATAATTACCCGATTAACACATTAATATTCTTAGCTAATTACAGATTTTCCCCAGCGACATATCGCTGGGGAATCTCTCCTTACGTTTGACTTGTCAACGCTTTAGGTTTGACTTGTTAACGTTTTTCCGATTTTCCCCAGCGACATGTCACTAGGGAAACTCTCGATAGGTTTGACTTGTCAACGCTTTTTGCCCGATTTTGTTGTCGATTTTGACTATTTCCCCAGCGACATGTCGTTGGGGAAATCTCTGCATATTTTTTTTATAAAATGGCTGCACAGCAGGCGTTTTCCAGATTTTTTCCGGAAAAAAATCTACCAAAACCTGTATTTACTCACCAAAACACACATAAAAAGTAAAATTGGAATACAAATCAACACAAACGCGGAATAAGTCCAAACTTGCCCCAAAATATAATATAACGTTCTAATTTAGTCAAGGATACTAGGGATAAGTCCGGATAGTTAAGGATACTAGCGAAACAAGTGTTCTAATTTAGGATAATAGGGAAACAATTCAAGATGAACATAAGGAAAAAATGTACCATACTAATTATAAACACATATATAACACTACTAGCTCACGTCATCGCCACCATCCTCACCACCCTCCCGGTCCTCACCATCATTACACGGGCGACTCCCGCTCCCGCTTGCGCCACTACTATCATATCTGGCAAAATGATCGGCATACCTGTTGTCGCTTCTCAACATGCTCATCATGAAATCAACTTCCGCACTTCTGTCAGCGGGTGCCAAAAAGCTCGGCATAGAGTGGACGTATCCTGCCAATACCTGACCCACGCCAGGATGGTGGCCGCGAAACTTCCCTCCTCGGACCATTCTCTTGATTTATAAAGCGGTGTGGTCACCCGTCGCCTCGAGCTCCCTCATCCTATTCTATGTAGTGTCAATAACACAAGATAGTAAATATATTAGTCGGGTTCCTAGATTATTAATCAATGATTCATTAAAGTGTGTTTTGAAAGAATACTTACATACATCCGGAGAGCGTCCGGATCTACAAATACACCGTTTGCATCAGTGTGCAAATGATAGAACATATCGATCTCTAAAGGTTCCTGTTGGGTTTCTGATGCCCTTTTCTGTACATACACACGCATATAAGATCAATCTAATTAAAAACGGAAAATCTTAACACACTAAAATGTATAATTAGATATATATGTATATAAATCAATAATAATAATAATAATAATTATAATAATAATAAATAAAAATAAAAACACAATAATAATAATAATAATAATTACTATGAGTTGTTGAGTGCGAAGGATCGACGAAGATCCATGCCGGGAGGGAAGTGTTAACTTGGCCCGATTTTGGTTTTTTGTTTCAGATCGCTTCTTCTGGGCAGGGTCAGTCCAAAACGTGATATATTTCTCCCACTCGTCAACTGGGTAGTTATCGGGTTTGTCCCTCCTAATCCGAGCCAAATCGTATTCTCTAGTCTCGGGGTCTTTTTTACAGTATTTTCGCTTCAGAGTGGCATTGTTGGTGTTGTATGTTTTCTGTAATTAAATACAACACATTGAAAACAGAGTTAGAAATATAATTTATATATTTATTTAAATTTGTTTATTTATTTATATGATATAAGTAAATAAACGAATTTAAGTAAATATACACAATACAACACATTAAAAACAGAGTTAGAAATATAATTTATATATTTATTTAAATTTATTTGTTTATATTATATAAATAAATAAAAAAATTTATATAAAAATACACAATTAAATAAATGAACATGATAATTAAATAAACATAAAATGATGACTGACCCTAAGAGCAGCCATGGCTGCCGCCTTGTCCCCGGCAGGGACATCCCTCCACGAAGGGCAATACAAAGGTATATCCCTAATGACCACCCCAAACAAGTTTCCCCAATGAGACGCGTAGGGGCCGGCAGGGGAAACTGTGTTCTCCGAAGAGTCTACGAAGTCGATCTCGACTGGCCGATTCTGATTCGCGACCACCACATCCAGTAATTTCAGGTTTCGGGTCTTGTCCTGGGTGTTCCTGCCGGCTTTCTTCCCGCCGAAATTGGGCTTTTGCATTCCTTTTCCTTCAAAATCAAGTGAGTGATAAAGCCATAAAAGTTCAAGGCAAACAAGTTCAATATGTGTATCAAATCTATGCTTGTATTACAATAATCCAGAAATTCTTACCTCGGTTAACGAAGCAACCCCCGCAACCGAATGATGGAGGACGTGGATGTGAAGGATCTTCGCCACCACCGTCCCCGCCGTGTCCCCGTGCAACATCAGCCATCTGTACAGGTACAATTAACATAACATGTAGAAATTCATGAACAAAATAATACAAGCATGCACAAATCCAAATATCAAAATAAATTTACACATTTAAACAATTCACAACAGTTTCATTCATTCATTCATTCAAATAGTAAACAGATTATACGCATTCATATCCTAAATGAGACAAAACATTAAACAAGCAGTCCCAAAACTGGGGACTTTCCGAAATTAATTTCTAATAAATTAATTTCAGACGGGTTCTCTATTGGATGATTAAATTCAGACGGGGATTTTCCGAATTTAATCTCTAAACTCCTAAAACATTCCTAAAGGTTTAGTTCAATAAACAAATTAAATACTAAATACATATACATTTCTATCAAATAAAAAGAACAGCTTATTTTCTGATAAGCTTATCAGAACAAGCTGTTTTACAATAGCTTATTCTGATAAGCTTATCAGAACAAGATGTTGCAACAACTTATTCTGATAAGCTTATCAAAATAGCTTGTTCTGATAAGCGTGTAAGAATAAGATGTTGTGCAACACCTTATTCTGATAAGCTTATCAGAACAAGCTGTTCTGATAAGCTTATACGAATAAGCTTTTGGAAAACAGCTTATATCAAAATAAAGTGTTCTCTTCGGTTAGGCATCATACATAAGGAGGGTTTGGATTTGAATTTAACATAAAAAAACAACATTTTTAAATCCCGACGACATGTCGCTAGGGAAACCAAACGATTTTTTTTATATAAAATATACCTTCCCGCTGCCTGCTGCTGCCTACCGCTGCTACCGTTGCCTACAGCCGCCTATCGCTACCTACGCTGCCTACCCTCGCTGAAATTATATAAAAATGAATTTTTATTATATAAAAACGAATTTTACTTAATATAAATAACTCAATTAAGAAAAAAAACCTTGAATTAACAAATAAAGCAAATCCACCACCACAAACTTGTTTATAGAATTATCAATTAGAGGGTTTAAGGAAGAATTATCAATTAGAAATTAGAGGGTGCTGTGGTGGTGGTGGTGATGACGTTCAGAGGTAGGAGGCTGGCGGTTGTTGGTGGTGTCGATGAGGTTCAGAGGTGGCGGCAGATGGTGGTGGTGATGAGGTTCAGAGGTGGGGCTGTGGTGGAGTGGTGGTGTTGTGGTGAATGGAGTGGTAGAGGGTTGTGGTGGAGTGGTGGAGGGATGTGGTGGAGTGGTGGGTGTGATGATTGGAGGCTGTGGTGAGTGGTGATGTTGTGGTGATGTTGTGATGGATAGAGTGGTGATGCTGTGGTGATATTTTGGTGAACGGAGTGGTGATGTTTGGGTAAATCGTCAGTTTTTTTGGAAAATATTAGATGGTGAATGAAGAAGATAAGGCAAAGATTCACATATATTTAACTTTTGACAAAAGTTTCCCCAACGACATGTCGTTGGGAAAGTTGGTATTTTGTCGTTAGTGCCAGCTTGTTATTGTTAGGCTGAGGATAACGAAACTTTCCCCAACGACATGTCGTCTTTTTGTGAAAAAAGCGCGTTAATGAAAATTTTTGGAAGAGGTCATGAAAATTTTGGAGGGATTTGGGAAAATTATCCCCAGCTACATGTCGCTGGGGAAAGTTCCTTTTTTAAGCATTGAAGTAATTTTGTTTTAAATAATTAATAATAATGAGTTTTATTTAATTAGATATTTTTAAAATAATAACTAGTTTTTAGAGTAAATTGCATAAATCGTCCCTAAAGTTTGGTTAAATTGCATGTTTCGTCCTAAACGTTACAAAAGTGCAAGGATCATCCCTGTGGGAAAACTTTAATGCAAGTATCGTCCTTATAAGGAAAATTATTGGGACGAAACTTGCAAAATAGCTAAAACTTTTGGGACAAAACCTGCAAAATCGCTAAACATTAAGGACGAAAATTTGAGAAATAGTTTGATTTTAGGACGATATCAGCACTTTCAAAATATTTAGGAAGAAACATGCAAAATGACCAAACCTAAAGGACGATTTATGTAGTTCTCTCTAATTTTTATAAATAAATGTTTTATTATTATAATTTATGCAATGATTCGGATTCTCGGTTCATTTCAGTTGAGTAAACCGATTCGTTCGATCTGGTCTGAGTTACGGTTTAACATTAGAAGTTCAATGTATTAGATAGAGTTATACATTAAAGGTTTAATGTATGAGATAGGGTTATACATTAAAGGTTCAATGTATTTGATAGAGTTCAACATTAGAGGTTCAATGTATGAGATAGGGTTATACATTAGAGGTTCAATGTATTAGATAGGGTTCAACATTAAAGGTTCAATGTATGAGATATGGTTATACATTAAAGGTTTAATGTCTTAGACAGGGTTATACATTAGAGGTTCAATGTATTATACAGGGTTCAACATTAAAGGTTCAATGTATCAGATAGGGTTATACATTAGAGGTTCTATGTGTTAGATAGGGTTATATATTAGAGGTTCAATGTATTAGATAGGGTTCAACATTAGAGGTTTAATGTATTAGATAGGGTTATACATTAGAGGTTCAATGTATTAGATAGGGTTCAACATTAAAGGTTCAATGTATGAGATAGGTTTATACATTAATGGTTCAATGTATTAGATAGGGTTATACATTAGAGCTTCAATGTATTATATAGGGTTCAACATTAGAGGTTCAATGTATTAGATAGGGTTATACATTAGAGGTTAAATGTATTAGATAGGGTTATACATTAGAGGTTTAATTATTAGACATGATTCAACATTAGAGGTTCAATGTATTAAATAGGGTTATACATTAGAGGTTCAATGTATGAGACAGGGTTATATATTAAAGGTTCAATGTCTTAGATAGGGTTATACATTAGAGGTTCAATGTATGAGATAGGGTTATACATTAGAGGTTCAATGTATGAGATATGATTATACATTAGAGGTTCAATGTATGAGATAGGGTTATACATTAAAGGTTCAATGTATTAGATAGGGTTCAACATTAGAGGTTCTATGTATGAGATAGGGTTATACATTAGAGGTTCAATGTATTAGATAGGGTTATACATTAGATGTTCAATGTATTAGATAGGGTTCAACATTAAAGATTCAATGTATGAGATAAGGTTATACATTAAAGGTTCAATGTCTTAGATAGGGTTATATATTAGAGGTTCAATGTATTAGATAGGGTTATACATTAGAGGTTCAATGTATTAAATAGGGTTCAACATTAAAGGTTCAATGTATGAGATAAAGTTATACATTAGAGTTTCAATGTATGAGATAAGGTTATACATTAAAGGTTCAATGTAAAAGATAGGGTTCAACATTAGAGGTTCAATGTATGAGATTGGGTTATACATAAAAGGTTCAATGTATTAGATAGGGTTATACATTAGAGGTTCAATGTATTAGATATGGTTCAACATTAAAGGTTCAATGTATGAGATAGGGTTATATATTAAAGGTTCAATGTCTTAGATAGGGTTTTACATTAGAGGTTTAATGTGTTAGATATGGTTATACATTAGAGGTTCAATGTATTAGATAGGGTTCAACATTAAAGTTTCAATGCATTTGCGAGAAAATATTGGCGGGGAAACACTGGCGGGGAAATGTTGACCATTTCCCTCACTTTTTTTACCATGAAAGGACAACCACACACACTCCTTATCATAACAACCACCAGCAGATCACACATACACACACACACTTATCATCACAAACACATTGTTATTATAAATATGTTGAAGCATGAAGCTTTTCTATGTAGGTGTGGACATGGAGATGTAGTTCT
Source organism: Glebionis coronaria (assembly GCA_025667525.1). Taxonomy (NCBI): domain Eukaryota; kingdom Viridiplantae; phylum Streptophyta; class Magnoliopsida; order Asterales; family Asteraceae; genus Glebionis; species Glebionis coronaria. Next base: position 18,281,525 of record CM046875.1, read on the forward strand.
TCGACAATCGTGGCAACGTGATTCCCTTGGTAGACAGTACTATGCTTGTCCACATTCACAGGTGGAACCTCCAGTTTCATATGGATGCAAATGTTTTTATGGAAAGACGAACTAGTCAGACTACTTGTCAATTATCTTGGAGGTTCAACGAGATTTTCTCCTCCAAGCTCTTCTTCGAGACCTTCAACGATCTTTTCTCCTCCAAGCTCTTCTTCGAGACCTTCAAGGACTCCAATTTCTTCTCCAAGCTCTTCAACATGTGCAAACTGTGTGCACTTGAATGGAAACATTAAGGTACTTGAGAGTACAGTAGAGTTGTGCCGCCGTGCCGATAGGCACACAGTGGATTCAGCTGCACTACTTCACGACCTTTACGATGACACGGGGAACATTAGTTTGAAAATTTTTGTGATGTATCTGTTTTCGTATTTATGATTCTATTATCGTTTTAATATCCATGTTTAATTAACGCGTGTTTAAGTGTCCGTGTTGAATAAAAATAATGTTAACAATTTTTAATGAATATTAACAATGAATTTTAACAATTATCAGTGAATGTTAACAATTATCAATGAATGTTAACTTTTGGCGGGAAAATGTTGGCGGAATAACATTGGCGGGAAAGTTTAACCCCTTCCCTCACTTTTTCTTATCATAAAAAGACATATAATTTTTTTAATAGTAAAATAGTATTTTAAATTTTAAGAACTATATTTTTTATATATTATAAATTTTTTATTTTATATATAACTTTAAATATATATTACATTAAAAAAAATAAAGTTGGTATATAGTTAGTGTTAAAAAATAAAGTTTCCCCAGCGACATGTTGCTGGGGAAACATTTGGTTTGTCGTTTTGTGACAAAAGCGCGTTAGTGAAATTTTTTTAGTGGGATTCCTGAAAAGTATCCCCAGCGACATGCCGCTAGGGAATCTTCGAAATATTTAACACTACATTGATTAACACAAATCACTTGGCTTAGTCTACGAAATAAGTATCCCAAGCGACATGTCGTTGGGGAAACTTTGGCGGGATAATCTCCCGCTTATAAGAATTTGGTCAAATATTGGTCAAGTTTTTCCTAGCGACGTTTCGCTAGAGAAAATATTCGATAAAATTTGGCCAAATATTCAACAAGCAGAAGAGCCACAATCGGATTTGTTTTGTCGTTTAGTGCATTTTCCCCAGCGACTTCCTGTCGCTAGGAGAAACCTCGCTGGGGAATGGGTGGATTGTTGTAGTGGTCTCCCACAGTAACGATGACGAACGCAAAGCAAGGTTCATCGCAATCTGGGAAAAGAACAAGGCGGAAGTATGTTATCCATGTGTAATATAACAGCAGCCCAAGCTTATGTTTAGTATTGACACCTGTTCGCCAAATAACTTATTTTTCAGTAATGTTCAAAGCGACTCTGACGCGAAATGATCAGACCATACTCGCGTCCTCCAAGCACCAACCTACACGGTAGGCATGATCAGTGTGATACTAAACACATAAACCTGCTTGGCAATAAAGACGTCTGCTTTTGTGTTTTATGTATTGTTATTTTCATTAGAGGATTTTCATTGCACAAAAGTATACAAATGTGTAACCATTAATGTTAGAACACCAAAAAAAAAAGTTATAGACTTTTGAATTAACGGTATATGTTAACAGTTTAATAATTTATGTGATAAACAACAAATTTGACTCTATCAGTAGTATCACCACATCCTCGGTCAACAACATCCCATTACAAAGACTCTTATCTCATTTCAGAGTCGAATAACATATAAACAGATAGTGATGTCAGTTTGTTTAGTACACCAAGAAAAGACATTTCAAAGGCCGATTACAAAAAGTCAAAAACTAAACCATCATTGATCTGTTAGAAGTTTATCTTCTTTCATGTATACGAAAACCAAAGAAGGATTTTCATCTAAAAGAAACAATAATATCAATGAAATTCAAACACCTTACCAGATCTTGAAGACTAATACTTTTGGTTCGGTTCTTAGCAGTAGCAAACAAAAAGAGTGTTTGATTGTTGTTCGATTTCTGATAAAAAGCTAGAAGGAGAACGATTGTTGCTTGTTGGATACAAATGAAAAGGATGACTTCATTAGTAAAAAAGTCTGAATCCGATTCATATAGAAGTGTTTGTTTTTATAAAACGTCGGAACAATTATACAATTTTTTAAAGTTCTAAAAAATGTTATTATGTAAAAAAAATACTGTTTTTATAATAACACAACATTTACAAAATCAATAATTCAATGTCATATAAGAACATAAACCTTAACTAGATAATTCGATCCCACCAATTCATTCCAACATGAGAATTAAAATAATTCAATCATAATAGAATTAAAAAATTAACAACCATACCAAAGCAATTATCTAGATTAATGATAGAAGCTCAAAAAAATAAAAATAAACGAATGTACCATTACAGAGAATTGACTTTGAACAATACTCAAAGGCCTTTTATGATTTTTTTTATAAACATTAGAGAGATGGGTTAGATAACTTTCTTCTTTATCTCTTTCATGGTCATCATCCACAGCTCCACACACTCACCAACAATTAAAGAAGAAGTACAACAAAGATGATAAACATGGTTGTTTATTAGAGAAAATTGAATATAAGTTATACCTCTGACGGTGACGATGTTGCTTTCTAACGAAGACGTTTGGAAGAGGTTGAATATGCCAGAGGTGGAGGAGGAGCGGGGAATACAATTATACCAATTATTTTTATAAGGTGAAGACGTAATCAGAGATCTACCCAAGTCTAAGTCTATCATAAGATATTTAAACATTTTTAATTCTGATTGTGAATGAAAAACAAACACCCAAAAATTTTCGGTCAACTATCAAAGGAAATTAGATGATTTTTTGGAAAACAAACTCAATAGAGTGATATGTCTGCAAAGGAGAAAAGTGGGAGGTTGTGATCATAAAATCTGTCATAGGTTTAGGTTTGTGAAATAGACCATATGGGGCAACATATTTAGATTGGGCTCAATATTAAATGTGCTTTTAGTTATTCAGTGTAGTCCTAAATGTTTGGTATAAAGGGTCATACATTCGGACTATAATAAGCCCAATGAAGATCTCCAAGTCTTTTGTCGTCGTTAAAATGGCATATAGGATGTAAGATAAATTACCAGTACTTTTCATGATAGGCTAGCTATGATTCATATATTGAGAGGGGGTGATATGTACAACTATTAAATTTGATGTGTACATTAAAAAATGTGTAATATGATATTACGAGTACACTAAATTTGATGTGTAAACTAAAAAATTTGACGTGTGCATTATAAAATGTGTAAAATAATTACGCATATGTGAATTTGATTAGATTAACCATGCGTATGGTTCATATAACTTAGTCTCGGTGCATCGCACGGGTACGAACGCCTCGTGATCAAAATAATTGACCTAAAATTCTGCTCAGTTTTTAATGACGAATTTAATATAATAACCTAATTAATTACCCATAACTTAATTAATTACAAGCCCTAATTATTCTAATCATTGTTATATCATTAAAATATAAATTTTATAATAAACCCTAACCTAGATCCATCACATAATGATTAAGAATGAATTGAAAACAATTTAATTGAAAAGGAATTGAAGATTTTACCTTAGATTTATGAAAGCCAAGATTTTTGATGAAAACCCTAACTTTTAATAATATACCGCGACCTATAGATCTCCAGGAGAAAGAATTATGCGTTTTTTTATTTATTAGAAGACTTTATATAGGATGTGTGAGAGTCCTAGTCCAACCCAAGCTCAAACTCCCTTTCCTTTTCTCTTTTTGTTGCGTCGTCCAAACTGACCTACACCCCTTTTGATCTTATAACTTAAAACCCTAGATCCAAAACCCTAGATAGGGATTACATAAGGATCTATTTATAACCGTTACAAGTAAAATACCCATAAAAACACTGAAACCCTAATTAAGGTTTATAGCTTTCTGATTCAAGGGAGTGACGAACAAAGACCAAAACCTTGATAAGAGTACCAAGGGTTCTGTATAGGCTTAGTTACTTTATAATGGAGTACCGAAAGACAATCGATCTTGCAAAGATTTACACATGAAGAATTAAGGGTTTTGGCAGGGGTGTTTGCACCGATTTTTGGTGAAGGAGAGGAGAGACAAATTTTGTGTTAAGGTTATGAGGGTTTATATAGCCTTCTAACCTTAAGACAAAACTTGTTCCCTACTCCAAGTTATGTCAATAGGGACCTCCTTAAGTTAAAATTTTAACACAAAACCCAACATTCATCCACGTTACTATATGTTGAATTTGATATTATGTTTCTACCAACGTGAGATATTGAGTTTACACACCCAACATTAAAACAGAGTAATATGCAATACAACCTTCACATACTCCCTCATCAGTTATGTTGCTTGACCATTTCTAAGCTATAACATAAGCAAGAAAGCTAATGTTGATATTGTAACATAAGTAGAAGATCTAATGTTGATACCCACATGATCACCTATGAGATTCCAGTTGTCTTTAGGGTCACAAGTGTTCCAGTAGGTACCAAACTCCACCGCCACAAATTGATTATTCACTACTAGAAAAACAACCTTTACCCACAGCAAGTTCCGTGGGAAATTCAGTGGGAAAGGGCCCTTACCCATGGAATTGTTCCGTATGTAAAAACATCGTGGGTAAATATTTTCCCACGGAATTTTCCACAGAGCGTTGACCATTTTTCCACGGATTTCCCACGGGTATTATTACACATTTTTAACATTCAAGGAGTGGTTTTTTCCCAAGGATTTCCCACGAACTTTTTCCCACAGATTATCCACATACATTTTCCCATAGATTTCCCACGGGCATATTCCCATAGATTTCCCACGGTCATATTCCCACAGATTTCCCACAATATTTAGTAACCATATATTCCCACGGATTTCCCACGAACATATTCCCATAGACATATTCTCACGGATTTCCCACAATATTTAGTAACCATATATTCCCACAGATTTCCCACAATCATTTCCCACAGATTTCCCATAATTATTTCCCACAGATTTCCCTCAATTATTTCCCACAGATTTCCCACAATTATTTCCCATGGGATTTCCACATTTATTTCCCACGGATTTCCCACGATTTATAGCAACAATTAATCCGTGGGAAACACCTAGCTAAATTCCGTAACTGGAAAATTTCCAGAATCTAAAAAATATACAAAAACCTGAATATGAAACAATAAAAACCATTCATTGATCACCGAATCGTTAAATCACCAAATCGTGTGCCCAACATGAATAATTCCTAGCAAACAATTTAGAAATAGGCTTTAGTTATAGCACAAAAACTAAAGCCTAATTCTAAATCTGCAATAAGAAGCTAGGGCGAACAACTTATAATAAAATGTCGTAGGCCTAATTCTAAATCCTACGACTAAACTAGCTAGGACCTGGATCTGAGATAGCTTGTAGAGCATGATCCTTAGAAAAAGAGTCGAACCTCTCATTGAGTGTTTGATTCCAAGCCAGATTATCGGCTGTTCTTTGAGCCTCCGCAACTACCTTCTGCTCTTCCATCATTTTCTTCAAGTCTTTGTTTTCATTTTTTAAAATCCGTATCTCCTGTTACAACCATTTACACAGAACTGTTAGGTGACATGAAAGGGAAGGTAAAAAAAAATTTTGAATTACCATTAAGGTAACAAAACTAATGTCTCATTCATTATCAGAGTGGGTTCTGCTCTAGCTGATAGTTGCTGTGTTCTCGCTCGGTTTGATATGCCATCGTTTCAGTTTGGAGGTAAACCTTAAGCCCTACTAGAGTATATAAATTAATCATACACCACTCATTAATAATATTTCATGAACCCATCAGATATTATGGGCATTACTAGTACTATTAAAAAAATCAGGATTTCATAATTTGATAATTATAACTAAGTGAATGTGCCGCATCACAGAGCTATCCTTGTACAGGCATGGACACTTGTATAATAGTAAATTACATGTTTACCGTTTCTTTGTTAAGAGTATATCCACAGTCATGTCTTCTTTACTCCACAAACCACAAGAACTCAAAATCAAAAACATAAAAATGTGGCCAATTTTTTTTAATGTTGCTTAAAAAAGAATTATATCAAATATATAATATATGTATATTACCAAAAAGTACATTTGTGTGTGACTTAAAACACGTGTCGGGTGAGCATGATGATAAAACCAAAACTTAAACAAAAAGACAACACGATGATGAAGATAAACAAGTTACGAAGAAACCAAGAAATACTTAGATAAAATCATTAGATCTTATCGACGAATGTGAGATACCCAGATAAGATCTAAAATAAATTGATGAATAAATTGTGAAGCTTTTTTTTTTAAGATTTGGTACTGGTTGAATATTTGGTACTGTAACAATCAAAGATAGTGAGATGGAAGATAAGAGATTATCAGTTGTAAAAGAAGAAAGTGAAAGAAAAAAAAGTACTCACAGATAGGGGCATATAAGATAATATTGACTTTATGAACTCCCGTGTTTGAAATTACAGCCTCACCACACGTTTTATAAACACAACCAATTTAGGCCTTCCCAATATTACAAAACGCCCAGAAAAAACCCAACCAAACACGTTTAATATTGAATTTTAAATTGAAACCCTTCACAAACCTCCCAAATACAGCAAACCAAACACACCCTAAGAGTTTTTTAATATTGCCCCCCACTCAAATTTTTGGTTTCGATCAATGTCTTTTTCACCTTGCTATTGCCTAAGTAAAAATACTCGATTTGCCCCCACATTCTAATTTCCTAGTTTTCGCCACTGCCTGCCTTGCTCATCTTTCTAACCTTACACGTTTGAGATGCTACTAAGTGATACAAAACAAAGGTTGCCAAATCATTTTTCTACCCTAGCCTTTTATATCTCATATCGCAAAGATCAAAGTTGCCAAATCAAATCAGCTTTGATAAATTCATAAAGTTAATGGAGACAAACCTCATAAGGTGAGCACGTTTGTGTGACATAGATACTCCCGCATCTCGCGACACCCGTTAGAAGAAAAGCTAGATCCTTTGTCATCCCGGCACCAAGCACGTGACCTCTCTTTGAAGTAGCTAAGCTCTTCCAAACTTAAAAATCATTATCTGGCCCATTATCATCAACTTCGGTGTTGTCATTGTTCTCTGCATGCCTTTCTGAGATAATCCTTGAATAGTCATCCTGATATAGAGAATCGACATATAAGAAGTATCCGTAAATTGTTTGACTTTATAGTAAACTGTTTGGATTTTATACTAAACCGTTTGACTAAGGGGGCATTTTGCTTAAGAGAAAAAACAAGTGAGAGTTTGAGACTTACCACTAGTTGTTTAGACGCTAGGTCAACAAACTCTAACTCCGGAGATTTACTAGATCCGGGCTCACCATTAGATCCAGGCTCACCATTAGATCCAGGCTCACCACTAGATCCAGGCTCACCATTAGGTCCAGGTTCTTCGCTAGATCCCGACTCTGCTGTCTTAACCATGACCCTAGTGTGGACTTTTGTATACAATTCCACAAGCTTCACTGGGCGTCCCAAATCGTTTTCCTAATCAAAAAAGAAAATTTGCTTATTAACTGGTCATCTAAACATGTATGCTTTAATAAGCCTTGAGGAAAATACTTTTATCTTACCATTACGACCCTAGTGTGGATAAAGCTACGCGAGCCTGCTGTGTGCTTCCCTTTTGCGATTTAGCTCTATTCTCCTTGGCAATTTTTTCTTTACGTCTCCATTCATCAGTGTCCCATACGTTAACCATAGGGAGCCAATAATCTTCGCCAATCCAATTGGGACGATTAGAACTAATGCGACTGATATCCACATTATCTCTCACTCATGCTCCCTTCATTGCAGCCTCTCTCACATTTCTCATTAAATCCCTAAACCTGTTTTTAATATGATCTTCCCAGGCTTCACGAATCTGTTTACTTTCTGCAGCAATCCATCGATAGAACATCTGCATATCAAGTGTTTATTTTGTTAGATATATTAGGTTAAAGAAACACTTTCTTTATTTAGATGTGATAAGTTACGAACCCCAAAACGATTAAAACACCTATCTAGATGGCTTTGGGGGATTTTTGCCCAAGTGGCGTAAGAACCCTTGGACATAGTCTTGAATATCTTAACCGTATGATGACTAATTGTAGGGTCATAAAACCTACAAAAATTGCACATTGGCGCACATATCAAATAAATTTCCAGACATTATCTTAAGGGTAAATTCCATATCATATCATATCTTATCTTTTTCAAAACAAATAACGAAATAACACTTACTGGTCTCTAAGAGCTCCTACAATGCTGTTTAATATCTTATCGAATCTAAATCACATTTCGAATCTGATAACAATCCGTAAAGATATCAATACATGGAATTAACCCTTATCTTAAAACACAAAAGTAAACAAACCAAGAAGCTAAATTAAGTTATAGAAAGTACTTACACTCCGCCGATAAGCCACACTTTAGGAAGTGAAGATGAGGGCGTGGCATTTGACACAACATGATTTTGTATACGAGATGTTCAAAGGAGTAGGTATCGTTGTATACGAGATGTTCAAAGGGTATCGTTGTATACGAGATGTTCAAATGAGTAGTCGATAGCGTATCATTGTACACGGGATGTTCAAATAAGTAGTCGATACGGTCGTTGTACACGAGATGTTCAAATGAGTAGTCAATAGGGTATCGCCAAAACTTCCCCCAAAAGATCCCGCCAAAACTTCCCACCATAAGTACACACACTCTTGCCATCTCAACGACCAACACACACATTGTAATTATGAAGATGGTGGCATATGAAGCTTTTACGTGCCGTTGTGGAGCTGAAGATGTATTTCTAAGAGAATCGTATCGACGCCATACCCGTGGTAAACTATACTATGCTTGTCCACTATCAAAGGTGATCAATCACATGTGTTTTTATTTGTGTAGTTTACAAATAATTTGATTAGGTATGTTTAATGAATAAATTTTCCTTACTCTTTAATTAACAGCCTCTGGAAGGTACTTTTGGATTTGAATTTTTTCTATGGAAGAGGATCGAGTTCGTCTACTACTTGGTTCTCCTGGAGCTTCCACGACTTCAACTTATTCACCAATACCTTCAATGACTCCAGTTTCCTATCCAAGCTCTTCAACACCTCCAATCTATTCTTCGGGACCTTCGTGGTATGCAGAGTGTGAAAACTGAAAGCTCTTGACTACAAAGCTAGATATACTCGAGGAAACAATGGAAACACAAATGCATCCCGAGCACCACACAATGAATTCAAATGCACTACTACATGACCTTTACGATAGCGTGGGGAACATTAGTTTGCAGTAGTTTGTCATTTAGTCAATTTAGCATCTCGACTTCGTAATGTAATTCGTATGTTTTATCTATTTCGTAATGTAATTCGTATGTTTTATCGACTTTGTAATGTAATTCGTATGTTTTATCATCTTTTTAATGTAATTCTATGTTTTTTCGACTTTGTAACATAAATTGTATGTTTTTTCGACTTTGTAATATAATTCGTATGTTTTATTGTTTAACTTTTTATCGACTTTATAATGTAGTTTGTATGTTTTATTGAATAAACTTTTATCAACTTTCTCACGGATGTATAAATCATAAAATATTGGTAGTCCATGGGAAATATGTGGGTAATATGTGGGAAATCCGTGAGAAATCTGTAATCCGTGGGTAATTTACCCACACATTTCCCACGGATATGTAAATAACAAAATAATGTGTTTTTCGTGAGAAATCCGCCGGAAAGTTCCGTGGGAAATCCGTGGGTAAATTACCCACGGATTTCCCACGGATGTATAATTAATAAAATATTATGAGTTCCATGGGAAATCCGTGAGTAAATTACCCACGTATTTCTCACGGATGGATAAATAATAAAATAATATGTTGTCTGTGGAAAATCCGTGGGTAAATTACCCACGTGTTTCCCACAGATGAATAAATAATAAAATAATATGTTTTCCGGGGAAATGCGTGGGTAAATTACCCACGGATGAATAAATAATAAAATAATATGTTATCCGTGGGAAATCTGTGGGTAATTTACCCACGGATTTCCCACCGATGAATAAATAATAAAATAATTCGTTGTCCGTGAGAAATCCGTGGGTAAATTACCCACGGATAGATAAATAATAATAATAATGTGTATACCGTGGGAAATCCGTGGGTAATTTGCCACAGCTTTCCCACAGATGTGTAAAATAACAAAAATAGTTTTGTACTCTGTGGGTAATTTGCAATCCGTGAGAAGTCCGTGAGTAATTTGTTACGACTTTCCCACGTAAATCTTGGTCAATGCTTCTGTGGGAAATCCGTGGGAATTTTCCCACGGAATATTTTTTTTGTCATTTCTGTGGGAAATCCGTGGGAATACCGTGTCAAATTTCCCACGGTTTTTGTTCCGTGAGAAAAATTTCGTGGGTAAAAGATGTTTGTTTGTGTAATAGTGATTGGTAGTGGTTGTAAACGGCACTGGCTGGAAGTCCCATGGCTCCACCGGCTGTGATCACCAAATTATTTCTGCAAGAAAAAATGTGGATCAGTCACAAAGGTGGATTCCGCTGCTGGTGGAGCGTCCCAAAGATGAAGTTGCCTGACGTATGTTGCGCACCCGACTTTTAGGCTCTCTTTGGAACTAAGCTAAACGTATAAGCTAGAACCTAGATTCCGCTTACAGAGATACAAGCTCCGGTACCTTCAATTACTATTCCCATTTAGAGTCATCATAGAGCATTAGAAAATTGTCGTACATATTGTCGGTTTTTGTTTCTGTACGGTCCCAACCTAAGTAAATCGATCAATATAAAGGGGGTCAATCAATTTTGGTCAATTCATGTTGAAGCCTGGAAAAACTGTAGGGAGGTTGCTAAATTATTGGAACTCAACTACTAAGTACTCAAGTCATGTTTAGTTCTATTTTCCAGTCGCACGGTTATACATCAATTTTTAAGCAAATGGTGGCATGCGAGCTGAGATAGTGAGACCTGACTTTAAAAATAATTAAAATTGAGTCGCATTGGCAAGCTAATCAAATAGAGTTCTCATCAGAGTTCGAGTATTATAATCTGTTAATCGTAAAGGCTATGAACCATATTGATCGTGTGCAATCTTGATTTTCAAAATTACAAGTATGCCTTCCTAATAAAAACATGGCCACCATCTATTTTCCACTCGGTTATGCAATCTTGCCACCATATTAGACAATCTTGCCACCAACATCATATTCACATCGACTTAGCACTCTAAATATTAATGAGAATCCCTTTTAAAGCATAAAGCTTTTGGGGGTACCAACATGAATTCTAACAGCATGTCAATTCAAAGATGAAAATGATACATGATACAAAACCAAGAACATTAACGTGGCTCATTCAATCAAACAAATTTTTGGTATCTGGTTTCCGTGTGTTGGATTTAATCGGTCATTAACTAAGTTCACTATGCAGTATGCAAGAATGCAGGGGTTATGTTTCAAGTAGTAAGAATAAGTTAGTTTGAATTAGTAAAATATTTGACCGAATACTAAGTCAGTGCATATGCACGTTGGGAAGAAAGGCCATGTTTACTTGGTCTTTAGTTAGTAGAGTAGTGTATTCCTAGTTTCATGCATAACAGTTACTTGCAAGGCTATAAATAGCCATAGTAATGTCAAGCAAAGTGAGTTTTCCTTTATTAATAAACAGAAACATTGCAACCCATTTTGCCGTTTTGATTGGTGTGATCGTGGGTGCGAGTCCGGGTTTAAGGAGGCTGGTTCCTACACCGTGTACATGTGTTTTTTTTGTTAACATTTTAGGAAGCTAGTCGGCAAATTTATTCAAAAGTGTTTGTTTCTGTTTAATGAAAGAGCAGCTGGAATACATAAAATTGATCAAGGAGCTATGTTGCCAGTTGTATGTATATGTCCAACTCGTTGAGGGGTGACTTGGTGGTTCATTTAAATTCAATTTTGGCCAAAACTTCACAGCAAACATCCTTGAATTTTGGTAAATCAATACATAAACATGCAAACAAGAGATAAATTATCAGCTTTACATACTTAAAACGGGGACTTTATTTACAGAACCCATTTTAGTGACAGAACTTGCAGAACTCTTATTTTTGAAGGCAAACATGTATGTTTGAAGGCGTACATGTATGTTTATGAAAGCGAACATGTATGTTTTTAGATCGGTGCACATACATGCATGCGCGCTTCCAAAAATGTATGTTTTTGAATGCGTGCACATACATGTATGCACGCCCTCAAACATGTATGTTTTTGGATATCTTTTTTTTTTAATTTTATTTAATTTTGACAAAAAGGACTTCAAATATGTTTCATAAATACAAATATTCTCTAAAAACATAGATGTACTCCTTCAAACATACATGTTTGCCTTCAAAAAAAACATCTCTGCAAGTTCTGTCACTAAAATGGGTTCTGTAAATAAAGTTACACTACTTAAAACCTTATTCAATATTAATCTATATATGATTAATTACTGTAATATCATACATTATTCCATAAAACCGCGCGAGGAATTCATATTCCATAACTTGAAAAATACTTCCTACTTCCTGAACCAGTAAACACCATTTTTCTTCTTCTTATCATCATCATCATCATCGGATTCAACATAAATGCATTCTTTCATATCTCTCCAAAATGCTTGTATCAATGGAGTTCCATCGTACTTGTAATAGTCACCTAAGATCGGCTTGATGGCCTCTGTGGCCTCATGTGCATGGTAACGTGGAATAGAAGGAAACAAATGGTGTACCACATGATAATCCGTTTGGTTTTTAAGTATCCCAAACCCTAAATCCCTGTCGATTGTCGATAAAGCACCTCTAAGCCAATTCCATTCGGTGGAGTCATAATGAGGAATCGAAGGATGTTTGTGGTTGAGATAAGTAACCATTGTCAAAATAACACACATAAAAAACCAAGGACCTCCATACACATAAATGGCCAAAGCTGCACCTTGTGTCATCACAACGCGATAATATGCATAGAGGACAATAAAAATCCCAACATCAGAGACAAAAACTTTACGACGTTGACTATTCGTGAAAATTGGGCTTGGAGGGTAAAAGTGGCTCGCCATCCCTTCGTACTTCCTGCCACTATAATTACATATTAAATACAGTGGCCAATATAAAGTGGTCCAAAACAAGATCGTGAACATCCAACCTATCGGATTGTCCATAATTTCACAGTACAGTCGATTAGACTTTCGCTTAGGGATATGAGGCTCGTCGTATTCCAAAGAATTAGTATGTGAATGATGGTTTGCGTGAGTGAATTTGAAAGAGAAGTATGGAGTGAGGGTGAAACTATGGAACAAGTACCCAATTGTATCATCTAACCAACCATAACCGGAAAAGCCATGATGGCCACATTCATGGCCTATCTGCCACGAATCAGCAAGCATGTAACCTTGAAAGATCCAGTAGACAGGCCATAGAATATACGAAACGAATCGAGGGAGATTATGAATATAGTTTGATGCTAGATAGTAAAAGGTAAACATTACAAGTATATCAATAGATATTGTAAATAAAGAGCGAATAAGTTTTTTTTCGAAACAATAGGATGGTATTGCATTCTTTAGATCTTTGTATTCAAATGGAGGTTTGGATGTTGGAACACGTTGTAAAAGCTTCTTCTCATCATATGCTCCCATTGTAGTTTGTAGTTTGCTGGTAAAGGATGTGTGTTTTTAACTCGATAGCTTCATATTTATAGGTATTTTACAACATACATACGTGTATGAACCACGTGTCATTTTTTGAATAATAAAGTTCAATTATATGCATACACGAATGCCCTATATGTCGCAGAAACAATTTTAAAAAACAAAATCTATAGGAGCACCAGTTTGACCAGCTTAATTAATTAGTATATCATATATATATTGACTAGTAAAAATACACTAAAAGACATAACTTTGTTTGGTGATATGCAATATACTGAAAAAAACATACTAGTAGTAAAATTTGTTTGTTGTGGTTAACATCATATCCACATATCTTTCAAAAATTTAAAATCGGGTGTATATCTCACTCATAACTTACCCGTTAAATTTAATAATTTTCAAAAGAGTCAACGTTTTGAAACCCGATTTTTAAATCGATCCAGTTAAATCATCGGGTCCGGGTCAACCCAAATCGACCCGGGTCAATCTGAGTTAACCAAGTTTTTTTTAAAAATATTTTTCTAATATTTTTAATAATCAACAAAAATTAAATATAAACCATAAAAACTCTCGTTTATTGAAGATTAAATTGTTTACCAACCAATATAATGTAAAAAGAAAATTCCGTCGCAAATACATAAAATTTACATATTATTTTTTGAAAAAACCCGAAAAACTCGAAACCCGGTCGGGTTTCGAGATTCGGGTTGACCCGGGTCACCCAAAACCCAGCGGGTCTAGCCGGGTTTTGAAAATGTGAAACCCGGGTCAATAAGACCCGTTTTTCTGCTAGGAACGGGTCAACCGGTTGACCCGGCCAGGTCGACCCGGATTTGAAAATGTTGTTCCCAAATTATATCACTTCAACATGATGGATCTATATAAAATAGATAGAAAAGAGATGAAGTTTAGAGAGAGAAAGTAGAGAGAGAAAAGAGAGGGAAATATGTGAAATAATAGAATGTTATATTAAAAAACTGAACAACCAACCCTCTCCTAACAAGCTAGGAGAGGTATATATAGTCGGGATTACATGTGGCATAATGGGCTATATTGTTTGATGGGTCGGGCTTGAATAAATGCTTAGTACCTTCAAAGAGGTCATTCCTCCACGACATTTGGAGATTTATAGAGATTGTCAATCTCACCATAAGTGAGACATGAACGTGTAACTGTAGTTTTGTTTCTTCATGTTTTGATCTTTAAGCCTTTGTCGTTCTCTTTCGACTTTGTTATTAATCTTGAGATCTTCAAACCTGTGACCGAGTCATTCTTGAATGATACAATATTTTGAGACTAACATCTCCTTCACTGAGAGGTCATTCCTCTACGACATGTGAGGATTTTTAGAGTTTGTTCATCTTTAGTATTGATGTCTTCAAATGAATGACTCATTCATTCTTGTTGGTCACCATCCTTGATTTGTCTTTGCCATCTTGCGATCTTGTGTCTTCACCCACATGCTCACACTATGCACCATCTTGAAAGCTTTCTAATAATCTCCTTTGAAGAGAGGTCATTCCTTTAAAATAATAGTTAAGGAAGATTTTTGATCATCAGAGTTGCGAAAGTCTTTAACTTTCTTGATTCTTGGATATGTCTTTAGGCATGAGTATGTGGTTTTGAATCTTCGACTTTGCTTAGTACACCGTGACACCACCTTTTTCGATACAAAACATAAACACAGACTAAATGGCTTTTACATTTGTCCTAAATCTGTAGTGTTCTTCCTCTGGTCGGTGAAAATCGTTAGACGGTATTAAATACCGTACCTATGATTGGGTAGATTCAATTAAGAACCTCCTTGGCAGGGTTTCGTGGATGTACTAGTCGTTCTCTTTAATCGACCGTTTCAAAGCAAGACTGCGAATGTAAAGAATGAATTAGTTGGATAAAATAATCCATCTGATTAAAGTCATCAATTCAAGTTCCTGGAAGAAGTTTGATTCACAAAGGATCTTACCATTGTTGCTTTTCAGTTGACACAAGTTTGATTCATAAAGAATCTTGTAAGTCACCTACCGTAGCGCTGTTTTATGTTAACGCCAGAAGGATTTCCATTTGTCACTGTGAATAATGAAGAGTATCACTCTTAATGTTCTGGCAAAACCATAAAGATATTGCGTAGAAACCTGGAACGAGTTTGAATCAATTAAGAATCAAAACACTCTTGCTTTCCAGTTTTACACATGTTCAATTCATAAATTTTTTTACATATGACCTACCGTAGTGCTGTTTGATGTTAACATTGAAAGGATTTCCACTCATCATTGTGAACACTAAATAGTATCACTTTGAGTGTTCTGGCAATATCACAAGGATATAGCGTAGGACTCTCTTCTTCGTCATGCGATGTGTCCAAACGAGATTTGATTGATCTCTTGGCTCTAGACTCGATTTGTGCACTTTTGATAATCGGAGCCTGGAGAAGATGCCACCTATTCAATATAAACTATCTCGAAGTGAGAAAGTCAATAGAAGTCTTGTTGATCTTCGTGACAATAAAACAAACTTCTTTTGAGATAAGCCTGAGTTAGCTGGGGAAGGGTTGCGCATTACATCACTGGGTCCATGATGTCTTGCCTTCATGATGTCTTGACCCGATTTCTACCTAAGTTGTATGGAGGGTTATTTTCTTTTCACCATTTATCCTTACATTTATTTTTCATTCTTCAACCCCTTTAATGATTATCAAGACGTCATCACTAGCACCTTGTTGTGATTGTTCGAGTGCTAGCTTAAGTACTTAGTCGGCATTTTTCCCTTTTTATATTCTACTATATCTTTCCTAAGGACTTCTAATAATCTATTGGATTGTCCCTGGGAAGATCCCTCTAGTTCTGGTTGGATCATTGGACATATACCTAACCATCTTTTGACACCAATAACATCGTGAATTAAAGAGGTTGTGGGTATAAGATCGTAACCATAAAATAAATAAGCCTCTTAAACGTTGTTTGGTTAACTTTATGATTGATGTTGGTTCAAATGACACTCAAAACTAACACACAACTTCCAAAACATGATTCAAGCAACTAAACACGCCTCAAGTTTAACCACAAATTCCCAGCATGTACCCCTTATATTTTTATGATTTTTTATGGTTTACTTGGTATGCTTAGTAATGGGAAGTGGGCACAAGCACGAAACACCACACACAATTTAAACGCGATACAAATAGCAAGAACCACAAACACGCTGCAATTTCAAGATCACAGAAACATAAGCAATCCCATAACAGCAAACATTCCTTTATATAATTTTTTCAAGTTCGTATCTTTTACTTGTTTGCAGGTATGCACAGACACAAAAACACAAACATAAACAATAAGCTGCATATCACACCAAAATCTGAGCTTGTGTGCTCAGTTAAAGAAAATCAACAGCGGGCACCTCTTATTTTAAAATTTTTGTTTTCTATTGGTGTTGCTTTATTCGTGATTGAAGTTTAGTTTCACAAGGCAACACAAGCAATCTGCTGGTGGATGTACAGGAACGATGCAAACAATACACAAACACACAATTAACACTATCCTAAAACCACAATAAGCCACGCATTGGTGTTGGAACATATACTGAACACAACAACCACTATTTTCTATTTTGGTATATGTTGGTTTACTTTGTATGCTGTTGGTAGAAGTAACAAATTAAGCACTAAAAAGTATCAAATAAGCTATGAGTAATCGCAAATAAGCACACAGTAACAGGCAGTCACTTTTTCCATTTTCTTTATGGTTTACTTGTGGTTCATAGAGTACACACCTCTACCTTTATATTAATCCTAAAAGTAAATCAAACAGTGGGTATTTTCCTTTGGTTTTCTTTGGTTGATAGGACAGTGGACACACAAAGCACACAATACTAACACCTAGATAACCAATAAAGCTGAAAAATGACCCAAATTGTGCACCTCGGAGCAACTTAATTCCTCAACAATACTTGGCTGAAAGGCACAGATAACTAAATAGCATGCAGTGGACACACAGAAACTTTAAACAAATATTTTGGTGCCCTCTTACAAACCAAATAACCAAAGTGAGCTAAGTGAGCCCAACAATCCATAACCCAAGCATATCTAAACTTAAACTAACCTGCTAACTACTTGTTAACAAGATATCAAACCCTAAACAACTTTCAGTCAGGCTCAAATCTCGTCTGATAGTTTGGCTATGGTTATGGCAGCAAAGGCAACAATGCCTCAACGTAACTTTTGTGTGACTATGTTTTAAACTGTAGGGTTCAAATACACTAACAAATGCAATTTTTTCTCATAAAGAGCCAAGACAAACACTTATTCTAGCAGTAATCAAAAGCACAAATCATGAAAATACAAATCTAATCCTAAAAAGTATAATTGCTATAGTCTGATGGTTCTGGTGATTTGCGACAGAAAGCAAAGGAATGATTTCAAACAAGTAACAAACCTAGGTAACTAAAATACCCAAAACAGACGCAAATCAGGCAAAACTTCAACACTCCAAACCCTATAACAATATTGAACAAAAAACTTCACAAATGTCTTACACACTAGCAGATTTTCTAAGTAAACATGAAAAACCAATTTTTAAATTAAAAACATCAAACTTTTTGGTTAAATCAACTCACCTAAGACTTTAAAGAGAGTGCAGAGCTTAGCTCAGTTTAATAGTTGGTTTCCTTTCCCTAAACGAGCTTTCCCAAACACTATTTTCAAAGGCAGATTATGACTTTTTTTTGCAAAAACTTTTGTCTAATAGTACCATAAACAAGCAAAACACTAACTTTCGTTCATCCAAAAACAACTAACAGGCAGATCTCAAAATAAATCACACAATTACGCAAAGTTAAAACATTTGGGAGAAAAATGAAAAGGAAAAGAAAAGGACACACCTCTAGGGCATATATTCCATACCCTGGGTTTTTGAGCTTTTGTGCACGCCCGTGCACAAGCTTCCAAGGCACATGTTAAGATGAACAAACACAAGAGTCAAGTCCAAGATTCTCAATCTTGGACAGTAAAATGGATATCCAACTTTTTTACTTCAAAAAATTTTCTTTCTTATCTTACAAAACCTTACACAAATCTTATACAAGACTTGAAAACTTGCAAACTATTGAAGATGAACCTCAACAGGAACTTTCTAACAGAATTTTTACTTTCTAACAGAATTTTTAATCCAAAATCTCAAATACCAACTTTTCAACAAACTTATGATAAAGGGATTACACTTGATAAATTTTGAACTAAAACACAAATGTAAAAGATGGAACTCAGATTCTCTCAGAATTTTACCAACTTTTAAATACCAAAAAGGAATTATAACTTTCTTATAAAATATACCAACTTTTATTAAACTTAAAAAGGAATTACAAAGGACTAGAGAAAATCTGGAACAAGAGAAAAATTAAAAACCTAATGCCCTTATATATTGGGTCATAGATCATTCTAGAAACAAGAAAAAGCTAACCCTAATATGCTTGTGATTCCACGAATACCCTTGCAAAAAAATTCGAATCTTGGACTTTGATATGGTCAAATCTGATAACATGTGCTTGAGTTGGAGTCTCGTGAGGTGCCAGGGTGTAGGAAGGATCACAACCATCAAATTTGTTGTGGAGAATACGCAAGTAAGATCAACCATTGATCTACTGTGCCCAATCTTGGTTGCTTGTGAAACCATGTAGTAGGGGAGGGACCACCTAGGCATGTGGGTGAGGGGGAGTGAGTTTTGAGGGTGGGGTTAGGGTTAAGAGACATGTAATTAAGGTTCTGGAGATTTTTTAGGTTTAATTTTGGGTATTGGGTGAATGGGTAATTAGGGTTTATGAATGTGTAACAGTGGTGGTTTGATGCAAGGTTGGGGGTAGGGGTGGTAATTTCTGACCTGACACGAAACCCGACCTAAAACCGACACGAAAATTAACAGGTTCAGGTTGAATATATTGAATCTTAGGTCAGGTTTGGGTCGGCCTATCTGACCCATATATAAACAGGATAGGTTTGGGTTGAAAAAAAATTAAGCAGGTTGACCCGACAACCCGTTTAAGATTTTTTTCCTTATATTAAAAATGATTAATATTTTACCATACGTGTTAACTAGGTTAAACAGACCGAACATAAACACATTTAACATATTTAACACGTGTAATGTATCTACTTTTATATATAAAACTTGTTAAATGGATCAATATATAAACCCGTTTAACCAATTCAACCTATGTAACATATTTAACGTCAACCCAAATATATACATGGGTTAAATGGGTTAGGTTTGGGTTATGTGTAAACGGGTTAGGATTAACATAACTGACCCCATTATTTAAATGGGTTAGGTTTGGGTTGAGATTTTCTGACCTGCCAACCTGACAATCCGAACCCGCTATCCCGAACCCGAACCCAACACGAATTGCCACCCCTAGTTGAGGGTAATGAGGTGTGTTAGTGCAAACATTACGATGCTTTGTCGATATAATCTCTTTATGTTTTGTTGATGACAAACGTATAATTCGCAATACATTATGTAAAATATTAAGGTACTCGTAATCACTCAAGAATACATTTGTATACGTCTCTCGACACCTCCAAGATCGCATTCGGCATGAATCACTCAAGGTATGTACAAACATGTCATTAACCTAACTAAGTGATCAAGGATTAATATTTTCTTAAAACTCACATTTAATCAAATGTGACAAAAGATTTTAATTAACTTTATTTTTAAGAAAATGTTTTATTAAAAAGAAAATGGAAATTTTAATTTGGCATATTCCATATGCAAAAAGGAATATCCTTTGAGGGGCCACTAAAGGACAAATTTGCACGGACTCCGACGCGGAGGTTCCTTAAAGGAACCCGCGGTTCCTTATTGATAAGGAACCGCGGGTAGAGATAAGGAACCGCGGGTTTTTTTTGACCGTTGCAATGTTGCCCTATAAATAGTGGATCATTTCCAGATTTTCTTTTAACCCTTTTTGCACAGTTTCTTCAAAAACATATTTAAACCCTTGATTAGTTAGTTTAGATTAATCTTGTTTAAGATGTGATTCTCTCCTTCAATCTCCTCATCCTCTTAAGTGCAAAGAGAAGCTCACTACACATTTGTGATGTGATTAAAGATGAAGTCTTGATAAAGATCATCATGTTCATCATTTTTATTTGTGTCTTGTGTAGATCCAATGTATATGTGTATACTTGGATCAATCTTGTGTAGATCCAATGTATATGGGTATACTTGGATCAATATTGTGTAAATCCAATGTATTTGTGAATACTTGGATTAGTTGTGTTAATCCATTGTATTTGTGAATACTTGGATTAAGTCTTGTGTAAATCCATTGTATATGTGTATACTTGGATTTAAGTTGTGTAGATCCAAGTTACACGTGTACACTTGGATATGTGTTTTATTGAGTTGTAATAGGTAAGAGTTGTGAGTTCTCACTAAACTATAAAGTGATGTGGTTGTGTCTTGTGAGTTCTCACTAAACTATAAAGTGATGTAGTTGTGTCTAGTGAAGTTCTCACTTAGCTTCAAAGTGAAGAATCGTGAAGATTGGTTCTACCTTTCGATTAGAACTCGACATCTAGCCTTGTGTCGTAAAATGGTGAAGTAGGCAACGTTGTAAAGATTGGTTCTACCTTTCGATTAGAACTCGACATCTAGCCTTGTGTCGTTAAATGGTGAAGTGGGCAACGTTGTGTAGATTGGTCCTACCTAAGATTAGGACTCGACATCTAGCTTAGTGTCGAAAATTGTGGAAAAGACGTGTATGGTTTTCTCCGCCTTGAAAGGAGTTTTGTTGACTAGTGAAGTAACTCTCGAGTAAGGTGTACTCGAGGAGTGGAGTAGGGCGAAGAGGAGCTTCGTGACCGAACCATTATAAATTATCGCGTCGGTACTTTCATTTACATTTATGTCTTTACCTCTTTAGATGTATTTATAGTTGCATGATTTTTGTTGTGTGCATCTCATAATCTAAACATATAAGTTGCGGAAAAGCTAAGGCCTAGTACGTGTGTGCTTCATTTTTAGATTCTGGTCAAGTGTACATCACTTAGTCTAAACATCCTAGTTGCGGAAAAGCTTATGCTTAGTACGTGTGTGCTTAATGTTTAGACTATTGCTTGATGTACTCTTGATTTGATGTGTTTGTTTGTTTACTTACTTGTAGTATTTATCTTTCAATCAAACACATCTCATATCTAGTCAAGCTTGATCGAGAATTTGATACAAAGGATTATTAAAGTTTAGCAAGTAACAAATGGCATCGTCCACTGTCGGCGGTTCCTTAAAGGGATACGCGGTTCATTAGTGATAAGGAACCGCGGGTATGTTTAAAGAACCGCGCACAGTGAATTATGCGAAATATTCTAAAAATGAACTAGAAACTATTCAACCCCCCCTTCTAGTTTCTACAATTGGTATCAGAGCGAGGTTATTCAAGATCTTTGAAGTATATTGTACTTTAAAGCTTGGATCGATCTTTGCTCTCTTTTCAAAACAAATGGTTTTTAAAATGAAAACGATTTTAAAAAATAAAGACGATCTTTGTATCAGATTGTTCATGAAGAGTGATTACTTATGAAATGTGTTTTGTTGTTTCACTCGTATAAGTTTTGGTGTTAAATAAACTTTGTATAATAGATTGAATTAAATCTCTTCATGTTTGGAAGTATAAAAATCTTTTGTGTCATAATTAACTCTAAAATACGAGTTCTATGTGTCTAAAATGATTTTTTAGAGTCCTATCTAAGTCCTTCCAAAAAGTTACCAAATGATTTTGGCCAAAAACCACATTTTTTTTCCTCTGGACGCGGTTCTTTATCTATTCCCCACGGTTCCTTATCAATAAGGAACCGCGGTCAGTCCGACACAGATTTTTGAAAACTTCGAAAAATCATATAAAATCAACCGTAAGTCCGTAGAAGTCGTGCCACCCGTCATTTCGAACGTAATTGAATTTTATTTCAACTAAAAATGCTTCCAAACCTTTATTCAAACTTTAAAATTTGGATGGTTTCTAAGTTCCATACTTTGTCCAAAGTATTGAGTGTCGGTTTGTCGTAAAACTTGTGTTTTACTCTTTTCTATTAAGTTGGACATCTCTTGGTGATATATCTTTGAAAATTGATATATTTACAAAGTGTTAAACTTAATTAAATTTTAAATGGGTCAAAGACTATTTTCAAATAAAATTAAGCTATGAATACTTTGTTGTATCTAATACTCAAAATATGGACGAATGCTTTTATGTGTTAAGCTAATTGTTTGTGTGTGTTATTATTATATGTAGACATTATTAAGTGTTCCTTGCTATTTGTAGTAGTATTGCTTATATGTCTAGTCTCTTGTGACTTGCTTGGTATTTGTTAGTATCTAGTTTTTCCTAATTAGGATGTATGCTAGATTTCTTGCATTTTAGTAGCAACATTATTTGTGCATTGCATATAGGATCAACATCTCTAGGCTTACATATGTTATATAAACATCTTATACACCTCGTTATGTTTATTAACACTCTTAGGTTTGAAAGCTTTGTGAGCTTGTCAAATCTTTTGATATGGGTCGTCTTACTCGATCATTGTCTTATTAGTTCAAGTAGATTAATGTCTCACTATAAAACATGAAACACCCTTTGAAAATCTTAGCTATTTTCTCTGAAAGGAGTGTTAGTGGGAATCAAGAAAGATTTCAAATATATATCAATTCATTATTCAAATTATTATTGATATCATTATCGAATCTAATTGACATGTTTTTAGTGTAGATATTAATGTGGACTATTAATAATATACATCGGATCATAACTCACACTTGTGTTGTCGATGGTATATTGAATCTACTTGTTCAAATTATTAGACATGTTTTGTTTAATAATTGCTTATAATGCACAATGGAGTCGGTTTGACAACTTGGATGTTTCATCCGAAATACTCAAGTAATTTACATTGCAATGCAATTTGTAAATGTGTCATTTCTGAAAGACCAATCAAAGTGTTCCTTTGTTTTGTGTAAACATTGTTTATAAACTTCAAAGTTATTGCCCTCAAATTCTATTAAGGTAAATAAGCTTAATTAGACTTGTTTGACAAGATTTGCAATGGTGCATTCTTAACCCTCATTAGGTTGTGCATTGTGTCGTCATGCAAGTTTCATCCTTGTTACACTACATTAGGCAAATGTAGGAATTACATTTTTTTCTAACATGAGAATGACTACTAGAGAACCTATTGCACTAGAAATTCCATTTGACCTAACGGTTAAATCACTTCATGTGAGAAGTTGAGTTGGTGTATAACTCGTAAAAATGGTTATGCTTAGCCGTAATTGAGCATCTCTAGTGATAGTCTGATACTCAATCTCAAAATTGATTAAATGGCTCTTCCTAATTATGACTAATGATAGCTTACATCGATGAACTTTGTATGTCATTAGGAGTCTTTTTCTTTTGTAGCCATTAGGTTTTTCTTAACTTTCTTCCTACGTGCTAATTGAACCTATGTGTTTTTCCTTTGTGTGTGTTCTAGTTTTTATTGCTCTCAAGCATGACTTTATGATAAGTTAGACTATAACATTAGGATTTGCTGAACTGGAAAATCCTCCATTCACCACCTAAACCAAGCCTCTGTAGGCGGTTCTTTAAATAGACCGCGGCTCCATATCAATATGGAACCGTCGGTGGAGATAAAGAACCGCGGGCAGAAGCTCTCAAATTCGGGTTTTCTGAAACTTCCCAATTGTTCCAACACCCTTTGGAATTTTTGTTTCAAAACTTTTATCACCCCATCATCCTTTTAAACCCTCCTTGTTAACCATGTTCTTCACACTTCAAACAACTCATATTTACCCTTCATTACAACCATGGTTTCTACAAGAACCTCAAAATCACCCAAAACCTCCTCTTCAAAGAGAAACCTCAAAATCAAGATTAAGTTGCCCAAACTTAACTCTTCACCTTTTGCCACACCTAAGAATGAGATTGTGCCCATTCTTATCTCTTCATCACCCTCACCGCCTCTTGCACCATGCAAGACTACCTCAACCCATGGTACCAACCATTCACATGGTTCTACCTCCTCTTCATTCCAATCTAAAATGAATGAGTTAACCTCACCCTTCACTCTTAGTACTCTCGTGGATGTGACTACTCAACCTCAACCTATCCAAAGCATTCCTTTTGAGAATGACTTTGTTGAACCCTTGGTGACTTCACCTTTTACCCTACCAAATTCACCCATCTCACCTTTGGAGAACATACCACATCCTCCACCACCCACATCACCCATCACCTTGTCTTATAATTAAGCATGTGCATTGCTTATTAATAAGACATCCAATTTAAGCAAATCTTAGATTTCTAGTGTAACTAGGATTAAAATTATGCTTAAGTTTTAGGCTTGTGTTTCATACATTTTTGCATGATCTTTACTCTCCTATATTTCCTTTCATGTTTTTCAACATGATTTTTATTTGGGTCTTGGATCTCGTTATTCTCGTGATCTTTCTTTTCTTCTTTATTTTCTCACTCGGTTTTCAAGGAAGGTTAGATTTATATATAATTCATCTCCTAGTAAGATTGACAACTTAAAATATTTCTTTCGAAATATTCAAGCAATTTTAACTTGCAATTGCAATTGTTAAAAGTCATATCCGAAGCATTGACTTTCAAGCCTTTTAGCATCTTATGTTAAATTGTTTGACCAAGTGATTTTCCTTTGAGTCGATAATCATTTTTGGACACCCAATGTCCACGGTTCCTCGAATAACCTTGGGTCTCATTATTGATAATGAACCACAGACCTGTTTAACGAACCGCGTCCATTGAGTCCCTTGTTCGTTTTGGTATTTCTTTCTTTTGACGAGTTTTCTTGAAGATTCCCTCTTTTCTTCTCTTTTGAGTTTCTTCTCTCGTTTCGTGAAGTTATCCTTAACTTCTTTGTTGAGTCTCTCTTAATTCATTTTAATCATGCTCTTCTAAGTCGAGTCACTTTCTTCTATTCTTTCTAAACTAAGTTGAGTCGAGCCTCACCCTTTCCTCATCATGTAATTGTTCTTTGAACATTCATTATGATTGAGAAGAGCTACGAAACTTTGAGTATGTAGTTTATCGTATGCTAAACACCATTTGGTGTCGACATTCATAAGCATCCTTGCCTATAATGTCTTATATCCAGAATATTTTTTTAAAGCGTCGATTTATCCGCTTTTGGTTTTCTTATTTTTTTGTTCAAAAATGTCTCTAGGTTGAGATATTTTTGTTCTTCTTTGTTGAGAGTTGATTGCGGTTAAAATTTACAATTAGTATGGGTGATTCCATCAATTCTAAGTTTTTAACCCCTTGAGATGATATCTTCAAATTCTTGGATGTTTCTTTTCTACCTCTATTCCAACAATTTTGAATTGATTTCCTCAAAATCCTCTCCTTGTTTTTTTGAGAGTTGATGGTTAAATCTTGAATTTTCTTGGGTGATTCCAAAAATTCTAAGATTTTTACCAAGTTCCTCTCCTTTGTTTTTTTGGATTGATAGCATCGCGTGCACACTTATTTCTCCAATGCTTGTCATTGTTTGTGCGAACGACTTGTTTATCATCCTCGTTTTCTTTTTCCATCATAGTCATTCTTCCTCTCTTTTCGACTATATGGGATCTTATTTTTTTGTCATTGTCATACTCTCTTTGATTTGGTATTTCTTGCCAAAATATTAAAAGTGGAGTATGTTCTCTCGATAATATTTTTCTCTTAAATTGGACATCTATTTTCTCTCTTAGTCCTCTTTATATATTTTTTTGGTGTCACCAAAATAAGTTGGGTTCTATTTTCTTTCTAATAGCCCTCTTATTTTTCTTAACTTGTCATATTTTTGACACTTCTAAAAGTTAAGATTGTTTTAGCTTTCTCTCGAGTCCCTCTATTTTTACTCGAGTTTTTTAAAGCTAACTCCGTTTAGGTGACATCTCATTATGCATATGCTCTTGTCCACTAACTTTGTTTTGTAGGACACTTCTAACCCAATTTTGTAGCTCTCACTATTCTTGCTTTGTTAGTGCCTCAAGCAAGGGGGAGCTCATATCAAGGGGGAGAATTTGCTAGAGCTCAAGTAATTACATTTGCGATCGTTGACTCACTCAAATTGCATTCATCGAACATCTTGCAAGTAATGCATTTTGGACACTCGTAGATAAGCATATTATTATGCTTGGAGTTGGTTAACCTATGGTGATTGAAGACTTCACTAGGATGACGCAAGCTCAATATTTTTGTATGATGGGTTTATGGTTTGGATTCTCGCCTCTCAAACGACAACCACAATGGATGATTACATTTTTGGATGCATGTTTTCTCGAAGTCGATCCTCCTCTTCTACAAATGAAGACTACCTTTCGGATACAAGCTCGTGTGACGTCAATTATTTTCTTCTTCAAATGACGTGCTTTCGATGACTACCTCTTTAGACGTGTTCTCTCTCGACGTTGCTTCTTCTCTTCTTCTAGACGTTGACTACCTTTTTGATTCGACAAAAGAGGGAGAAGTAAGTGTAAACGAGTAACTTATGCATTTTAATATGTGTTGCGGTTTACTTGTTTGTCATCATCAAAAAGGGAGAGATTGTTAGTGCAAACATTACGATGCTTTGTCGATATAATCTCTTTATGTTTTGTTGATGACAAACGTATAATTCGCAATACATTATGTAAAATGTTAAGGTACTCGTAATCACTCAAGAATACATTTGTATACTTCTCTCGACACCTCTAAGATCGCATTCGGCATGAATCACTCAAGGTATGTACAAACATGTCATTAACCTAACTAAGTGATCAAGGATTAATATTTTCTTAAAACTCACATTTAATCAAATGTGACAAAAGATTTTAATTAACTTTATATTTAAGAAAATGTTTTATTAAAAATAAAATGGAAATTTGAATTTGGCATATTCCATATGCCAAAGGAATATCCTTTTAGGGTATAAACTACCCCAGATGGCATATCCCCACTAAAGGACAAATTCGCACGGACTCTAACGCGGAGGTTCCTTAAAGGAACCCGCGGTTCCTTATTGATAAGGAACCGCGGGTAGAGATAAGGAACCGCGGGTGTTTTTGACCATTGCAATGTTGCCCTATAAATAGTGGATCATTTCCAGATTTTCTTTTAACCCTTTTTGCACAGTTTCTTCAAAAACATCTTTAAACCCTTGATTAGTTAGTTTAGATTAATCTTGTTTAAGATGTGATTCTCTCCTTCAATCTCCTCATCCTCTTAAGTGCAAAGAGAAGATCAGTCACACATTTGTGATGTGATTAAAGATGAAGTCTTGATGAAAATCATCATGTTCATCATTTTTATTTGTGTCTTGTATAGATCCAATGTATATGTGAATACTTGGATCAATCTTGTGTAGATCCAATGTATATGGGTATACTTGGATCAATATTGTGTAGATCCAATGTATTTGTGAATACTTGGATTAGTTGTGTTAATCTATTGTATTTGTGAATACTTGGATTAAGTCTTGTGTAAATCCATTGTATATGTGTATACTTGGATTTAAGTTGTGTAGATCCAAGTTACATGTGTACACTTGGATATGTGTTTTATTGAGTTGTAATAGGTAAGAGTTGTGAGAGTTCTCACTAAACTATAAAGTGATGTGGTTGTGTCTTGTGAGTTCTCACTAAACTATAAAGTGATGTAGTTGTGTCTAGTGAAGTTCTCACTT
The DNA here is from genome assembly GCA_025667525.1 of Glebionis coronaria. NCBI lineage: Eukaryota > Viridiplantae > Streptophyta > Magnoliopsida > Asterales > Asteraceae > Glebionis > Glebionis coronaria. Next base: position 18,309,981 of record CM046875.1, read on the forward strand.
AGCTTCAAAGTGAAGAATCGTGAAGATTGGTTCTACCTTTCGATTAGAACTCGACATCTAGCCTTGTGTCGTAAAATGGTGAAGTAGGCAACGTTGTAAAGATTGGTTCTACCTTTCGATTAGAACTCGACATCTAGCCTTGTGTCGTTAAATGGTGAAGTGGGCAACGTTGTGTAGATTGGTCCTACCTAAGATTAGGACTCGACATCTAGCTTAGTGTCGAAAATTGTGTAAGCGACGTGTATGGTTTTCTCCGCCTTGAAAGGAGTTTTGTTGACTAGTGAAGTAACTCTCGAGTAAGGTGTACTCGAGGAGTGGAGTAGGGCGAAGAGGAGCTTCGTGACCGAACCATTATAAATTATCGCGTCGGTACTTTCATTTACATTTATGTCTTTACCTCTTTAGATGTATTTATAGTTGCATGATTTTTGTTGTGTGCATCTCATAATCTAAACATATAAGTTGCTGAAAAGCTAAGGCCTAGTACGTGTGTGCTTCATGTTTAGATTATGGTCAAGTGTACATCACTTAGTCTAAACATCCTAGTTACAGAAAAGCTTATGCTTAGTACGTGTGTGCTTAATGTTTAGACTATTGCTTGATGTACTCTTGATTTGATGTGTTTGTGTGTTTACTTACTTGTAGTATTTATCTGTCAATCAAACACATCTCATATCTAGTCAAGCTTGATCGAGAATTTGATACAAAGGATTGTTAAAGTTTAACAAGTAACAATGGCATCGTCCACTGTTGGTGGTTCCTTAAAGGGACACGCGGTTCATTAGTTATAAGGAACCGCGGGTATGTTTAAAGAACCGCGCACAGTGAATTATGCGAAATGTTCTAAAAAAATGAACTAGAAACTATTCAACCCCCCTTCTAGTTTCTACAAGGTGTTAACCAGTTTTTTTTATTAATTAAACATATTTTGAATAAAATAGTTTATTATTTATAGGGTAGAAGGGTTGGGCTGGATGACGTGGGTTTGGTGTTAGTGGATTTAAGTTGGGCTGGTTAAAGTTAACGAGTAATTAGGTTAATAAGTTTATGGTAAAGGCAACACTGGCTCCTCCCATTAACAGTAGTCAATACACAGTTTTGCAATCATGGTCCTTTGGCATTTTCACAGTTAGTCCTTCCCCATTTCACCAACACTCCTTTGCTAATTCAATGTTGGTCCTTTTGCTAACAATTGCATGTTAAGGGCTATTCTTGAAGCTTTCTTCATTCTTGAAGGGCCGATCTTGTAAAAGCATTATACTTTAGGGACCCCAAAGTATTTTAAGGATAATTGAGGGATATAAAGTGTCAATATTCAATAGTTGGGGGACCAAACTTGTACAATCTCCAAACTTCAAGGGCATTTTTGCAAAATCCAAAACTCAGGTCCGGTTCATTGCGCGGCTTTGTTTTCCGTGTTCGTTTTTGTTTGATTCTTGTGATCTTTTTTTGTCTTTTTCTCGATATCCATACCTAAAATATACAACAAATGAATACAAGTATATTTTCCGGTATTTTATGATATATTTAACCGTTTTAAGCCCGTTTTGGACGATGAGACTATGTATAAATGCAGTCTCATCAAATATTACGATTAACTTTATTTTTGTTGATTTAATCAGGATTTTCCCTAGTGACATGTCTCTGGGGAAAAACATGACACCGTGGCATAATATTTTTCTAAGAAAAGTCCGTGGGCCCCACCTGTCGCTGAGGCTTTTCATTGGGGAATCTATTCTCATCGAGTGTACCACATCGAAATTTCCCCAGCGACATGTCGCTGGGGAAAATTATCCCCATCAACATGTCGCTTGGGAAATCCTCCGAATCTCGTTGGGGAATGGGTCGACTGTTGTAGTGGACGTGACCTATGGGGAAACTCTATCCCTTTTTGGTTGGTCCTGACATTGTCTATGCGGTTTGGAAAGTTGGAAAGTTGCTAACTGCACATTAGGACATATGTACAATACAACATTATAGGTATTCGACTTGGGAAATTAGGACATACATCATGCCTGCGATTTTGAGCCTACATCTGAACATTCTCCAACACCCTAGTCTTTTCCTCGGTCTCATCGGTGGGGCAGAGTTTCCTTGTCCAGAACGACGTCAATGCCCGACAAATTTCGAAAACACGTATAACACTCTACATACCTATAACATTACATCAAAATACACTATTCATACCGGCTTTTTGACTTCAACTCTTATAAAACAGGTATCTCAGTGGCATCCAAGATTGCTTGATGTACTCAGCTTATTTGCAAGGGCAATAACAGGTATTACCATTCAATTGGGGTTGAATTTTTTAAAACGAAAAGTATAATATCCAAGTGGCATATTGTTAAAGATCCCTACATTGCTGGTAAAAATGATTTGTATAGCCCGACGCGTTCATTTTTCTATTAATATTTTGCTTGCTAGAAAAAAATAGTATAGATTAAGAAATATATAATTAAGAAATACAATTGTTTTGCACATGATCAGACATACCTGCGATTAGCTAGGTAGAAGTCAAGCCCCCTCACTGGTTAATAGTCCTACCAACCTGGGTGACGTAGCCTGCGACATTTATGTATATGAAATATGTAAGTTTATGGACTTATATTTAATAGTCGTGTGATAGGATCGAACTCGAGATTACGGGATTGCACACAATACGTAAAGATTTAATATAATTAATAAATATATTTATTGTATTTATTAATTTATTTAATAAATATATTCATGTATTTATTAATTTAACCGAGCAAGTAACTATATAACTTAATAATTAATAGTTAACTTATAACGAATTTTAAATAAATATATAGTATACATAAACAAAAGGAAAGAAGTTTGGAAGTTACCGGAACACCCCTTAGGGGTGTTAGTCGGTCGGTTATAGGCTCCAAGGGGGGGGGGGGGGGGGGGGGGGTTTGTTGCCTTTTATTTATCTTGGGCTACAAGGGTTGAGGACTATAAATACTCCTCCTAATCCCTTCATAATCACACAACATAAATATTTCTCCCTTCTTTTCTTTTGGGTCGATCGCAAGACACCACAAAGGGTGTTTTGGTTGGTTTTTTTGGTTGATCGATTGTATACTTAATATAGTCCTAGCCCCTCTCTAGGATTGTTGGGTAGATTAATTACAAGTATTGTAGCTCGGTTTATACGTGCTAGAATCACGGTTAGCTCGTTGTATTACGTGTTGTAGAAACTAGAAGGAGGGGGGTTGAATAGTTTCTTAAGTTTACTTGTTAAAGATTGGTTTTTAAAAATCCTTTTCAAAAACTTAGACTTGTGTATTTATGTGAAGCCTTCTTATACACAATATGAACAAGGTATAGTGCAACTTAAACTAGTAATCACAAGTATAAAGAATAATAAATGTAAAGAGATAAGGGAAGGAAAGATCAAACCAAACACCAATGATTTATAGTGGTTCGGTAACGAAGCTCACTACTCGTTCCTACTCCACTCCTCGAGTACTCCTTACTCGAGAGTTCACTAATCAACAAGCCCCTTAAGTTGGAGAAACCGTACACAACGTCGCTTAACCAATTTCCGACTCTAAGCTAAAAGTCGAGCCCTAATCTTAGCAAGGACCAATCTACACCAATTTACTGTAAGGATCAAGTATTAACCTTAGTACATACACAACTTCTAAATAGACACAACTACTTGGATGTTCACAACAATGACACAATAATGAATAAATAATTTTGGATCTTCAATGGATCTTTGAGGTAGACACAACACTTCAAAGATGATAGTGTTCTTCTCTTTGCACTTTGAGAGGAAAAGATGAGAGGAGAAAGATGTTGGGAATAAAATGAAGCCAAGACACTTAGACACTGATAAGAGGAAATTGGACATTGATAGGAAGAAATCAAGCATTGTCAGATCAAGCGTTGACAAGAAGAAGTCAAACGTTGATAAGAAGAAGTCAAGCACTGATAGGATACTTAGTCTACACATTTTATGTTTCTAGTAAAGATATGTTCGACAATGTATTTCTTATGTTTATCTTTACCTAAAATAGCTGATATGTAGACTCTTGTACAAGGTTCCTTAATCTATAAAAGGAGGCCTTTAGGTTTTAGTTCAATATATGTTTTACACTTTCATTGTACGCAAGTTCGATTAATCAATCAAAGTGAAAGTTTGGTTTATCCTGTTTGCGTGTTCTTGTTTAAGTATTAATTACGCATAATACTTAGATTATTTCATATACAACAAAGTTTCTCTAAGTGTTTAACTTGATTAATTCTCGTTTACACAAGCTAAATCGATCTAAGTTTGGGATCAACAAGTGGTATCAGAGCTAAATGATCACTGATCCTCGTTGCTATGTTGATTTTCGTTTTTAGGGTTTGCATAAACCCTAGATTCATCTTTTGAAACATAGTAGCAGACCTGTTGTGATCGGTTAGTATTAATGATGGTGATCATGTTCTTGGTTATTAGAGTTTGTTTTAGAACCCTAGAAGCTGTGCAAGGATCAAACACCAAGCTGCTGCTATAAGTTCATATTACGTTTTAGGGTTTTTGTAAACCCTAGATCTATTCTTCGTGTAGGAGCAGCAGGTTGGTATATATGGAATCGTTAATACTGTATCAAGGGAAAGAAGGTGACGTGATATGGCTATGATGATTTGGACATGACATGTTTAAGAGAACTAGTCAACAAAAGGGGACGAATATAAAAAGATCAAAGGAGTAAGTATTGTTTTATTTATTCGTAACTTATCATGGTCCCAAGAAATCATGTCTTATCTATACTGGTTATTCACATGCGGATACAGAAAAGCAGTCCTACATATTGAAGGGTACTATTGTCATACTGTTTGTACTCTACTTTAGTTGTGGGACATTTATGAATATTGCCAAAGTGGATATCATCTTGCGTATATGGTCATATAATAATCTATGTTGATGCTTTTGTGTTCACATGAACAAAGCGTGAAGAGTGGTCCCTGGTTATAGATGTATACTATTATTTGACTTATTATATACAAGTTGGAAAAGATAAGTATATATCACGTGGGTTACTAGATCAGCGAAAGTACATTTGTTGAGTGTGTTGTACAAAAGAATTGCTTCATGGAATTAAGGTAATATGTTATCTTCATAATAGCACACTGTTCTTATTATTATTACACGGCTGATAAGAGATGTAGCCCTAGAAGACGTGAGCAGTTGAAGTAGACGCTAACAGGAATAAAGTTAATGTTGATAGAAAGCGTTGACACGTGTTGTCCGATAAATGTTTGTTCAAGCGCTGATAGGTATTATCCGATATTGGGCAATACATATGGTTAAGATATTGGACAGTGAATGATATTGGACAACATAAGGAATAGCTGCTGTTTGGAAAATTGATACGATTTTGGCACACAAAAAGAGGTATTTACACACGAAGGTACATGGGATCTCCGTTTTTATATAGAATATCAATTTGATATTTATGGCTCGGATATTTTTAAAAGGGATTAATGATTTTTACAAAAGTTAGCAACAATTCATGAAGAATTTGATGAATATTAGATTATGTAATCGGGGTAGCCTTGTGAAAGAGTTATCCGATCTAGTACTTTTACATATGGTATGAAGATGTTATTTCATTAAAATTCGTCATGAAGAGGTGTTGGCTTAAAGGGAAGAATTCTTATGGTAAGTTTGATGTTCGAAGAATATTTTCGCGAGTTTGTGTTCTATCATATCTTAAAGTCGTGAACTCCCAGTCACTGACTTTTAAGGTAACTTGTTCGTGCTTACATGAATGGTGACGAAGACTTGTCATAACACTTGAAGGAGTTACATTATCGTGCTCAGTGTCTCACAAAGGATGAGAATGTTGACAAGAGATCGAGGTCTGCTTATATTTTTCCATGAGTGTAAGTTCTTTATCACATGGATAGTACAACACATGGAAAATAGGTTTGGGTTACTCTACTTCTACATCAAGATTACTTTATTTATTTTTCTTCGAGATCATTACATAGAGCCTATATTTGGAGAATCTTTGATTGTATACATTGTTTCCTTCCCTATTGATGTGACAAAAAGAGGAAGACATACATGCTAGACTTGAGGGGAAGCAATTTGAAGATGATGTACCACTTACAAGAGATACACAAAGAGTTTTGTCGACATCAACTAGGGGAAGATTGTTGGGTTAAACAGTTGATGTGGCAGAAACTCAAAAACGAAGAAAACATGAAGGCATTTGTTCAACGTTGACAAGTGTAAATTAGGCGTTGACAGAAGTCAACAGAAGTCAAACGTTGTTGGAAGATCTATTTAGGATAAGTATTCAGAATATTATTTATTAATATTCTGTATTAGTTATTTAAGTAGAAGATATGCATGTTTATTCATAGTTATCTCTTGTAAAACCCTAATCCTTAGTTTATAAAAGGAACCAAGGGTTATTAGGTTTTATATACTTTCATTCACAATGTAAACCTAAAGCGTGTGTCAACTAGGTGTGGGATTCAATGTATACATACCTGGTGATTGTGTGTTATTAATATAATGAACAATCCATTAGAGTAATTTATGTGTTCTTGTGCCCCAAACACCTTGTTTCCTAACTATTGTTCTTTTCCGCTTTGATTGTTAATCATATGAACAATGGTTATGCCTAGCAGCTAAAAGATTCGAGGAAACCAAGGTTTCCACAAAAGATTCACTTCTAAACAAGTAGTAATCAAACAAATGATTAAGGATTTGAGTGATTTAAGAAGTATGAAAGAATATGGAAATGTATGTGCAAAAGAGGTGAATTGAAAGTCTGAGAATGGTCCAATATTTATAAGACAAACATCCAACGGCTATATCTGCCCGTGATTCCTTATTGGAGCCCGCAGTTCCTTATCGATAAGGAACCACTATAGGAGCTAAGGAACCGCCTGCATAGACTCCGCTTCCTTTTGTCTTTTAGTGGATTGGTTCGAATCTGGGGATTAAAATATCCTGAAAGGATATTCCAAACCAAGATAGAATATGCCATTTTCAAATTTCAAATTTTCAAATAACTAATTTAATAAAACATTTTCTTAAAAATAAAGTTTAATAAAAAAACTTGTCGCACTTAATAAAAAGTGAGTTTTAAGGAAAGATTAAATCCTTTATCACTTAATTAGGATAAGTACTTGTTTGTTCATACCTTAAGTGATAATGGTTGAAATGAAAAATACTTGATCTCAAGAATTCGTTTTTCGTTGTGTTCGTAAATGCTTGTTTTTACATATTGTCGTAATCAAAACAAAGCGAGACCGAAAAATACAAGTAATGTTTTTAGGTATCATTGCATTAACAATCTTCCCCTTTTTGATCCCGACAATACATAAGCTCAATCACCTAATTAAACAAGATTTTTGAAGACGAGTTTATATCATTTCTCCCCCTTTGTCAAAGCAAAAAGGTTGCAAAAGTCTTTGAAGAAGAAAAGAACCCGACTTTGCAAATGCGCCCCCTTGGTGCTTACTCCCCCTTGCTTGAGGCACCAAGGAATCGATATATGGTGACAAGCTACATAGAAGGGTTAGTAGTAGAGAAGAGACACCCAACAAGATATAGCAAAGGTCACAAAAAAATTAAGAGAAGAGACAAAAGATCCAAGATAAGTCATGTTAAAAGGAAACATGATAAAAGATACAAGGAAACAAATCATACAAAGATGTATGAGACACAAACACAAGTCAAAAGAAAAGCATAAATCTAATCCTAGTTAAACTAGAACTCTAAGATTTGCTTGAACTAGATGTCTTGAGAATAAGCAACTAATGCTTAGATGAAAGACAAGGTAGTGGCGGAAGAAGGTGGTGGTAGCTTGGTAGAAATCTCATAGTCATAGTGAAGAGGAGGTTTGACTAAGAGACTCTTGATGTAATTCAACTCTTCAAAAATATGGGCCATAACAAGATGTTGATATTGACAACAATGACAATATGTTCCATGATGCATGACATTATCATGTGAAGGAGGAAGAACACTAAAGGCTAGTGGTGGAAGATAAGAAGTTCCACAATCAACATTCTTAGAAGAAGAAGAGATGTGATTTTGAGTGTTCTTGGGTGAATTGGGATTGAAAGCAATTGGAGAGAATGGAGGAGAATCAAAGCTTTCATTAGGGGAATAAGACAATTTGATCTGAGAAAGGATGCAAAATGCTTAAGGTTAAATAGAGAAAGCCCAATATATTTTAGGGGTGGTCAAAGGGTTGAAACAAAGATTCCAAAAAGTGTTGGAACAAATTTGGAGTTTCAGGAATACCTGAAAGAAAGGTTACTGGGCGCGGTTCCTTATCTCAATAGGCGGTTCCTTATCACTGGGAACCGCTGTCTCAATAGAGAACCGCCCACAGTGGGTTAATTTTGGTGACGAGGGAGGATTTTCTAATTCAGCAAATCCTATTTTCTAGTCTAACGAATCATGGAGATATGCTTAGAAGCAAAGATAGACAAAGAAAACACACTAGAACTCACCAAACAAGGTTTTGACTATAATACATGGATCTTAAAGAAAATTGATGTAGGAGGTGTGTAGAACTAGACACAAAGTCATGACATAATGTGTAAAACCCGTAAAAATAAGGTCATAATTTAATTCTATTTTCAATTATTTTGAAGTATTTTATAACGTTAAATATTATTATGTTTAATGGTTTAAGTTGAAACCGATATTAAATATTATATTTTAATATTTTGACGAGCAACGAGGACTACTAGTGATCGCGATACCGACGGATGCCAAAAATTTTATATTTTATTATCGATAGTTTCGATATTTAATACTTTCGACGATATCGTTTTAATTATGTATCGAGTCGTTATATTATTATTTTTCGTGTGCGTTTAAACTTAAAAAAAAAAAGTATTTTTACGAAACCCGAGTCTCGTAAGTATTTCAAAATTTACAATTTACATTTTCTACCCTTTTAAACTATTTTATTACATTTTGGACCAAAACTATCACAAATTGGCAAAAACTACCCTAACCTTACACTATATATAAAATTTCCACTAGCAAAATTCATTTAAAAATCACTAAAATAAAAACAACCAACTCTCTCTTCTCCCTTTGTTTTTAGCCTTCCACCATTAACACCACAAACACCTTAATCAAAATTTTTCTACCTTGATCCAAGAGAAACCAAGCAAAGTCCCATCCTCCATTTTCAAAGGGCTACAATTTGGTATAAACTTTTCATACATGCAACCATATAAATTTTTCAAGAAAAGTTGGTTATGTTTGATCCAAATTTGTTATAGGCATGTGTTAGTAGTGATGATCAAAAGATTTTCATGCTATGTTTTTGTTAAAAAGTTGAATTTTAATTTTTGGGTTTTTTATTTTGATGATGATACAAGTATTAGGATGGGTTTATGATGATATTAGGGGCTTAGGTTGATGATAAAAGTTGTTGAAATTGATCAAAAACTTGATTTTGTAAGAGATTTTAATAGTCATTTTTGGGCAGTAGGTTTGAGGCCATTTTCGAGGGTCTTAAGTCTGGATATAGGATGATATGATGGGATTATGTTGTAGAGAATTTCGTTAGCTTCGATTTGATATAAAGTAGGCCTTCCAACTCCAAACGAGGTGGAAGATACACTAGTTTGATTTTCGTGTACCAGGAGACGAGTGTTGACACAATCCGAAAATTGTTGTCGATATATGGATCGAATCTCGGGGACTATAAAATGAGTTTCAAAATGATTCAAGGGCTGTTCTCAGGCTCCAAGTTTAGTATTTTGAGTCTATTTTTAGAATCAAGTGGCGGTTTTACAAATGGAGTTGTTTAGAATGGTCAAAATGGTTTCGTAAGTCAAGGTCGCTAAACTGTCCGGATTTTGTGATTCAAAGATGAGTCGGGCAGGGAACTTTAGAAGTAAAATCTTTTAATGGGCTCTTGGGAGGACTTTCTATATATAGTAAGTAAGTTCTCTGAGTAGTATCATAAAAAGTTGATATGTTTAAGTATGGGAAAACGGCTTGGACATTCGGTATGTTCCGGCAGTTTTTTTTATTAAAGGCGTAGAATAATAAAATGAATATATAGGAGAGTGTAATAGTATCACTTGTATCGTTTTCTCTCGATTTTGTCGTGATTTTATGAGTCGAGTTTTATATTCTTATGTATGGGTTATTTATCGAGTCTATTATTAATGAACGCACCTCATTTGATAGGTTGTGGTTCTCGTGTTTGAAAGGCATCATCTATCGTCGGCGATCGTCTCATTACCACTATTGGCTAAGGTGAGTCTATAGCCTCGCTTTATACTAGTTATTAAATTATTTTAAACCCGCGAGGGGGAATACATGTTTTTATAAACTTAGAACACAAGATTTTTATGGTATGCTTTGTCCCTTTATGAATGGACCCGTGGTTGCCTTTAAATTGCATTAAGTGATTGCCTTAGTTAAAGCCTCAATTATGGACCGTTAATTAACCTATGATGGGTTAACCGCTAGTACAATTAATAGATCTATGGGGGAAGCCGCCCCGGTTCAGTTTTTGTGGACTTGTCATAGAAGCTTAGGCCCGACCTCCACACTGTTTGAGCATATTATATTGAGAAGTCAGGTATACGGCAATGTACCATTAATCTAGAGGTAACCGACAATTAATAAATCTCCTGTCTTATCAGACCTCTAAAGGGAGTGTCTAAGGGCTCGGTTCCATGAGCTTATTGCAATTTATGTTATATACAATTATCATTGTTGATGCAAATTATTATTTGATGCTTATAAGCATGCCACAAACTTATAATCTTTGCTTGTGTTCAAATTGATTACATAAACCTATAGATTCACTTGGCATTTTTGCTGATGTTTTACTCACATGTATTTCAGGTAATCAGGAAGGGTGAAGCTTGGAAGCCACGGGAATGAATGTTGTGCACTACTTTGCAATATAAACTCTTTGAATATTTGTCGTTCCTTTTGTTCAAAACAATTTAAATCTTTTGTTTTGGTTGTACTTTGGTTACGATGTCTTGGGACTACGCTACTCTGACAAATGTTTTAGGAACGATAAATCTAAAACGTCTCTTTTCGAGTCGTTCTTTATAAATTATGTGTTGTTGTATCAATGTTTATTACCCAAAGATGTATTCCGCTGCGTGTAAATTTGGGGGTATTAAAGATTGGTACCAGAGCCATGAGTTATAGAGAACTAGGTCTTTATTTTAAAAACCTAAACTATAACTGTCAGTTTTTATTTTTCAAAGAGTCATGTGCACCAGATTTCGCGTGACTTCAGGTTCAAGCTACTTCTGGGATTACAACTTTAGTATACATTATTATGTATGCCTTATTGCTAAGTATTTATAAATAAATACTATAATCCTTTATCGATATATATATATATTGATATCGTTAAACTTTTCGATAAGAGTTATCATTTATTAATGATTTACTTAAATAAATTTTGGAATTTTTCCTGCAATTATTTTGAAGGATTCTCTACATTTATTTAAATTATTGGAAATTATCCTATTTCATTTTGTTATGACCTTACATACCTTCATCTGCGTGCGTTACTTTTATTGCTTAACCCTTTGTGATATCTATATAGATATTCAAATCGTCTTCCGGCTATTTGTGCTTGGACGTCTTTTAACGTAATCTCTAGACCATTGTGTAGCTCAATGTGTCCTTGGAATAGACTAACCGCTATCGTGTGAGTCATACATTTTGAAACATTTCTTAAAATAGTGTTGAATAATACCATGGTTTTTCATAATATTTTGTTGATTTTTATTATCGTTTTACACGACATGCGAAGATTTAATTCGTTGACATTTATATGTATCGACTCCGAAGTGTATTGTTCGCTTATATCTCGGTACGTCATCGTTATTTTATAAATCATCGTCTAGATTATGGCACTATAATTTGAAATACGATTTTACTTATATAAAATTGTATCATTTGTTTTTCAATAACCTTCTCGCTCCCGGAGTGTAGCATGTTAATGTTCCATTCTTTTCTTGTTATGTTTTGTGTTTTTGACAATTGTGGCACCAAGGAGATTTGCCTATATTGCATTTTGAAACTTAAATTACGAACGTCATTCACCGTTTTGCTTCCTAAATTTCGTGTTGAATACCTTGAAGCATTTTCTGTCATTCATCATGCTATATATTATTTGATGCTCATTACGAGATTTATTTTTCGTTGTTGTAAAATCCACAAGACATGTGTGTATATATGTATATATTTTGAGCCGTTAAGAAGTGTCGAAAAATACACTTTATGCAGAAACTGTAGAGGCAGTATAAACAGGTCAAAACTTAAAAGTAAAACCTGCGTTTTTAAAATAAAATAGTCAAACCTGCACAGAACTTTCAGGGGATTTTGGTCATTTTACATTGGTTTTCAGGTCTCGGGTAAAACTAGAAAGTCGTCTGAAACGTCGTTTTGCATCAAAATGCTTTAGACTCTGAGTCTTGGAGATGTCGTTTATCGGGTCAATTAATCGGCTCATATTTAAAAGTTAAATCTGATAATTCAAAACATGAGTTTTAAATGTTTCTAAGCTGTTTTGATTTCATTTGAGATCGTAAAATTTTAACAAATATTATTTTACAACTAACGAATACTAGTTGCATGTGAAAATGTTTAAAAAAAAATAGAAACAGTACAGGATTAGCAATTACCGGAATAATGGGGTAATTTGAAAACGAATAATATACTTTCTTAAAAGCATGTTGTGTCGAGTATCTTACATAGAATACACATGTGGATTGTTTTATTCTTTTCATATATGTGACTCATTTGTCATTCGATGTTATTTTATTTTCGTTTTCTTCTAACCTTCCATTGAATTGGGTTGAGTTTTGAAGTTTTGCCTTCACATTCTTCGTTGACATTCTTATCACGTGTTTCATGGCGTTTTCGTCTAAACCTTATAATCTTTTGAAACCTTAACAACTTGTAACCATTTCATTGGTTGTTTTATGAGCTACTATTTGCCACTTTTGCAAAACTTTGACTACTTTATACGTTGTCATAATGTCATATTATATATAAATCTGATATTGTTTTACGATTATTTTCACCAATTATTTTTGTGGTCTTATAAAATACTTTTCGTAAGATTAAAAGTTGCTTATTAAGTATCTCACAAATTACTTGTATCCTATAAATTTATAAACTATTTTTAAATTCCATTTTACAGATGACATGGTTTATATATAAACATAAGAAACGTAATACTTTTCGACGAAACTGAGCACTGCATTGCTATTCCTAAATTATACATGGCCTGATCACCTATGTCTAATTTAGATGGAGCCATGCTAGGCTGAATAGTAGTCCACTTAAAAATCTTGATAATAATCAACTTTTTACTTGTATTTATGATAAAGATAAATAAAATGAAATAAAATGAAAAGTAGTTTTAAAAACCTTTATATTTCATCCAAGTAGCGCAATTTCTATGCATCCGCATATGTTTTCTTACCTTTTCTTGAACGAATTACGCGCTTACGAATACATTTTTACTCGACAATCGTTTTTCCACTCGTTACTTCATTTTGTCTTGTAACTTATTTCTTTTGACCGTTCGTCTAATTACTGACTGTTGATAAATGACTTGAAAGTCTCGATGTTTTATCCTTCCTTCTCGTCTAATCTTCTTTATATACGAATGGGTAGATCTTTGGAATGTCTCCGCACGTGAATAATGAATTATCACTAGAGTGATTTCCGTATATCCGGGATGACGTCCGTCACTCTCGTTTGTCTCGAAATCCACTCTTGTGAACCGTGCTTTGACTTCTCTCTTTAAACACTAACATCGTTCATTTGATTTGTTTTAATTACAAGTGATTATTAGGAATTTTATTTATTAAAATTTTTGTATGGATCTTCTTTCCGATCATGTATCGACCACCGCTAAGTTAACGAGCTGATATTGGTGAACCATCGACCGTACCAACCAAATTTGACAACTTGTTTAATCTATTATTTCTTATCTTCATACCATCAATGCCTTTATTTTATTATTCTCTTTAAGAATTCATACGACATTTGCTTCGTCCCCTTTTGTACCATTGATTTCGTACTAATTGTTGACCATTATTTCGATTCGTATTCATTTGTTATCTTGTCACATTTTGAAACCCAAATATATCCCATGTTTATTTAAAAAATAAATAATAATAAACACCTTTAAGTATTTCTACAACGTATTATAAAATTTTTATGTTTATACATTTTCCAATGATTTTCAATTATCGAAATAACCATCACAAGTAAAAGGTCAAATTTATGCATCATATTTTGTATAACTAAAACTAATGTTTAAAATGAAATTATGCTCTATCTTTTGAACTAATTGACTTATCATACTTTACTTTTAATGTAATGAAATTACCGGTTTAATTTATATTCCTAACAATGATTTAATTTGGAAATTACATTTTCTAATTGTAACCATCAATACGAATTTAATTAATAAATTCATGTCATTGTTTCAAAGTTTCTTAAGACAACCAAAATAAATTATGAAGCTATTTAACTTCTATTTTAATATATCATCTTTATCAAGAAAGTACCTCAACTGAGTTTTAAGGTAATACCAAATCCGAGACGGATAATTGTGACAAACTTTATTTTAATGTTAATATTTAATTCATTCTTCGCTCTCATTTTTCTAGTATTATGAATTATTATGTTTTACGGTTACGTGATTCGAGATCCCTCGTCGATCGTCAACCTTAAATCATTTTACCACATCTTGTCCGTTTATGCGTTTATTGAATTCATTTTTATCTCGTTATGTTCCTCGTATTGAAGATTACTATTTTATTATGTGTTTAAAACAAATCTCGGGAAGCAGTGTATAAGAAGAAACGATAAGTGTCACCAGGATTTATGCGTGTACTTGTGGAATGATTGAGGACCGAATCTCTTAATGAATGGAGTTAATAAATATGTTACAACCTCGAGGAGTATGTTGAAGCCGACACCGCAAGTGGAAAGACTCTTGAGATCAAGTGGTTATTATCATGGGTTCGTTCAAGGTTTTCTCGATGATTAACGATGGAGATCTATACTCGATGTTTATGTTCGACCTTTTATTTTTATGTACTTATATGGTATGTGATCTAGTCAAATGATCGTAAGTTGTGAGAACTTGAGACGGCATCATCCGATGACGTCCGATCATGTAGAACATATATTATGTAATATCTTTTTGACTTTCAACGACGATGTTTATTGAGACTTTAATGCGCGTTGGCAAAAGTGAGATGGTGTCTTTGTATTATCTTTTGAGTGAGGACCCGCGTGTGAGCACCCTCCGATGACGAAAATGTTTTTCTTGTTAATTCTTTTTGATGTGTGTCCATGGCTATCCGGCCAGTGGCTATCCTTTAAATTGCAACAATCTTTTTAACTGGACTTACCCGAAAATCCTGTCACCTATTCTTGTCGTCGAATGAGCGTCGCGTGATTCATAAAATTTTCATGTGTCGAACTTGACGTGTGACTGGTGGATAAGGATTTATTTATTCCTTTTTGGTGAGATACCACTTGACGACAAGTTGCGTTTTGTAAAAGAACCAGTGGAGATCGTGGATCGAGATTCACGTGGGAACGTAAGGACTTCTTATTAAGGAATGTCGTCATCCTTCCGGGTAGTGAACAACTCGTGTATGAGGCGAGTTGAGCGCCGGGACGTCGCTCCCTTAAGGTGGTAAGGATGTAAAACCCGTAAAAATAAGGTCATAATTTAATTCTATTTTCAATTATTTTGAAGTATTTTATAACGTTAAATATTATTATGTTTAATGGTTTAAGTTGAAACCGATATTAAATATTATATTTTAATATTTTGACGAGCAACGAGGACTACTAGTGATCGCGATACCGACGGATGCCAAAAATTTTATATTTTATTATCGATAGTTTCGATATTTAATACTTTCGACGATATCGTTTTAATTACGTATCGAGTCGTTATATTATTATTTTTCGTGTGCGTTTAAACTTAAAAAAAAAAGTATTTTTACGAAACCCGAGTCTCGTAAATATTTCAAAATTTACAATTTACATTTTTTACCCTTTTAAACTATTTTATTACATTTTGGACCAAAACTATCACAAATTGGCAAAAACTACCCTAACCTTACACTATATATAAAATTTCCACTAGCAAAATTCATTTAAAAATCACTAAAATAAAAACAACCAACTCTCTCTTCTCCCTTTGTTTTTAGCCTTCCACCATTAACACCACAAACACCTTAATCAAAATTTTTCTAGCTTGATCCAAGAGAAACCAAGCAAAGTCCCATCCTCCATTTTCAAAGGGCTACAATTTGGTATAAAATTTTCATACATGCAACCATATAAATTTTTCAAGAAAAGTTGGTTATGTTTGATCCAAATTTGTTGTAGGATGTGTTAGTAGTGATGATCAAAAGATTTTCATGCTATGTTTTTGTTAAAAAGTTGAAATTTAATTTTTGGGTTTTTTATTTTGATGATGATACAAGTGTTAGGATGGGTTTATGATGATATTAGGGGCTTAGGTTGATGATAAAAGTTGTTGGAATTGATCAAAAACTTGATTTTGTAAGAGATTTTAATAGTCATTTTTGGGCAGTAGGTTTGAGGCCATTTTCGAGGGTTTTAAGTCTGGATATAGGATGATATGATGGGATTATGTTGTAGAGAATTTCGTTAGCTTCGATTTGATATAAAGTAGGCCTTCCAACTCCAAACGAGGTGGAAGATACACTAGTTTGATTTTCGTGTACCGGGAGACGAGTGTTGACACAATCCGAAAATTGTTGTCGATATATGGATCGAATCTCGGGGACTATAAAATGAGTTTCAAAATGATTCAAGGGCTGATCTCAGGCTCCAAGTTTAGTATTTTGAGTCTATTTTTAGAATCAAGTGGCGGTTTTACAAATGGAGTTGTTTAGAATGGTCAAAATGGTTTCGTAAGTCAAGGTCGCTAAACTGTCCGGATTTTGTGATTCAAAGATGAGTCGGGCAGGGAACTTTAGAAGTAAAATCTTTTAATGGGCTCTTGGGAGGACTTTCTATATATAGTAAGTAAGTTCTCTGAGTAGTATCATAAAAAGTTGATATGTTTAAGTATGGGAAAACGGCTTGGACATTCGGTATGTTCCGACAGTCTTTTTTATTAAAGGCGTAGAATAATAAAATGAATATATAGGAGAGTGTAATAGTATCACTTGTATCGTTTTCTCTCAATTTTGTCGTGATTTTATGAGTCGAGTTTTATATTCTTATGTATGGGTTATTTCTCGAGTCTATTATTAATGAACGCACCTCATTTGATAGGTTGCGGTTCTCGTGTTTGAAAGGCATCATCTATCGTCGGCGATCGTCTCATTACCACTATTGGCTAAGGTGAGTCTATAGCCTCACTTTATACTAGTTATTAAATGATTTTAAACCCGCGAGGGGGAATACATGTTTTTATAAACTTAGAACACAAGATTTTTATGGTATGCTTTGTCCCTTTATGAATGGACCCGTGGTTGCCTTTAAATTGCATTAAGTGATTGCCTTAGTTAAAGCCTCAATTATGGACCGTTAATTAACCTATGATGGGTTAACCGCTAGTACAATTAATAAATCTATGGGGGAAGCCGCCCCGGTTTAGTTTTTGTGGACTTGTTATAGAAGCTTAGGCCCGACCTCCACACTGTTTGAGCATATTGTATTGAGAAGTCAGGTATACGGCAATGTACCATTAATCTAGATGTAACCGACAATTAATAAATCTCCTGTCTTATCAGACCTCTAAAGGGAGTGTCTAAGGGCTCGGTTCCATGAGCTTATTGCAATTTATGCTATATACAATTATCATTGTTGATGCAAATTATTATTTGATGCTTATAAGCATGCCACAAACTTATAATCTTTGCTTGTGTTCAAATTGATTACATAAACCTATAGATTCACTCGGCATTTTTGCTGATGTTTTACTCACATGTATTTCAGGTAATCAGGAAGGGTGAAGCTTGGAAGCCACGGGAATGAATGTTGTGCACTACTTTGCAATATAAACTCTTTGAATATTTGTCGTTCCTTTTGTTCAAATCAATTTAAATCTTTTATTTTGGTTGTACTTTGGTTACGATGTCTTGGGACTACGCTACTCTGACAAATGTTTTAGGAACGATAAATCTAAAACGTCTCTTTTCGAGTCGTTCTTTATAAATTATGTGTTGTTGTATCATTGTTTAGCACCCAAAGATGTATTCCGCTGCGTGTAAATTTGGGGGTGTTAAATAATGATCCTCCATAGTTCTGTTTTTTTTGTTAACCGTGATTTCCGACTCATTGGCCGACTAATCCACGGGGTTTGAGCCCACCGCCACACAGACTCAAACCAGGTAAAGCCCTCCCTTCTCAGGAGGTTGGCGTGGCCACTACAAGGTTATTTGTGTTAGATTATGCTCGTGTCATAATAAATAGTTATACGGCTAGAGACATGTGAGCCTGTGGGGTCACACACATATACACAGAGGTACCACTTAATATATCGTGTCTAATGTATTTATGATATATATATAACCTACGTAACTCAAGATCGCTATTGGGATTCTAATGACTAAGTAAAGTAATTAATCCATTGGACTAGAACAAACAAATGGAAAGCCCATTTGGGCCCTATAGTGGCCTACCACATAAATGAAAAGGAAGGTTTTGTTTTTTAAATAAGTATTAATTGATTAGGCATTCATTACTCATTCATTACCATAAACAAGTTACCAAAACACCATCTTTCTTTTCCTTGACCTAAAACCACGAAATTATACAGCCCTAATTAGAGGGTTTGAGGTTTTGATCATGAATCTTGAATCTTGTTCATTCAAGACTTGTTTTCAAGAGTTACGGGGTTATAGACTAGCATCTACGGGGTATACAAGGACGTGTAGTGTGGATACATCATAGAGGTTATCTATTTTGATCATTTGGTTTTCTGGTTAGATCATGTGACTCCTTACATCGTTTGTTATCTCCGGTTGTTCTTACCGAATCACGCAACAAAGGTATACTTTTATCTCTATTTTTATTGATTAATCATATGACTCTATGGATACGTTAATAGGTGACCTTTCTGTTGCGTTTATTATTTATTCATATCATGTTTATATGGATAATCACCTATAGTGGTATCACGAGCCATCATATGATGTCATATGATTATCGGGTATGCGTAAAAGTGGCCAAATCGCGTGTTTTTGGAGGATTAATAAAGAAAAAATTAAAACAGCCCCAAGGGCTTAATTTTCGTGTTAAAATAGACCATAATATGGTCTTGGTATCAGAGAAGTAATTTTTATTATTTCTTGACATTAGTTCTCTATTAGGCAACATACATTAATATGTATAAGTCCTCATAGAATATTATAAGCCATATTGTGTTTTCTTGTTAAAACATGAACATGAAGTTCTTGAACTACTAAAATAATCATACTTTATAGCATGCAATCGGATTGAATATATTGTTTATTCAATTTGGTTTGGCCAAATTATAAAATATGTGAGCCAAAGAGCATTATGTTATCAAAGGAATTGTGATATTGTCTTATAATTGCAACACTATGTCTCATGTGTAAAATCAAATACTATTGTCATTATTTGATCCTTGATAACATTAACTACTCTCTCTTTCTCTTGTATCTTATTAAGGTTAACAAAAATTTGAATATGCCCGTGCTTATTCAATATAGATCCAAACAAGAAGGTAACTAAGAAACCATCAATTTATGGAATGGGATGACTCCCAGTAAGTCTTAGTTGAAGTCTTGAATTTGTTAAAATCATGTTAGACGTGTTATTAACAAAACTTGAATCAAGAAATTTCAGTGTATTTCATACATCCCAAACGAGAACAATTTATTGTTGCTCGACATGCTGTGTACTTGGAGAAAGTATCCTCTTACAAGAAGCAAGTGGGAGCCTTTGTGCATCTTTGTAGAAAGTAAGAAATAAAATACAACCTTCTAAATACACTAGTGAACGACATAATGAGGCTGAGCATGTAAATGAAAAAGCCACAAATTGTTGTAACCTCCCATTCGCATATCCGCAAGGATACCTCAAGCACCTGAAGATATGAATGTCATGTCAATGTTGAGGAATATGAGTTAGAGGATCATTTTGAACCTCATAACTATCGAGACTCATTTTTAAATTTAGAATCTAATGAATGACTCAAACTATGAATGGTTAGATGTAGTCCATAAAAGAAAATCAATTTTGGAATTTGATTAGCTTTCATTAATCAATAAGACTGATAGGTTATAAATGGTCTTCTATGAGAAGATAGATATGGACACAATTGTACACATTTATCGACACTCTCTTTGAATAGAGTTTAAGGCATGCTCAAGCAATTGATCATGATTTAAGGCTTTCTTTTCTTTACGAGTGTTAAATTAATAAAGATATTAATTACCATACTTGATTTCATGAATATGAAATATGGTAATTGGTGTACAAACTCTAGAAATCCAAGTGTGGATTAGAGCATGCATCTAGGAGCTAGAATCTTAAGTTTGAATCAAGGATATGATCATGATTAAAACAAAGATAACTCTCGAGTACCCTTAAAGCTAGTAGGAGCATATTATTTTGTTTGTTTTAAATCTCATATGTTGTTAACATATTGGAAATATTATTCTATCAAATCTAGTTTTTAATCCTTGACTTGGAATATATTTCTATTGAGAGATAAAGAAGTAAAACATATAACCTTGGGAGATATGCTTATTATAATAAGACATAGGCGGTTAATAAGTCTAAATATGACACATCATTGAGAAAGTCTCAAAGTTCATTCTGATGTGATAAGATTCATTATGTACATGGAAACCTTTAGTTTACCTAGTGGATTCATTACATATGATATGTGATGTATTAAGATTAATGTTGATACTTGCATGAATGCAAGATGAACTGATCACAAAGTATCTAAGTGAAAGTCATTAGAATACTATATACTTGATCATCGTTTACGGATTTTAGCTAAGAAGATTAGTGTTGAGTTTATACACTAATGCTTGCTTTGATTGAGATGGTACTCAATACTAGTGATAGTAGGATTTCATCTTTAATGATAATACTACTACCTAGACGTGCTTGATGAAAAGCATTGTTGCACTACTCATTAGTAAAATAAGAATACTTTACAGTTTGGGAAGCTGTTAAGAAGATTGTCTTAAACAGGTGTTCTACTTGCTTCAAACAACCTATGTAATGTACTATGGCGATGATAGTATTACTGTATTAGCACTTGAGCGCACATATACAAAATGACAATAATCGTATTATTCAAAATCTTCACTATTTGTGAGTTTCTGAAATAAGTATTCTCAAAGTTCACTCAGATGACAACTCAACAGGTCCTTGTGTAAATTCAATGTCTTGTAGTCAAACATGTTCATCATGCTTGGAACATTGGACTTTGACCTTAGAGTAGTCTCATGTATATCTGTTTTTTTTGGTATTTAGATAATGGAACGTTAAGCAGTTTTACTAAATAATGAATTGAAATACTTGGTAGATCGTCTTCATTTGTACTACTATGTTCTATATTAGCATGTTTAATCCATGAATAATTTAGTTATTCTAAATTATCCATTCTCAGTTGACGATACAGGAGTATTGTTGAATTAAGACAAATGTGTGGTTGGGGTAAATTACACCTCTTGTTTAGGAAAACAAAGGAGGGTAAATGAGCGGTAAGTATCGAACAAATGACTTTAGGAAAAATCAAGTGTTAATGACCCTTATGGTATGAAAGTTCGTTTCCCAAGGAGGTATATGTGTGTGAAAAACTTTTTAAATGTTTGTGATTAATGATTGGTTTAGAAAGGGATGAGAAAAGAAAATGACGAAGACGTAAAAATAAAAATTATTACTACTAGAAAGTTAAAACGTAAAACCTTAAAAACCACAAAAATAAAAATTAATTCTAAAAATTAACAAAAATTCACCAAAAATCAAAATAAATAAACTAAGAGTTTACCAATGATCAAAACTTTTTCAAACCTTTCAAATAATTAAATATTCAATTTTTAAATGCTAATTAAAGCCTTAAAAATCAAATAAATTATCAAAAAGCCCAAATAAAGATTTTTCAATTGGTAAACCTCTAAAATGACCTAAAAAGATTTAAAACTATTTTTAGAAAATTTTAAACTAATAAAAACTATTTAAAATGATTTAAAAACTATTAAAACTTAAAATAATTATAAAAATTAATCTAAAAGAGATAAAATTATTCTAAAAGTTGCTAAATTCCTATTTTAATGTATTAAAGCTAAGAAAAATGTAAAAAGTTGGAAAATGTGAAATTTGAAAAATAATAATAAAATAATATTAAAATAATATTAAAAATCCAAAAATTATAAAAAATTCTAAAAACTTGCAAACTAGTTTAATTTAACCTAAATAATCAGAAAATTAAAGTGAAATTACCAGAATACCCCTATTGGGCCCTCAAATGGGCCAAAACCAAAAACAGTCAACACAATTGGGCTTTTGGGCCCAAAAAGTCAAACTTGGCCCAATTGACTTGGAAAAGCCCTATCTGACTCAAAATTCAATTCTAAGAACAAAACTCTAAAGGCCCAAAAGCTGAATATGAGCTTATCACAGCTTATTAAGCACACAACTTATTCTTATTGGGCTTTTCAGCCCATTAAGCAATAAGCTAATGCCATAAGCTCTAATTTGACACACAACCTTCTTTTGGGATGCTTATGAGATCTGTAAAAAGAAATTTTGAAAAAGCTCACTCAATAAGCCAGAAATAAGCAAAGTATTATTTCACAAAACGACAAAATAGTCGGGTTTGAGAAATAAGGCACCTCAGGACTTGATTCAACTTGCAAAAGATCACAAATTGACTCAATAAGCCAAATCAATCAACAAAAATCCAATAAGCACAACCAATAAGCCAGAATAAGCACAAATGAACTTATGAAAAAGTCAATGAAGTTGGTTTTCTAGTCAAACCCTAAAGTCAACCCACCAAATGCTCCAGTATGAACAAATGGGTCAAATAATGAGCACCTATTACAAAATCAAAGTTGTTGCTGGTTAGAATAAGCTATTATAGCTTATTGATAAGCTGAACCTAATTTTACACTAGCAGTGGTAACTAGCAGGGGAAAGGAGTTCCCACTGCTTTGACTATTTGACCAAGCTTATTTGAGAGTTCTGGTTGGATTCAATTGGAAACAAAGGCACCCTTGTGATCAGTGAATCACAAGGAGTCAATAGCAACAAGAAAATCACAATTTGGTTCACACAATAAGCCACAATCAATCAAACAGTTGCCAGATATAGCCCAGATATGGAAATAAGCAGTTAAGCACTTAATAAGCAGATTTAGCAAGAATAAGCTAACCAAACTTAACAGGATGCATACACAAGCTATATAAACTAAGAATAAACACAAAGCAACAAGAATCAAACACTGAATCAAAGTAAACAACAAGATCAAAGCATGAAAAGTTACTGATGAACAATGAACATATGCAGAAACAAGTTTGCTGATCTATTTGACCACAGATCCAATTTCAGGCCTCAAATCCTTCTTCCATGGTGTGATTAACTAAGGTTTAGCACTTGTTAGCCCTAGCCTAAGCTTAGATCTAGGTGTCCTCAAAATCCTAGCCAATTTTACCAAGTATTCAAGATTTTATACCCTATTTTATGAATCTATGTGTTCAAACCCTCAAAACCTGCAAACAGATGAACAATAGCACCTAAATAACAGATACCAACACTTAGCAACAATAAACAACCACTTAACAAACCACAAATCCAATTTATGCAGTAAACCCAAACACCCTTTTAAAACTTGTTTTCACAATTTTTCAAAGGCTTAAGCAGATTTTACCCACAAATCAGTCTAACAACACCTCAATAACATCAAACCAAGCCAAATAAACAATAATCAAGCACAATATCACAGATTCAAGCACAAATCCACAAAAATCACAATTAATCAGAAACTTAAAGAGAAAATGAAAAGGGAAGAAGATGCAAACCACCAAGACCTACATCCAGGCCTTGGATTGTTTGAGCTGATGTACTAGCAGAACAAGTACCAGCTTCCAAGCTGCTAAGAAGAACAAACCACAAAGTAAGATCAAAATAATACCAACTTTCTGATTTTTGATGCACAAGCTTTATCACTTAAAACCTTGCCTCAAAAACCTTCAAACAAGATTATGGAACTCAGATTTTAGCTTATCAAACACAAAACTTTTATAAATAACAGATTAGAATTCAAAATTTTAAGAAATTCAAACTTTATTTCATAAAAAGGAATTACAAAGATTTAAAAGCTAAAATCTGGAACAAAGCTCTCTCACAGGTTGAGGAGTCTTTATATAGGCAAATGCCAAGGCTAGCACTATTCACAAACCCTAGAAGTGAAATTCCCTAAATGTCCTTGAGTCCTCTAGACGTTTTGATGGAATGAGTTGTCCAAATGCATCCAAACCGTTTAAAGTAGCTTTGATATGAAGCAGGGATCCTAGGCTGTTGATTTGGACACGTCAGATTACTTGGAGGCTAAGTTGCATTGTCATTGGTTGAGGAGGTTGAGTGTGGGGTCCAAGGAGTAGTGGGAGTGAGGGTTTTGTGTGTGGGATTTGTTTTTGCACATGTGAATCACACAAGTGCCAGGGTAATTTGTTTTTACCCTTTGTTTTAAGTGGAGTAAAAACTGGGTAGATGAAGGGTGAATAGTAGTAGTTTTGATCCGAAATTGGGGGAGTGGAAAGTGTTTGGCGCAATTTCGTTTCAAATGTTTCAATAGCACACCTTTAGTCCTTGTATTTTGGGATTTTTGGTAAAACGTTTTTTCAGCCATAGAAACTTGATTTCCTTTGTTATTAACTTTCATCATTTGGCAATTTTGGCACATAACTTTCCAAAAGGGTTTATAAGGGTTATTTTTGCCACTTTTGCATATTTGAAGGACTGATCTTGGACATTCTTGATCTTCAAAGGTCTTCAATGTATCTTTGGCTTGATGAGGGACCATAATTAACAATTTGGAATTGTTGAGGGACCAATCTTGCCATTTCTTTAAAGTTGAAGGACCTTTTGTGTAATTTTGACAAACTTAAGGGACCAAACTTGTAATTATTAATATACAAGGGTTTTAAGTGTCATTTCTTCAATAAATGAGGATCAATCTTGTTTGTCTTCAAATCTTCAAGGGTATTTGTTGAGTATTCCATGAATTAGGGCCCGGTTCTTTGTACGGCTTCGTTTCTCGTGTCCGTTTTTCCTTGTATCTTGTGATCTTTCGTCTTTTTCACGATATCCATACCTAAAATACACAAGTAAACAAACACAAGCATATATATGGTATTTTTATGACATTTTTATGCATTTAAAGCCCGAAAAGAACGATGAGATCATGTATAAATGTCATCTCATCACTCCCCCATACCAAGCCATTGCCGTGCCCTCACGCAATGCTAGAATAAAATATCTAAGCATCACCAAAGTTCAAATTTATTAACCTTTATTGAAGAGTAAAAGACTTGCAACATACTACGAAGATGTGTAAAGACATAATGTATGATTTTCATCACAAAAAGTGACTTTTAGGGTCAAAGAATAGAAACAAGTAAATGTCCCTTAGAGTAAACTTCGTCATCTTTGATTGTCATACATTCCATGCTAAGTGCAAAAACGAGATCTTTGTTGGTACAAGTCACAATTCTAACACTACTCATACGTCCAAATTGTGTAATACTTTTTCTCCCCGCAATCCTAGTTATTATAAAAGGAAATGGGTTACTAGCATTTTTTATCTATTTGTCATGGATCACAAGTGATTCATATCGACTTATTTGAGTAGTTATTAGTCCGAAAGCAAAGTAGCACGATTTGATCAATAGTTAGCCGAAGGACAAAATCTTTTAAAACGGCTTCTCGTGTATCTCCTTAAGTTCATAACTTGGCGTAACTCGTTTCACGATTTGAGACCTTTCTCGGACCGATATTTGGCATGTACTTCATACTTCAAATCTTGGTAAGACGTTCTTGAAATTATGGTCTTCCCTTCATATATTTGGAATTTCTTCACTTGACGTTTTTGAGAGATTCTTCATATTTGGACCACGACTTCATCATTTTTCTTTAATCTTTACTTTGGATTTTGATATACAACGATCCGCCTCCTTTTCGGACTTGGATATATTTATCCTCATACCTTGTTAGGGTCTTTTTGGATAGACTTTCTCCATGATCTTTAGGGGAGTAATTGCTTTTCGTCGTGTGTCTCGATCCTTCATATTGATTTAGGAATAATGATACTTCACATCATCTTTGGATCTTTAGCAAAAATAGAGCTCCTCATGCCTTGTTAGGGCCTTTTTGGATAATCGCCAATCTTCGCGTCCCGCTTCAATAAGTTATGCCTTGGCTATGAACTCTATTCAACCCCGAGCAACTTTTAAACGATTTTGCGCTAGAGGCTAAGTAACCTTTCAAATCGTACGACCTTACTTATTGCAATTATGATTTATTCCTAATGCATTGATCTTATGGGAAGAAAAAGGCACAATTAAAAACATATGAGTTTTTGAAAGAACATTTTCATGTTCTACGTTTAGCATGATCACTTGTCTAACTCTATCATTTCTCGTTCTTCACTATATAAAGACTTCTAATTAAAGAGACTAGTGAATACTTAGCCATGCAAGTCAAAATTAAGCCAAATTTGGATTAGCTTTCATTAAGACTATATCAAATCAAAGTTTTGGGTTTTCAAGCCACCTATAGGATCTTGCACTTTCTTGGACTTTTTCAAGTTTAGAGAATGCGTTTTATAGTTCCCTTGATAAGTGACTTTCTAGGATCAATTATAGGAACTTGCGAAAAGTTCTTGTTCTTAACCCGAATGAGCTAAGACTTTCGCGTTTTAAAGTTCCCTATATAAAAGTCTAGCAAAACTTGAATTGAGCGGGTTAAGGAATGTAAATGGCTCCAAATGCCCATCAAGTCAAAAATTAACTCTTATTCTACCCAACGGAAAATATACATTCGTGTCTTAAAAACACTTATGAAAACTAAGAAAAATTTTAAAATTTGGCCATTTTTAGCCTTATTAGCAACCAAAACAAAACATTGAAAATTGGAAAGCGTGAGGGCGTAGCAAAGCAAGTACCTATTCACCCCCATACTAAAAGCAAACATTGTCCTCAATGTTTCGAGTCTAAAGGTGGAGCACCCCCATACTAGAGATGAAGAATCGAATGCTTAGGATCTAGCATGGAAAGGGTGATCAACAATATATCTAAAGCCGTTTATAAAGTATGCTAAAAGATAATTGTTAGAACAATAAAGGATATGTCATGGATTCGTGAAAAACTTCTTCAAGCAAACGATGGAGGCTCACGTAAACGAACACGAGAGTCTTCAATCGT
This sequence comes from Glebionis coronaria, assembly GCA_025667525.1. NCBI lineage: Eukaryota > Viridiplantae > Streptophyta > Magnoliopsida > Asterales > Asteraceae > Glebionis > Glebionis coronaria. The sequence goes on from CM046875.1 coordinate 18,337,443, forward strand.
AGATGATGATGATGATCTAGATAACACAATCACAAACAACCACGAGACAACGAGTTGAAAGGGTACAAGTCCCCTTATTAGTGAATACTAAGCATAAAGGATAAGCATGGGATCTCTCCCACGAGGCACCTCGTTTTTGATTACCGAGTCATGAGCTCAACTCGGTCCCCTCAATGCTAATTATCATTGGGGAAAGTGACTTGGTCGAGGGCAACCATTGAAGGAATTTCCCCACCAAAGTAGTGCTTAAGCCTATGTCCATTCACCTTGAAATTAGGACCATCATCTTGAGCTAGCTCAATGGTCCCATACGGAAACACTTGTGTAATGGTGAACGGACCCGACCAACAAGATTTCAATTTCCCGGAAAATATCTTAAGACGAGAGTTAAAAAGCAACACTTGATCACCAACGTTAAAAACCTAGTTTTTAATCTTTGAATCATGAAACTTTTTAGTCTTTTCTTTAAAAATTAATGAATTTTCATAAGCATTATCTCTTAATTCATCCAATTCATTCAATTGTATTTTCCGGTGATCTCCCGCGGTCTTCAAGTCAAAGTTTGCATGCTTAAGGGCCCAATATGCCTTGTGCTCCAACTCAATGGGCAAATGAAAATTCTTCCCATAGACTAACTTATAAGGAGTGCAACCAATAGGTGTCTTATAAGTGGTCCTAAAGGCCCATAAAGCGTCATCAAGTTTGTCGGACCATGAAGCACGGTTTTCTCCAATTGACCTCTCTAAAATCCTCTTCAAACCTCGGTTCGAAACCTTGACTTGCCCACTCGTTTGCGGGTGATAAGCCGTAGAAAGACGATGAGTAACTCCATATTTCTTTAGAACCTTTTCGAATTGGTCATTACAAAAATGGGTTCCACGATCGCTTATAATAGCACGAGGGGTTCCGAACCGAGAGAATAGTTGCTTCAAAAACTTCACTACCACACGAGAATCATTAGTAGGTAAAGCCTTAGCTTCCACCCACTTAGAAAGGTAGTCCACCGCGACGAGGATATATTTGTTGCCATGAGACGATGGGAACGGCCCCATAAAGTCTATTCCCCATATGTCGAAAATCTCACACACTTGAATTATGTTTTGCGGCATTTCATCACGTTGAGACGATTTTCCTTGACGTAGGCACGAATCACACGACTTCACAAGTGCGTGTGCATCACGATAGATAGAAGGCCAAAAGAAGCCGGCATCGAACACTTTCTTAGCCGTGAGATTAGCACCGTGGTGACCACCCGTGGGTCCCTCGTGACAAGCTCTAAGGATATTAGAAGCTTCGGCACCAAAAACACAACGTCGAACGAGTTGATCCGCACAAACCCGAAAGCGATAAGGGTCGTCCCAAAAATAGAACTTGACGTCACGAAAGAATTTTCGTTTTTGTTGTGTCGTCATACCCTTGATTATGAAATTGCCCGCATGGTAATTTGCAATGTCGACAAACCATGGGGTGGTGTCTTTAGAATTCACTACACCGAGAGTCTCGAGAGGAAATGTTTCGGTGATTTCCTTGTTCTCGAAAACATCTCTGTGAGTATCTTCTAGATGAGAGAGATGATCGGCCGCTAGATTCACGGCTCCTTTTTTGTCAAGCACGGTGATATCAAATTCTTGGAGGAGGAGCATCCAACGAAGCAATCTCGGCTTAGCATCTTGCTTAGCTAAGAGATACTTGATAGCCGAATGGTCGGTATACACGATGCTTTTAGTTAAGACGAGATAAGGTCGGAATTTCTCAAAAGCATAAACCACGGCAAGGAACTCCTTTTCTGTTGTGGTGTACTTTAATTGAGCCTCGGTCATCGTCTTACTAGCATAATGGATAGGACGAAAATGCTTGTCATAACGTTGCCCTAAGACGGCCCCTATAGCATAATCACTTGCATCACACATGATTTCAAAGGGTAATTCCCAATTAGGAGCAACAAGAATGGGAGCTTCGGTAAGTTTCCTTTTGAGAGTTTCGAAAGCTCTAACACAATCCTCATTGAAGTTAAAAGGAGCATCCTTCTCGAGAAGGTGTGTCATAGGTCGAGAGATTTTTGAAAAGTCCTTGATGAAACGACGATAAAAGCCCGCGTGGCCTAGGAAACTCCTAACTCCCTTAACGGTTTTGGGATGAGGTAACTTGGCGATGACGTCTACCTTAGCTTTATCGACCTCAATCCCCGCCTTCGACACTTTATGTCCTAAGACGATTCCTTGTTTACACATAAAATGACATTTTTCCCAATTAAGCACAAGATTGGTTTCTTCACAACGTTTTAACATTTGTTCGAGATTAGATAAAAATGACGTGAACGAATTGCCAAACACCGAGAAGTCATCCATAAACACTTCCATCGACTTCTCGATCATATCGTGAAAAATCGCCATCATACACCGTTGAAACGTACCCGGTGCATTACAAAGTCCGAAAGGCATCCTACGATAAGCGAACGTTCCGTAAGGACACGTAAACGTAGTCTTCTCTTGATCACGAGGGTCGATAGGGATTTGAAAGTAACCGGAAAAACCATCTAAAAAGCAATAGAATTCATTTCCCGCAAGTCGCTCCAACATTTGATCCATGAAGGGCAAAGGAAAGTGGTCTTTATGAGTGGCGTCATTTAACTTTCGGTAGTCAATACACACCCTCCAACCGGTCACAACACGAGTGGGAATTAACTCGTTGTTTTCATTAGGCACAACGGTCATTCCTCCCTTTTTAGGGACACAATGGATTGGGCTCACCCATGGGCTATCGGATATAAGATAAATCATTCCCGCGTCAAGGAGTTTAAGGACCTCCTTTTTAATGACATCGTGAATTTTGGGATTCACCCTTCTTTGACTTTGAATTGCGGGTTTGTAGTCCTCCTCCATTAAAATCTTGTGAGTACAAAATTTCGGGTCAATACCCTTAATGTCGGATATTTTCCACGCAATTGCCCTTTTATGAGCCTTAACAACTTTCAAGAGCTCGGTTTTTTCATCATTGGCAAGACCTCTTGCAATAATAACCGGCAACTTGTCATCACCTTCCAAGAATGCGTATTCAAGGTGAGAAGGAAGATCTTTCAAGTCAAGGATAGGTGGTTCCTCGATTGAAGATTTTGGTTCAACACTCATAACTTCCATCGGCGGAAGAAATGGTGGAATAGAAGTATCATCACCAATCAACACCTCATCTTCATTGTCGATTTCATTTGAAGTGAGATCGCCTCCTTGGAATGGAGTGATATTTGGTGTGGAATTAGCAAGAATCGGATCCAAAATAGTGGGATTGCCACTTGACGAGCTATCGGAAAAACCTAACACTTCTTGTGAAAACTCATCGCAAACCACATCAACGATGTCAATGTGATTGATGGTAGCGATTGCATAAACATGAGAAGGTTTCGAGTTTTGAGTAGCGTTTATAACAAGTTCCTCTTCGTTGAATCTCAAAGTGATAGTTCTTGCAAGAACATCGATAAGCGATCTCGAAGTGTCTAAAAATGAATGACCTGAAATTAGAGGAACTTGAGGATCCGCGGGGATGTCAACTACTATAAAATCAACGGGATAGTATAACTTCCCCACTTTCACGAAAACATCTTCGGCTACTCCACATGCCATAATCGTAGAATGATCGGCCATCTCGATAGACATGTTCGAAGGAATGAGAGCCGGAAGCGAAAGCGATTTCTAAATGGAAAATGGCATCAAATTAATGCTCGCACCAAGATCGACCAAGGCGAGGCATTCTTTCATATCTTGTATGTCACAAGGAATGAGAAACTTTCCGGGGTCACCAACTTTTTCCGGTATGCGGTTAAGATAAACCGAAGAACAATTAGCAAGCTTTGAAAGCTTTTCCTTATCGCTCATCATACTTTTAAAAGTGGAAGCGAAACGAGGTATATACAACAACGCGTCGGCTAAACTCACATCAAAATGCACTTGTTGAAACATTTTTATAAAAAGCTCGATTTGTTGTTTGTTACCTTCTTGCAATTTCTCTTTGTTTCGTCTCGAAGGGTAGGGTAAAGGTGGTGTGGGTTGGTCATTAGGCAACGGCCTTGGAAACTCGGGTTCCACAATTGGTATTGGTTCAACCGTAGGTGTGGTTTGAGCGGTACTTCATGGGATTGTAATGTGCTCCTTTTCGACCATCACCTCGGGTTCTTTCTCGATTTCCTTCTCCTTAGAAGTACTTGGACGAGAGATTGGTTCCTTGAAAGTTTTACCACTTCGTGTAGTAATAACCTTCATTTCTCCCTTCAGGTTTGCAATGGTATCACTAGGAAGACCACCCGAGGAAGAGGGTTTACACATGATTGCTTCAAACATCTTAGCCATTCGGTCCTCAAATTTTGATTGCCTAGCATCCGCTTTTAATAACTCTTGCTTAATCTCATGTTGTCCTAATTCCATCTTTTGTTGATTTTGTTGAAGACGTTGGACATTTCCTTCCATTTTGTTTGCATGAGTTTTAAGTTCATTAGCAAGTTCATTTTTAAGCTTGTTTTTCAACTCGGATCTTAAGCTAATCATCTCACGTTGCATGTTATCAAATTTAGCATCATTTGCTTTAGCATAATCCAAAAATTCTCCTTGCAAATTTTTAGTGAGAGCATTTTGAAAACCTTGTGTGGTGTTTTGAAAATCACGGTTTTGATTTTGATTAGAAATTTGTCCATTCCCATTTTGATAATTCCCTTTGTTGTAATTACGTGAATTGCCTTAGTAATTACCTTGGTTGTTGTTTCGATAATTATTAACATTTTGATTTAGTGAGCTTGATTTGGGCGGGAACCTTGACCGTTTTGGTTGTAAGTTCCCGTTGCTACATAAGCACTCGAAGTGTTACCATCCGCGGTAATGCACTCGGAAAGATCATGAGCTCCACCACAAGACAAACAACTCTTAGCAACCGCTTTCACCGAAGCGGAATTTGAAGCTTCTTGAGCTTTCCAATGGGACATAAGATTAGCAAATCTATCAAAAAACCGATTTTCCTCATTAGCTTCATCATGTAAGGCATTAATGCTACGAGACGATTGTGACGATGATGACGAACCCAAATTGGCAACACTCGGTGTGTTACGAGGGCTATAAACCTTAGATCTATTCTCGATGATTTGTAAAGCCTCATTTGTCGTCTTGCACAAAAAATTACCACCCGCGGCGGCATTCAAATAATCTCGTTCATGATCATTAAGCCCATTATAAAAAGTATCAACTTGATGCAATTCCGTAAAATCATGGTGTGGACATTCATGTAACATTTCTTTAAATCGTTCCCATGCCATTGAAAAACATTCATTATTTCTTTGCACAAATCGTGAAATCTCATTTTTCAAATGTGTTGTTTTAGATGGTGGAAAAAACTTGTTCACAAACTTAGAAACGAGATCGGCCCATGTCAAAATCGAATTTGGCGGTTCTTTCTCAAGCCAAATTTTTGCGGGTCCATCTAACGAGTATGGAAACAACATCATCTTAATGGCGTCATGTGGAACATCCTTAAACTTGCTAGTGGCGGTGAGACGGTTAAAATTCCTAATGTGATAGTACGGGTTGTCTTTCTCGTGACCTCTAAACTTATTTGCTTGCAACATCGACATTAAACCCGTCTTAATATCGAAATTCTCCGCAAGGATGGCGGGAATCACAATGGCCTCTCCAAAACCCTCGGTGGGTGCTTGTAGCAACTCCATCATAGTACGATTAGCCATGACGACTTCTTGTTCTACAATAGGTTCAACAATTGGAGGTTGTTCAACAATCAACGTCTCTTGATTGGCTTGCTTTTGAAGATGTTTACGAGCTCGTTTTGCTTGATTACGAGTGATCATAAACTTCACGAAGAATGAGAGGTGAGCAAAGAAGATTCTTCTTGGTTGTTTTGTGAATTTTCAATTTTTTTTTGTGTTTTTGATAATATTTATTTTTTTTGGATTTTGGTGTATCTTCGTAGACAACAATCTACAAAATCTCTCCTCGAATCAAACTCTTGATTAAAGAAGCCTCAAAGGAATGAAAACGATCACGTGGAGTGAACTCCTTCGAATGACTTTAGAACTTTGGTGAAAACCAAATTGTTCAAGAGGGTTTAATCACAAAGAAACCAAGCAAATATATTATACGTAATAATACTTTGGGCCGCAAAACCCTCGATTAGCCTTCAATTTCAAAATACTCACAAGCAAGCGGGGAAACGAGGCGGCGCGAAGCACTTAAGAGCCTTTTTCCTTAGGGTATATTTTATAATACCCGCCTTATACCCACCTTATAGTTTGTATTCTTCAAAATCGAGCTTCACGAAAGTATTTATCTATTTTTGCCTTTTTCTTTTTGTTTGAGATTCGAATACAATAATTGAGTGATGAAATCCCAATTAAGTTTGTGTTTTCACACTTTTGGAGATATTGTTTATTTGTTGTGATACTTAATACAATATAGTAATACTATTTTCATAAGAAAAACCAAGAAAACCGATAATACGTATTAGTAGAGTTCTACTAATACAAATACTATTTATGGTTAATATTAAAAACAACAATGCAAATTAATCACGACACACCTCCCCGGCAGCGGCGCCAAAATGGTTGGGGTAAATTAAACCTCTTGTTTAGGAAAACAAAGGAGGGTAAATGAGCGGTAAGTATCGAACAAATGACTTTAGGAAAAATCAAGTGTTAATGACCCTTATGGTATGAAAGTTCGTTTCCCAAGGAGGTATATGTGTGTGAAAAACTTGTTAAATGTTTGTGATTAATGATTGGTTTAGAAAGGGATGAGAAAAGAAAATGACGAAAACGTAAAAATAAAAATTATTACTACTAGAAAGTTAAAACGTAAAACCTTAAAAACCACAAAAATAAAAATTAATTCTAAAAATTAACAAAAATTCACCAAAAATCAAAATAAATAAACTAAGGGTTTACCAATGATCAAAACTTTTTCAAACCTTTTAAATAATTAAATATTCAATTTTTAAATGCTAATTAAAGCCCTAAAAATCAAATAAATTATCAAAAAGCCCAAATAAAGTCTTTTCAATTGTTAAACCTCTAAAATGACCTAAAAAGATTAAAAAATATTTTTAGAAATTTTTAAACTAATAAAAACTATTTAAAATGATTTAAAAACTATTAAAACTTAAAATAATTATAAAAATTAATCTAAAAGAGATAAAATTATTCTAAAAGTTACTAAATTCCTACTTTAATGTATTAAAGCTAAGAAAAATGTAAAAAGTTGGAAAATGTGAAATTTGAAAAATAATATTAAAATAATATTAAAAATCCAAAAATTATAAAAAAATTCTAAAAACTTGCAAACTAGTTTAATTTAACCTAAATAATCAGAAAATCAAATTGAAATTACCAGAATACCCCTATTGGGCCCTCAAATGGGCCAAAACCAAAAACAGTCAACACAATTGGGCTTTTGGGCCCAAAAAGTCAAACTTGGCCCAATTGACTTGGAAAAGTCCTATCTGACTCAAAATTCAATTCTAAGAACAAAACTCTAAAGGCCCAAAAGCTGAATATGAGCTTATCACAGCTTATTAAGCACACAGCTTATTCTTATTGGGCTTTTCAGCCCATTAAGCAATAAGCTAATGCCATAAGCTCTAATTTGACACACAACCTTCTTTTGGGATGCTTATGAGATCTGTAAAAAGAAATTTTGAAAAAGCTCACTCAATAAGCCAGAAATAAGCAAAGTATTATTTCACAAAATGACAAAATAGTCGGGTTTGAGAAATAAGGCACCTCGGGACTTGATTCAACTTGCAAAAGATCACAAATTGACTCAATAAGCCAAATAAATCAACAAAAATCCAATAAGCACAACCAATAAGCCAGAATAAGCACAAATGAACTTATGAAAAAGTCAATGAAGTTGGTTTTCTAGTCAAACCCTAAAGTCAACCCACCAAATGCTCCAGTATGAACAAATGGGTCAAATAATGAGCACCTATTACAAAATCAAAGTTGTTGCTGGTTAGAACAAGCTATTATAGCTTATTGATAAGCTGAACCCAATTTTACACTAGCAGTGGTAACTAGCAGGGGAAAGGAGTTCCAACTGCTTTGACTATTTGACCAAGCTTATTTGAGAGTTCTGGTTGGATTCAATTGGAAACAAAAGCACCCTTGTGATCAGTGAATCACAAGGAGTCAATAGCACGAAGAAAATCACAATTTGGTTCACACAATAAGCCACAATCAATCAAACAGTTGCCAGATATAGCCCAGATATGGAAATAAGCAGTTAAGCACTTAATAAGCAGATTTAGCAAGAATAAGCTAACCAAACTTAACAGGATGCATACACAAGCTATATAAACTAAGAATAAACACAAAGCAACAAGAATCAAACACTGAATCAAAGTAAACAACAAGATCAAAGCATGAAAAGTTACTGATGAACAATGAACATATGCAGAAACAAGTTTGCTGATCTATTTGACCACAGATCCAATTTCAGGCCTCAAATCCTTCTTCCCTGGTGTGATTAACTAAGGTTTAGCACTTGTTAGCCCTAGCCTAAGCTTAGATCTAGGTGTCCTCAAAATCCTAGCCAATTTTACCAAGTATTCAAGATTTTATACCCTATTTTATGAATCTATGTGTTCAAACCCTCAAAACCTGCAAACAGATGAACAATAGCACCTAAATAACAGATACCAACACTTAGCAACAATAAACAACCACTTAACAAACCACAAATCCAATTTATGCAGTAAACCCAAACACCCTTTTAAAACTTGTTTTCACAATTTTTCAAAGGCTTTAGCAGATTTTACCCACAAATCAGTCTAACAACACCTCAATAACATCAAACCAAGCCAAATAAACAATAATCAAGCACAATATCACAGATTCAAGCACAAATCCACAAAGATCACAATTAATCAGAAACTTAAAGAGAAAATGAAAAGGGAAGAAGATGCAAACCTCCAAGACCTACATCCAGGCCTTGGATTGTTTGAGCTGAGGTACTAGCAGAACAAGTACCAGCTTCCAAGCTACTAAGAAGAACAAACCACAAAGTGAGATCAAAATAATACCAACTTTTTGATTTTTGATGCACAAGCTTTATCACTTAAAACCTTGCCTCAAAAACCTTCAAACAAGATTATGGAACTCATATTTTAGCTTATCAAACACCAAACTTTTATAAATAACAGATTAGAATTCAAGATTTTAAGAAATTCAAACTTTATTTCATAAAAAGGAATTACAAAGATTTAAAAGCTAAAATCTGGAACAAAGCTCTCTCACAGGTTGAGGAGTCTTTATATAGGCAAATGCTAAGGCTAGCACTATTCACAAACCCTAGAAGTGAAATTCCCTAAATGTCCTTGAGTCCTCTAGACGTTTTGATGGAATGAGTTGTCCAAATGCATCCAAACCGTTTAAAGTAGCTTTGATATGAAGCGGGGATCCTAGGCTGTTGATTTGGACACGTCCGATTACTTGGAGGCTAAGTTGCATTGTCATTGGTTGAGGAGGTTGAGTGTGGGGTCCAAGGAGTAGTGGGAGTGAGGGTTTTGTGTGTGGGATTTGTTTCTGCACATGTGAATCACACAAGTGCCAGGGTAATTTGTTTTTACCCTTTGTTTTAAGTGGAGTAAAAACTGGGTCGATGAAGGGTGAATAGTAGTAGTTTTGATCCGAAATTGGGGGAGTGGAAAGTGTTTGGCGCAATTTCGTTTCAAATGTTTCAATAGCACACCTTTAGTCCTTGTATTTTGGGATTTTTGGTAAAACGTGTTTTCAGCCATAGAAACTTGATTTCCTTTGTTATTAACTTTCATCATTTGGCAATTTTGGCACATAACTTTCCAAAAGGGTTTATAAGGGTTATTTTTGCCACTTTTGCATATTTGAAGGACTGATCTTGGACATTCTTGATCTTCAAAGGTCTTCAATGTATCTTTCGCTTGATGATGGACCATAAATAACAATTTGGAATTGTTGAGGGACCAATCTTGCCATTTCTTCAAAGTTGAAGGACCTTTTGTGTAATTTTGACAAACTTAAGGGACTAAACTTGTAATTATTAATATACAAGGGTTTTAAGTGTCATTTCTTCAATAAATGAGGATCAATCTTGTTTGTCTTCAAATCTTCAAGGGTATTTGTTGAGTATTCCATGAATTAGGGTCCGGTTCTTTGTACGGCTTCGTTTCTCGTGTCCGTTTTTCCTTGTATCTTGTGATCTTTCGTCTTTTTCACGATATCCATACCTAAAATACACAAGTAAACAAACACAAGCATATATATGGTATTTTTATGACATTTTTATGCATTTAAAGCCCGAAAAGAACGATGAGATCATGTATAAATGTCATCTCATCAATGTGAGTTGGTCATATTCATTAGGAATGAATATTAATTGATGATGCCGCCAAACTCATATGTGTTCATTGGATGAACATTAGATTAACCCAACTAATGAGAATTCACTACATGGATCATCGTCAATAGTGAATCTCGCAAGTGGTTAAATATCTCATCCTTAGACTTGAGATGCAAGTAGGTTTTGTATGTGTGGAATGTCAATCTTTGATATGGTTAAACGATGTCCTGAACAAGGCTGCTATAAAGACCATTTTCAGGTGCGATGTGAAACACATGAACGACACGTGCAGTCAAAATAGGATTTGTTCCTCCACTTGTATTGGAGTTAGATACTACTGGGCCCCTCGATGAATTGTACAGATGTTTGTGTGGCCACACCCAAATGTAATTAAGATGATTATTGATTAATTTGGTAATCTAGTTCAATATCTATATCGAGAAACAAAATAGTTAAACTAAAGAATGACTTTTGATCCATGTCTGAAGTTTAACAAATTATCTGAAACAAAAGGATGACTGATATCTAAACCATTTAAATGAGATGTTTGAGAAACTATCCTCATATGTTTCTAGGGGCATTGGCGTGTTGCTAGACGCTAACCATTGCTTGTATAATTACCTGATTATTATGACGTGCGCAAGTGGGAGCTGTTGGAGTATGTTCGTGTCATAATAAATAGTTATACGGCTAGAGACATGTGAGCCTATGGGGTCACACACATATACACAGAGGTACCACTTAATATATCGTGTCTAATGTATTTACGATATATATATATATATATATATATATATATATATATATATATATATATATATATATATATATATATATATATATATATATATATATATATATATATATATATATATATATATATATATATATATATATATATATATATATATATATATATATATATATATATATATATATATATATATATAACCTACGTAACTCAAGATCGCTATTGGGCTTCTAATGACTAAGTAAAGTACTTAATCCAGAACAAACAAATGGAAAGCCCATTTGGGCCCTATAGTGTCCTACCACATAAATGAAAAGGAAGGTTTTGTTTTTTAAATAAGTATGAATTGATTAGGCATTCATTACTCATTCATTACCATAAACAAGTTACCAAAACACCATCTTTCTTTTCCTTGACCTAAAACCACGAAATTATACAGCCCTAATTAGAGGGTTTGAGGTTTTGATCATGAATCTTGAATCTTGTTCATTCAAGACTTTTTTTCAAGAGTTACGGGGTTATAGACTAGCATCTACGGGGTATACAAGGACGTGTAGTGTGGATACATCATAGAGGTGATCTATTTTGATCATTTGGTTTCTTGGTTAGATCATGTGATGATTGTCTCCTTACATCGTTTGTTATCTCCGGTTGTTCTTACCGAATCATGCAACAAAGGTATACTTTTTATCTCTATTTTTATTGATTAATCATATGACTCTATGGATCCATTAATAGGTGATCTTTCCGCTGCGTTTATTATTTATTCATATCATGTTTATATGGATAATCACCTATAGTTTGCACCTAGTGGGAATTGAACTTGAGACCTCACACACTTTGGATTGATAGCCACAAATCTTTTTTCCACTAGGCCACCCTTGAGTGGTTTCCTCCATAGTTCTATTTTGTTCTTGTTATATTTTAGAGACCCATACATATGAATTATGTAAGCTCATTATGAATAGCAAGAATCTATGAAAAACGTTTTTAGATTGAATTGACAATGCAAAAACATTTCTCGACCATTTTCGAAAGAACTTTGAGAGTTTTGAAAAAAGGAAGAGAAGTTTTTACGATACTAAAAAGCTCAAAGAAAGAAAAGACTCAAAAGAGAAAAAGACTTGATTAATTAAAATGCATAATTAAGGAATATGTTCCATTAAACCTAGACCTAGACGCAAATAATTAAAAGGTTCCCTCTTAAGTGGCTTAGTGAAGATGTCGGCTAAGTTTTCTACCGAGGGTACCTTCTCTATCAAAATGTTCCCCTTTTGAACATTATCCCTAAGAAAATGGTGGCGAATCTCTATGTGCTTAGTTCGTGAATGTTGCACGGGATTATTGCTAAGGTCTATTGCACCCTTGTTGCCGCACATGATGGGAACATTATCAAGAGAAATCCTGTAATCAACAAGCGCTTGCTTCATCCATAGAGCTTGTTGACAAGCTTTACCGACACTTACATACTCGGCTTCCGTGGTGGATATAGCAAGAGCGGTTTGTTTCTTGGAGAACCAAGAAGTTAAACAACAACCCATGAAGGTACAACCTCCACTAGTTCTTTTCCGGTCCACATAGTCTCCCGCATGATCCGAGTCCGCGTAGGCAATGGTTTCTATGCTGGTCCCTTTAGGATATAGTAATCCTAAATGTATAGTGCCCTTAATGTATCGGAAGATACGCTTAACCGCTTCAAGGTGAGAGGTTTTGGGAGCCTCTTGGAAGCGAGCACAAAGGCAAACACTAAACATGATATCCGGTCGACTTGCCGTTAGGTACAACAAACTACCAATCATACTTCTATATTTGGTGTTGTCTACCGACTCACAATCATCACCTACGGTGAGTTTAGTAAGCGAGGCCATAGGGGTCTTCATTGGTCTAGAGTCTTCTAATCCAAATTTCTTTAGCATTTCTTTAACATACTTGGATTGATTAAAGAAAATACCATCGTCCATTTGTTTTAATTTGGAGTCCTAAAAAGAAGTTAAGTTCTCCCATCATACTCATTTCAAACTCGTCATGCATGATTTTGGCAAAGTCATCACACAATGATTGACAAGTTGAACCAAATATAATGTCATCAATATATATTTGTACGATAATGAGGTGAGAACCTTTCTTCTTTGTAAAGAGTGTACTGTCCACGATCCCCATGGTATACTCATATTTTATAAGAAACGCTTTAAGTCTATTGATTGTGTAAACACCCATCCTTTTACCACTTAATTACAATAATAACCGAGCCAAAACATGTATTTTATGTCGTAAATGTCAGAATTATGCGTGGTTTGTGTTTTTATTGTGATTTTAGGATCAAAATGCAAAAAGGGAAGAAAACACGGCTTTCACGGGCTTTTATCGAAGAAAACGACAAAAGACGAAGTCAAGAGATCAAGAGTGCAAAAAGAACGGAAGTCCAAGGCCTATTCTGAAGATTTATCGAAGAACAAGTCTAAAGACGGAAGTTTAATAAAGCCGAAGAACTCGAGTCTAATAAATAAAGAAATTATAAGACGAGTTTAATTAATCCCGAGACAGAGTCGATAAAGTCGAAGAACTTAAAGGACGAGAAGACGTGAAGAAAGAAAGAAAGAGGAGGCAACACATGCACCTCCCCATTTTCATATAAATACCCTCCTAAACTCATTTAGGAGGGTTGGTTAGTTTTAGTTAGTAATTTTCATTTTCATTAGGTAGGTGATTCTAGAGAGAGAAAGTGACAGTTTCTCTCACTAGGATCTTAATCTTTTATCTTCCTTTCTTGTTTTAATCGAATATTTACTTTTAACAGATTAATTCTTGTTTTAATCTCAATCTTATTCTACTTTTCTTAGCTTTTCACTTGTTCTTAATCCGGATTTCTTTACACGTTTTGTTTAAGCTTTATGTTTGATTTATTAAAAAGTGTATCTTTTGGTTAATCTAAGTTTCCTACGAATTAAGCTTTGAGCGTGACATGCTTATTGGCTTGATTTGTGTCTAGCTTATTTTTTTTAAGTTTTCTTAAAAAGTTTTTATATTTTTAGAGTTTGCTTATTTCGTTTGCCTATTTTTGTGTTTTTATAAAGTTTATGAATTTCGTCTTGTAAAGCTTTCAAATTTATGCTTATTAAGTTGTTTAAGTTTAGGTTAAGGTAGCTTATTGAACATGCTTATTGAGTTTCAGCCTAACTTCATTTTCGGATTACTGCTTGTGTTCATCGCAATATTGGGTATCCCACATTCCGACGGGCAGCTTATGTTCCATCGCAATGACCATTGGTGGTTTTACTTTGCGATGGCTTGTGTTTTCATTCCCCTTATTCCGATCATGATTCCGATTGCACATTGCGATCTGGATTGCGACGGGGTTTAGGTTTGTATTGCGACGGAATGCTGTCCAATTTTGGACAGCCATATTCCGATAGCTTGCATTCCGATGGTATTACGATGCGTTATTCCGATGGTTTGTCTTTTTAACATTATTCCGATGCTTTCAGTTTTAAACATTCCGATGGATTTTTCCTTGTATATTCCGATGGGTGCATTCCTATCTGGATTCCGATCGGAGGATTCCGATGGAGTTAGTTTTGTTTTAATTTCTTGTCTTAGATTTATTTTTAAGTTTGAATTATTTTAAGTTTTCATTTTTATTACTTTGTCAAATTAATTTTTCGTCAAGCTTTAATTTGCGTCATCTAATTAATTTACTTTTAAGAGTTATAAATTATTGTACAATTATCTTTTAGTTAGTTTTATTTTTAAATTATCGTCATTTACTTTAATGTTTTGCAATTTATTTTACAAAAATCAAAAATATTATTTTTACCAAAAACGACTGAGTCACACATTTAACCGGAAATCAATTCGAGAAGATACTGAGAAACGAACTTTTTCAACTACCAAAAAACCGAGTTATTAAAATGGTGCCGCTGCCGGTTCTTTTCGTGAAGATTAACGGTTTTTTTGTGAGAGACGTGTTGGCTTTTGGGATCCGTTCACTTGTGAACGTTATTTTTCGTGTCTAAAATTTTCAAAAATCCCAAAAACATTTGATAAATCATAAAAGCATTTCTTTTTCAAAGTTTTGCACCAAAAATATTCTTCTTGCTTATCTATTTTTCTTTATGGATTCTTATGTCCATTGCGTCGGGTGTGGGAGAAGATTATACGAGAACGACTCATGTCAATGGTGTACATGTGAGCGGTGCGGAAACGATATCGACAATACACAATTCGGATTCGGATTTTGTCCATTGTGCAACTCGACTAATTCTTCCTTTTTGAATGCACCTCCTGTTCCCCCGTGCATCTATTGTGGAAGCGATTCTCATTGGCATGTTTCGTGTCCAATTCGATACCCGCCTCATGGCGAGCAAGAACTGGGTTACAATTATGACAATGGTAATAGCTATCTACAAGAAGCACCGGATTTTTCTCCATACCCATGTTGCCAAAATTGTGGGGGCCCTCACGATACTTCTTATTGTCCGCCAATGGATTATTATGAGCCAGATCCGTGTCCTCATTTTTCTTCACCGATGGATTATTATGAACCAAATCTGTGTTATAATTCTTCTCAACCGATGACTTACTATGAGCCACATCAGTGCTATAATTCTGGTTTTCATAACAGTGAGCCCCCACACCCCAACCTCAATCATCAATCCTCTCAGAGAATTCAACAACTCACTACTCTGAATGAAGAAAGACAAGCCATTCTTTGGAAACTTCATGACGGCTTACTTCAACTGACCAAGGCATTGAAGGAACAAAAGCGAAAGCAACAAGAGCGACAACAAGAGCAAGTATCTAATCTTAGTGATTATACCCCTCCTCTTGTGCGTCAATACTATTATGATGATGATGACGACGATGATGATATTATTGAGTGAGATTCGTGATTTTGGCCTCGACAAATTCTTTGATGATGAGGTGTGTGACATACCGACTACTATGGAGTCTGAGGACGACGTTGCTCTTCTGGAAGAGGTCGATCCTAATGATGACGATTTTTCTCCACGCTATGAGAATTTCACTTTTGAAATTTCTCAATCTCCACTGGGAGATGCGGGCGATGACGATTTATTCTCTCTGGCTTACGAGAAGTTCACCGATGAACTTGCTCTTGAAGATGAGGTGGAAGACATGATTCTCCGCGATAGATTACGGAAAGTGCATCTTCTTATTGCTCAAATCGAAGAGTAGACTTCTCCTCCTCTTTCCGAGTCTTTACCTCCATCTATTCCTCCCGTTGAAGATAATGACCCATTGTTGGAAGAAATCGACATTCACTCCATACCTCCAGTTATTGATGATGATGACACGGAGGGGGATATTATTTTTGATAATTTGTTGCAGGAAGGTATTGACCCAAGTCCCCCTCCCGAGCACCTTTCATCCTCCCCTTTAGCCACTATTACGGAGGATGAGTGCTTTGACCCGAGAGGTGACATTCACTATTTCATGATTGATAACATTACGGCTTTGCCGAGTGCTCAGCATCCATTGTCTTTGGGGGATGACAATGTGCTTACTTTACCCACCCCACCTCCTGTGGCTCTTGATTTCACATACTTTTCGTATGTTGAAAGAACCTTTCTCCCATTTAAGACTTATCCCCCCGCCTCTCCTTTGTTGATGTCCACCGGGAACGAGGACAAGGTCTTTGATCCCGGTATTACATTCGAGGCTTCCCCATGGACCGTTTAATTCGGGGACGAGTCAGGCTCATGACTCGGTTAATATAAACAAGCGCTCTTCGGGAGGCAACCCGATTATCTATCTTTATCTGTTTTCAGCATAAGTGTAAGGGGAGCCCCGTTGGTGTTTCTTGTTTTCTTTCTTATCATGTGCAGGGATTAGAGCTTCAAAGACACACTCTTGATGACTTTTGACGACCCGTGATTCCGAGTTTCCGTCTTCCCGGTTCTATCCTAAACTCTTTTCGATTCACTATTTTATATTTCTCAATATTAAAATAGGAATCTCTTTAGTTGTCTCTTTCTTAGCGAGATTTAAACAAAGTGCACAATGTCCTAAGTGTAGGGGAGTTTACTCCCACATGCTTAAACATTGAGGACAATGTTTATATCAAGTGTAGGGGGGACTTCTATCGAAGTTAAGTGGTCTTTTCCTTGTATTTGTCCTCATTTTAACCGGAAAATTCGATTTTTCGACATTTTTCAAAATTTTTGATCTATTTTGGCCTATTAGTTTTACCTTTGTATAGTTATTTTCTTTCTTTATTAAAAATAAATTTTGAATAAAGTGGTTTTAATTTTCAAACTTTGTGAATCTTTTGACTCAACCTGAGTTTACTTATCTAAGTTTACTCTAGCTAGTATCCTTAACGTGTTTAAGTCAAGTTTTGCTAGGCTTTTATATAGGGAGCTATAAAACGCGAAAGTCTTAACTCTCACGGGTTAAGAACAAGAATTTTTCGCAAGTTCCTATAATTGATCCTAGAGAGTCGTTTATCAAGGGAACTTTAAAATGCGATTTCTAAAACTTGAAAAAGTCTACGAGTTTGCAAGATCCTATAGGCGACACGAAAACCCAAAACTTTGATTTAATAGGCTAAGCATCCACGAGTCTCATTCCTTGAGATTTTAAACTATGGAGAACGAGAGATGATAGAGTCAATTATAAGTTTGGTATTTTCTCGTGAATTTATGTGAGTTAATTATGAGCCTATTCTCCCATCGCTTGCTAATAAATTTATCGGCAATAAATAAGGTTGTACGATTTGAAAAGTTACTTAGATTCTAGCCCAAGATCGTTTAAAAGTTGCTCGGTATGGATTAGAGTTCATAGCCAAGGCATAACTTATTGAAGCGGGATGCAAAGATTGGCGAGTCCGAAAAGGCCCTAACAAGGCATGAGGGCTACATTTTGTTGCTAAAGATCCAAAAGTGATGTGAAGAATCATTTATCAAAAATCAATATGAAGGATCAAGACACACGACGAAAAGCAAGTACTCCCCAAATGATCATGGAGAAGTCTATCCGAAAAGACCCTAGCAAGGTATGAGGATAAATAGATCCAAGTCCAAAAAGGAGGCGGATCGTTGTATATCAAAGTCCCAAATAAAGATTGGAGAAAAATGAAGAGGTCGTGGTCCAAATATGAAGAATCTCTCAAAACTTCAAGTGAAGAAATTCCTATTATGAAGAGAAGGCCATTATTTCATGAACGTCTCTCAAGGTTTGAAGTATGAAGTCGCTGCCAAATATCGGTCCGAGAAAGGTCTCAAATCGTGAAGCGAGTTATGCCAAGATATGAACTTTTTGAGGTCCCGAGAAGCAGTTTTAAAAGATTTTGTCCTTTAGCTAACTATTGATTAAATCGTCCCACTTTATTCTCAGCCTAAATAACTATCGTAATAAGTCAACAATGCATCCTCGTGATCATTCAAGACAACAATAAAATATAAGAGATACACCTAGGAATAAGGGAGTCTAAGTGAATAATTGGCCCACATGAGTTCGTGTTAGTTTGCTAACTTATAATAACAATGATCTCGTTTTTAAGCTTGGTTTGGAGAATGTGAAACTTGAGGAGGATGATGATCATTCACGACATTTCCAAAACCCTAAGGTATGTTTTTTATTTCTTTACTTAGTTTCTTCCTTTGAATGTTTATAATTTTCTATCTCTTTAATAAAGGCCAATATGGATTGATTATGATGGAAAATGTAAAACGTGCTTTGTAACTAATGCATTGCATGAGGACATTGCAATGGTCAAGTGTAGGGGATTTGATAGGTGTGTAAACACCCATCCTTTTACCACTTAATTACAATAATAACCGAGCCAAAACGTGTATTTTATGTCGTAAATGTCGGAATTATGCGTGGTTTGTGTTTTTGTTGTGATTTTAGGATCAAAATGCAAAAAGGGAAGAAAACACGGCTTTCACGGGCTTTTATCGAAGAAAACGACAAAAGACGAAGTCAAGAGATCAAGAGTGCAAAAAGAACGGAAGTCCAAGGCCTATTCTGAAGATTTATCGAAGAACAAGTCTAAAGACGGAAGTTTAATAAAGCCGAAGAACTCGAGTCTAATAAATAAAGAAATTATAAGACGAGTTTAATTAATCCCGAGACAGAGTCGATAAAGTCGAAGAACTTAAAGGACGAGAAGACGTGAAGAAAGAAAGAAAGAGGAGGCAACACATGCACCTCCCCATTTTCATATAAATACCCTCCTAAACTCATTTAGGAGGGTTGGTTAGTTTTAGTTAGTAATTTTCATTTTCATTAGGTAGGTGATTTTAGAGAGAGA